>QRFJ01000287.1:205649-444149 GCA_006176705.1 Cocos nucifera
CCCATAGATCCAATGCCTATAGACATGATTGCTCTTTTCGGTGCACTGAGCCACTGTATCCAATCGAGAACAATCAATCTCGGGAAAGGGCCCGCACATCTACAATGGTGGAAGACCTCAGACTTAATCTTTTCTTAGGAAAATTGATTCAGGTCTCATTAAACTAGATTGTCATAGTATAAACAATTATGACTAACCAGTGGCATAGGTTTGCCTCAAACTGTTGACCACCTTAGATCAGAACTGAGTCAACAGATAGACCAAGTAAGTGAGATGATGGAAGATATGCCATTAACTCATACAAGAATGCATTCAGGTACGAGTAGCTCCCAATTAAACCAGTCGGTCGTATGTGCCAAACCTACCTTAGACACCAAATTGTTGAGTCAGACCAATTGGTTAGCCTACCAATCCAGACTCTAACCTCTGAGCCTATTAGTGTCTTGCTTGATCATGACTCGATTTTGACCCAGACTTAATCGTATTAAGCTGGTCAATTTAAGCATTGTTGATCCCATCTAACCAACTCTTGATTCAATTTGATCAACCGCTTAAATCTAATTGAGCTATCCAAGCCCGAACCTAGTATTATGAATATATCTTAGATCTAAAATTCTTAATTTTAGACCTAATTAATATTCCACATTCTTAATTTTTAATTAAGTAGGGTTCATAAATAAAATATGCACAATAAATCCTAGGGTTTCAGGATCTAGGATTTTGCAGAAAGTAAAGTTTTGGGTTTCTGATTAAGGATGAATGCGTAGCACCCCTACTACGTCATAAGAACACCCCATCGGATGGGAGGAGAGGGCCTTTAAAAATTCTTCTTTGTTCTTATGATCAGACGGCTAAGAGAAATGCCTTAATCAGGAACATGCAATACTACAAAACAGTTTTAGATCTATATCATATAATCTCATATACAAATTAGTCTAATCATGGGCTATTTTTGCATACATCTCATGTACGATCATGCATATTTCAGATCTAAATTATCTTTTAATAATCTAAAAAATTAGATTTAAATTAATTTTATCAAAATAAACTCTAATCTAGATAATTATGTAGAACTATTCTAAACTAGTCGACAATGCATCATATTCTCATATGATTTTAAAATTAAATAATTTTTCATTTAATATTTTTTTAGATATTATTATAATAATTAATAAATCAAAAAAATAATAAATAAATAATCTAAAAATATAATTTAAATCAGATTAAATTGAAAATATGCAAGACTATTCTATAGAACTATTCTATTTTAGAACTAGTCATGCATATTTTCTAATCTTAGATCCAAATTATTTAATTTTAATTTTTTCTAATTTTAGATATGATAACATCTCACATAACATCTAAAATCACTTATTTTCTAATTATAATAAATTTAAAAATTAGATCTAAATACTTTAGAGCCTTGGCTCTGATACCAGTTGAAGGAAAATCCTGATTTTTGGATCATGTTCGTTCAGATCTGATTGAATCAAGAGATATATTTTAAAATTTTTTTTCTTTGATCTAAATCAGATCTAGAATATTTTAGATTTGATTCTTATTATTCTAATAATTAAAATAAAATCTAAATAAATTAAATTTAATTTAATTTATGTTGATGCAGGGTAATCCTATTACCCATTGATGATCCTATAACCAGCGGAAGGTTATGGATCTAGCCACGCAAGTGCCTATCCTCTACCGATATCCACTTGGGCTGAATCTAGAGATCCTCTTCTTCTCTATCATGTCTCCAAAAATTAGATCTGAATCTGATCTGGAGGATCTTCAAAACACCTTTCGAAGATCAGCAGTTATCTTTTGCAACAGCGCAGCCTTCTAGCTTTCTTTCACCTTTCTCTCGTCTGAATTGCACCAACTAAGATCCCAAACTCCTTTGGGCATGGAGAGGAGAGGGAGAAGATGGACTTGGCATGGAGGAGGAGAGGAGAGGCAGCCTTGGGGCATGGGATTTTTCAATCAATGCATTTTGAGTTGGGTGCAGGGTCTTATTTATAGACTATGCATGATCCAACTCCTCTTCTTCCCAACCAATTACAATCCTTTGTGAAATCAGATCTAAATCTGATTGGTAGGAATAGAGTCCCTTGGATTCCTTCTTAGATGGTGCCTAAGACCAGTAAAACTTGGTTCTTTGGAGGAGTCTGTTTGGAATCCAAAAAGGAGATGGAGTCCCTATCCAATAGGGACTCCAGGGCGCCTCCAGCTTGGGCGCACGCCACCCTTGGCATGCGCCCTCCTTCTTGCCAGGTTCTAGCAGGAGGACAAGCTTCCACCAGCTCTCCAATAGGTGCGTGACATGTGAAGAAAAGTCAAAGTATCAATGGTCAATATTTGACCAGTCAAAGGTCAACATTTGACCAGTCAAAGGTCAAACTTTGACCAAAGTCAAAGGATGAGAAATGACAGATGATCAAAAATGGCAGGTATTATCTTACAAAATAAGACAAACTTTTCTAACCTAGATAAGCTCCAGTCAAACCAAGTGAAGGCCTCTAATTGAGCATAAACTTCTTTAGCTCAGTCAAGATAACTATTTATGATAGTAAAAGAAGAACGTTAGTTCATCGAGTCTAGCACGATTTTCTTGAACTAATTGAATCTTATTCAGATCAATTGAACTAGATTAGTTCAATTGATGATCACCAGACTCAAATTCTTGTTGTGTGACCAGTTAGGGTTCAGTTCTATATGGTAATGGATATGTCATGATCTCTATCATCGACATCATCGAAACTTCTTTCGATGGATTAGAACTCTCTGACTCGAACGTTAGAATGATCGATCATCTAAATCATTCTAATTGCTTCCAAAATCCACCAGTGACACCTAACAGTATATGGTGGCAACCCATCAGAGCTGAATGCGAATCTCTTAGTGTAGTTACCTATGTGATTAAGTTCTTCTATCTTGAGCCCGATTTAGATTAGGGTTAGGTGAACTCGTCAAACCCTAGTTTTGTCATAATGAGTAATCATTCGATTCAAGTCCGATGTGAAAACCTAAATAGAAACTTTTTTCTATTATTTCACTCTACCATGGCCATGGGCTTCTAGACTTGATTCTCATGATCATCATAGAGCTGCTCCTCTACCATCGAGGTAGATAGATTCCATCTTGATGTAATCCAGTTCCTACAATGAACATGCTATAGCCAACATACACCTCAGGGTTCCATATGGCTAGGAGATCGAGTTATGGTGTAGTCAAACTATAACACCCTCAAGGTAAACTGCCGATGCATCTCAGATCAAAGAATTAGATACACTTACTACAGCATCGAGTTAGTTATTGACGAGAAGGTAGACTTCCTAATGACTACTCGAGGTTGTCACGCTCAGTGCCCTCGTTCTCTAACAAGTACCTATACTCTCACTTTGGTGTCTCCACACCATAGACTTAAGACTCATCTACTAAAGAAAAGTGATTGTACACCAACCTTCTGGATCAATCACCAACCTTGTGATGATCCTATGGTCGGGAGCATTTTATGAGTTAATAATGATTATTCATGTCTTAAATTTTTAACTCTTGAAAATATGAATTATCATTACCATTAACTCAAGGGATGTATCATAGACACTAAATACATATATGTGATAGAAAATAATCCATTTTATTGATAATAGTCAAAATTATAATTTTGCCCCTAGAAGTGTATTACAAGTGTCAACTAATTCTGGCTTCTAGGGCACAAATATCTAACAGCTCTAATGTGTGTAACCTTATAGGTTTGAACCTAAGCTGATAGCATAGGAATAAATTTCTATATCAATCAAAGTAATCATCTAGCAATGATACCCGACAGCCGGATAGATCGAAGGTGTAGAACACCATCCTTAGAACCCATGTGGATATAGTTTTCATATAATTCATCCCCTTGACCACAATGCTCGTAGGACACATCAAAGTTCAACTATCAACTCTGATCAGGTTGTCCACATTATATTTCAAAATACCAAATCCATCTGATGGATTATCGTGGCCAAGATTTTGCTATATTGAAATACAGTAATACATTCTTCTCCAACTCTTAGAGTGGTCAATTTCATCTTGATCACACTCTAACTTCGTAAGTACTTGACTGTGCCCAGAAATCTTTCATTGCTAAATTAGAAATTTAGTTAGTTCAGTACCAAAGTATAGAAAGTTTCTTGCAAGTCACTGAGGTGAGTTTCTTGCAAGTCACTGAGGTGATCTCAGATCTAAGGGATACTTATACCTATATCCCATCAGAGACATTCTCGACTGTAGAATGCTCTAGAGTTGGTCACGTTCAATAATGATGTACCCATACATCTCACCTGTATGCCATACCAATGTCTCCACATATCTTGGTTAAGAGGACAACCAACCTATATGGCATATAGTGATCTATGCTCGATAGACGCTGTCATCCTAATTAATAGCCTATCATTTGGTCATGAATAAATTTAAGTACTAATCGATAAATCCTCTTTTTATCAAAACTAAATAGTCCTAAGGACTTCATCACAACAATGGAGTTCATTAGAAGATGTAAATTTGTGATGAAAAAAGATGTCCAAATATTTTTCATTAATTAATAAATTAATTATAATATCTCAACTATCAATAGTTTGATGATTGGCTTTGGGACATAATTTCTAATAACTCCCACTTATTCTAAAGCCACTCAGCACAGTATCCAATACCCATCTTCGACTTATGGTTGTCAAACTCCTTGATTGCCAAGGCTTTAGTGAAGGGCTCAGCTAGGTTCTTCTTTTCGTCGATCTTCTGAAGGTCGACATCACCATAATTCATGATTTGATGGACCAAATGGAAGCGGCATAGAATGTGCTTTGTTCGCTGGTGTACCTTCGATTTCTTTGCCTAAGCTATGGCGCCAGTGTTGTCATAGTAGAGCAGGACTGGACCATCAATGGAAGGTGCTACTTCGAGCTCGGTGATAAACTTCCTCAGCCACATAGCTTTCTTTGCTGCATCTGATGCTGCCATGTACTCTACTTTGCAAACAGAGTCAGCCACTATATGCTACTTGGAACTTTTCCAACATATGGCTCTACCATTTAGAGTAAAGATATATTCCGACACACTTTTACTGTCATCATGATCAGATTGAAAGCTAGAGTTTGTAAATCCCATAAGCTTCAGATCTGACTCACCATAAACCAACCATTGGTCCTTAGTATTTCTCAAATACTTAAGGATGGTTTGAACCACCTTCCAGTGATTTTCTCCAGGATCAGACTAGTATCTACTCACTACTCGTAGTGAGTATACCATGTCTGATTTCGTACATATCATTGCATACATAATAAACCCCACTGCCGAAGCATATAAAACTCTACTCATATGCTCTCTCTCTTCAGGAGTTGTCAGACAATCCTTCTTAGAGAGAGAAATTTTTTAGCCTATCAAAAGATAGCCCTTTTTAGAATTCTCCATGCTGAACCTCTTTAGCATAGTTTCTATGTACGTGGATTGGGATATACCAAGCATCCTTTTAGATCTATCCCTATAGATCTTCATCCCTAGGATGTAGGATGCTTCACCCAAGTCCTCATGGAGAACTATGATGATAATCAGACTTTTATTCCTTATAGTGCGGGGATGTCATTCTCGATTAAGAGAATTATCGTCTACATACAAAATAAGAAATACCACTGCTGGACCATTTGCCCATTTGTAAATGCAGGGTTCTTCTCCATTCTTAACGAAGCCATATATTTTGATCACTTTATCAAAATGCATGTTCCAACTCCAAGATGCCTGCTTCAATCCATAAATGGATCTCTTAAGCTTGCACATCTTGGACTCATCTGTGGATGTGAACCCTTCAGGTTGTATCATATACACTTCTTCGGTCAGCTCTCCATTTAGGAAAGCTGTCTTCACATCCATCTACCAGATCTCATAGTCTAGATGGGCAGCAATGGCAAGCATGATCCAAAGGAACTTGAGCATTGCCATAGGGGAGAACATCTCGTCATAGTCAATACCATAATATTGATGATACCCTTAGGCAACTAGACGGGCTTTATAGGTTTTCACTTTTTCATCGGCGCTCCTCTTTCTTTTGAAGATCCATTTACACCCAATGAATTTAATCCCTTCAGGTGGGTCAACTAATGTCCATACATCATTGACCTTCATGGAATCCATTTCAGATCTCATGGCTTCTAGCCATTTCATAGAGTTGGATCTTTGCATCACATCCATATAAGTGATCGGGACCTCATAGTTCTCATCGAGTTTGATGGGATCACCATCTTGGACCAAGAATCCATAGTATCTATCTGGATGGCGGGGTGCTCTATTGGATCGCCTTAATGATGTGGGTTCACTAGGCTTCGGATCTGATCTGATCAAATCCAACTTAGGTTCAACATTCTGTGTTGGACTTTCTACCAGTTGAACTTCATCAAGTTCTACCATAGTGGTAACAGGTCCTTCATCAAGGAACTTCTTTTCCAAAAGGTTGCCCTAAGACTGATGAATATCTTTTGTTCATCAGCATGGTAGAAATAGTATCCTTTGGTCTCTTTTGGGTATCCTATGAATGTATACTTGTCAGACCTAGGTCCAAGTTTATCTGTAACTAACCGTTTGACATAAGACGAGCACCCCCAAATCCTAAGGTGTGAAAGTTCTGGCTTACGTCCTATCCATATCTCATATGGGGTTTTAACTACAGACTTACTTAGAATCTTATTTAATATATAACAAGCCGATTTGAGTGCATATCCTCAGAAGGATATCGACAAGCTGGCAAATTTCATCATGGATTGGACCATGTCTAACAGAGTCTGATTCCTCCTTTCAAACATACCATTATGCTATGGTATTCCAGGAGGAGTCCATTGGAAGAGAATTCCAATCTCTCCTAGATATATAAGAAACTCACTAGAAAGGTATTCTTCTCCTCGATTAGATCGAAGAGTTTTAATACTCTTTTTAGTTTATTTTTTTACTTCATTTCAGAATTATTTGAATATTTTAAAAGAATCCGACTTATGTTTTATCAGATAAACATATCAATATCTGGATAGATCATCTATGAAAGTGATGAAGTAGACATATCTACCTCTAGCACTTGTGCACATTGGTCTACATACATTAGTATGTACTAGACCCAAGAGCTCATTGGTTCTCTCAACTTTTTTAGTAAAAGGTGACTTGGTCATTTTACCAAGAAGACAGAACTCATAGGTTGAAAGTAATTTACAATCATTAACTTCGAGGATTTTCTTCTGAGTCAACCTGTTTATCCCATTTTTATTTATATCACAATCATTAACTTCGAGGATTCCCTTCTGAGTGAACCTGTTATCCTATTCTTATTTATATGACCTAGCCTACAGTGCCATACGTAGATATTTGATACACTATCTAATCTAGGATGCTTGCCAGTAGAATAGACTACGTTAATGGATTGTGATAATATATATACACCATTATTCAATTATCCGTAGAAAGCAGTAACACCATTCATAATGACATTACAAACTCATTTCTTTATTGAAATTTTATAATTGTTCATAGCCAAAAGTTCTATAGAAATGATATTTAAAAGGAAACTAGGACATAAATGATAATCACTAAGAACAACAGTATGAGATTCAAATACAAGTTTCAAAATTTCTAAAGCTAGAATTGGAACTAGTCTTCAATCTCAAACGTTCAGGAATCTCTCACCTTGCTCGAATCTTCTACTAACCTACAATCCCTACAATGAACTATAAATATGGTAAGGGCTATCGGTATCCAATACCCAGTCAGTAATATTACAAATAGAGAAATTGCAAGGAGTTATCATTGAAAGAGAAATCCTGATTTTCTGGTTTAGATTCGTTCAGATCTGATCAGATCAAGAGAAATATTTTAAAAATTTCTCTCATGTATCCAAATCAGATCTGAGATATTTTAAATTTAATTTTATAGATCTAATAAATAAAAATAAAAATAAATTAAATCTAATTTAATTTATACCTTGATGTTGGGTAATCAAATTATCCGTTAATGATCCTGCTGATTGCCTGAGATTCTGGATCTAGCCACGCAAACACCTGGCCTCTACCGATATCCACTCAGGCTGGATCTAGAGATCTTGTTCTTCTTTATCATCTCTCCAAAAATTAGATCTGGATCTGATTTGGAGGATCTTCAAAATTTCTTTCAAAGATCTACTATCATCTTTGCAGCAGTACTGCCTTCTTCCTTTCTCGTCATCCTTTTCTTTCCTAGATCGCACCAAACTAGAGCCCAACTTGCCTTGGGTGTGGAGAGGAGAGAGAAGATTAGAAGATGACATGGAGGAGGGAGAGGGGCAGCCTTGGGGCATGGCTAAGAGAGAACTCTTTGAAAGTTGGGCATAGATAGGGTTTATATAGAACCCGCTGCGCTATGCAGTGCCACATCATCCTGGCCAATCACATTGCTTCGTACAATCAGATCTAAATCTGATTGATGAGATGACATCACCAAGTCCAATCAGATGAGAGACCCTCTAATTCATCCTTAAATGGTGCCTAAGACTGGTCAAAGTCTATAGTTATGGGCCACCTAAGTAGAAACCAAGAAGCAATCTGGAGTCCCATCCGTATGGGATTTCAGGCATCCCTATCCATGGACGCATGCCTCTCTAGGCATGCGCCCCCTTCTTTCCAAATTCTAGCAAGGAGACAAGCCTCTATCTGCTCTCAAATAAGTGCATGACACATGGACAGATGTCTAAGTGTCAAAGGACAATATTTGACCAAAGTCAAAGGACAAGAATTAGCAGATGATGGAAAATGGTAGGTATTGTCTTAAATTTATCTCATAAATTAAGACAATCCTTTTCTAACTTGGACAAGCTTCGGTCAGACCAAGTAAAGATACCTGAGTGAGTACAAAGTCATTTGGCTCAGTCGAGACAACTTTTAATGATAATATAAGAAGAACATTAGGCTCAATCGTGTGCTAGCACGATTTTCTTGAATCTAATTGAATCTAATTCAAATCAATTAAACTGAGTTAGTTTAATTGATGATATCCAGATCCAAATCCTTATTTGTGTGATCCAGTTAGATTTAGTTCTATATGATAATGGGATATGTCATGATCTCTATCATCATCATCATCGAAACTCCTTTCGATGGATCAGAACTCTTCTGATTCATACAGCTAGAATGATCGATCATCTAAATTATTCTAATTGCTCCCAAAATCCACCAGTGATACCTAGCAGTACATGGTGGCAACCCATCAAAACTAAAAATGAACCTCTTGGTGCAGCTACTTGTGTGATTAAGTTCTTCTATCTTGAGTCCCGATCAAATTAGGGTTAAGGTGAACTCGTTAAACCCTAATTTCTATCATATGATTTAATCATTTGATTCAAGTCCGATGTAAAAACCTTAATAGAAACATTTTCTATTATTTCACTCTGCCATGGCTATGGGCTTATGGACTTGATTCTCATGATCATCATAGGACTGCTCCTTATCTACCGAGGTAGATAGATTTCCTCTTGGTGCAATCCAATTCCTACAATGAACATGCTTTAGCCAACATACACCTCAGGATTCTAAATGGCTAGGAGATCGAGTCATGGTGTAGTCAAACTATAACACCCTCAAGGTGAACTGTCGATGCACCTCAGGTCCAAGAATCAAACACACCACTACAGCTTCAAGTCAAGTCATCGATGAGAAGGTAGACTTCCTTATGACTACTCGAGATGGTCACGCTCAGTGCCCTTATTCTCTAACGAGTACCTGTACTCTCATTCCGATGTCTCTACATCATAGACTCAAGACTCACTACTATAAAGAAGCAATTGTGCACCAACCTTTCAGATCAATCATCATCCTCATGATGATCCTACGGTCAAGAGCATTTTATGAGTTAATAATGAAAATTCCTATCTTAAATTTTCAACTCTTGAAAATAAGAATTATCATTATCATTAACTCAAGGGATGTATCATAGACACTAAATATACATTTATGATAGAAAATAATCTATTTTATTATTTATAGTTAAAATTATAATTTTGCCCCTAGAAGTGTATTACAAGTGTCAGCCAATTATGGCTTCTAGGGCACACATATCTAACAATCATATAAATACTTTGCCTAGCAATAGCTTGCTTCTTTCTCTGCCTGTTCAGATCAAGGAAGGCAATGTACTGAGGATAGTTGCTTTTTCAGTGCCCCCACTTCTTGCAAAAGAAGTATTTGGCTTGACTCTTATCGGGCTTGGTCTCTAGAGTCTGAGCCTACATAGGTGTCCTAGCATGAACATGCACCTTCTTGGCTTTCTTCTTCTTGTTCTTTTTCTCTTTCCCAAAGGATCGAGAATGAGAAGATGAACCTCCCACTAAGTTCATCGACTCCTTATGGAGTTGGTGATCCTTCTCAAAGTTCTGAAGTAATTTCAGTAACTTATGGTAGTCCACATCAGGCTTTGACATTCTATAATGCGTAAGGAATGGGAGATAAAACTTGGGCACCAAGTTCAGTATTGCATCTTTCCCAAGTTATTTATGCAAGAAAAAATTGAGCTTGCTAAAGCCCTCTATCAGCTCGATCATGTACAATACATGATCAGTGATAGAGGCACCATCCTACATTCTGGCATTAAAGATGGCATAACTAGTCTTGTACCTCTTAACGTCATTGGGTGTACCAAAAGAATCCTCCAATACTTGGAGCATTTCATTTGGCTGAGCTGTCTCAAACTTGCGACTAAACTCTTCGCTAATCATAGCCAACATAATGCAACGCACCGTGGTTCGATCACTGAGCCACTTCTGACAAATATCTCTAACTATTCTACATGCATTAGCAGCTGGCTCTTCAGGTGCAGGATCCATCAATATATATAGGATCCGTTCATGCTCCAGGATAATCTTCAACTTTCCATACCAGCTATCGAAGTTGGATCCCACCAACTTATCATTGTCCAACAATGATCGAAACGATAGAGAAGTGGCCATGTCTGCACAAAGAAAAATCAAAATCTAATTAGTAATTGATTCATTAAACCTAAAAATTTGGACTTTAATCAAAAGATTTCTCCTGCTATTTTATTCAAATTGGTAGCCTCTACCTCCAATTCAAGAAATTACCCTAATTTCTTAGTGGGTACTAGAATCTACATAGACTATACATAAGCCCAACTTTGCTTAGCCCACCCATGTAAATCTAAGGGTAGGCTCATAACCAATTGTTTCTCTAAATAATTTTCAGTAATTAAATTTTGCCCCAGGCCCTGATCAGTTGGCTTTGGCCTTCTTAGAAAAGGGTTCAATTAGATCCAACCATTAACATGACCATACTTGGCCCATCTAACCAATGAATGATCAGGCCCAACTTTGGTTGGCCCACCTGACCACCATTTAGAAAGATGTATACAAGAGATCATATAATAAATGATAATTTCATCAATCGATAAGCACCACCTTTGGACCTCTAATGATTATCCTACTGATGGACCCATAATCATCCACTTTAATGGGAGGTTATGATCCAGTTATCATATAACTATTTTATTTTAGGAACCTAATAATTTTAGAGAATTTATTTATAGAAGTGAGTAAGTCAGATTAACCAACTTATTATAATCCTTCCACTAACTTCACCAAGTTAGCTTAAGGGAGACCATTAATAGGCTAGTCTAGGAGCACCTAAATCAGTCAAACTGATTTACCTAGCTGACATGGGTTAGCTTGAATAGTTAAGCGATTCGATCAAAACATAATCTCACCAAGAGGCCAGGTAAGTTCGATCAGTGAAAGGGTCTGCCATGCTTGCCTTAGACACCATCAGAAATGGCTAGTTAAGCGGGCTGCCAATTAAAATCCACTGGTCTGATTTATCTCAGATACCAACTAGTTTAATTAGTTTCAATTAGATTAACCTAACAATTCATGCTAGACCGCATAGCTAAGAATCAAGTCCATCTTGGATCTTGTTAAAGACATGGACTTGACCAACTTCAACTATTGTAATTGATCTAGAGAATCCTTGACCTAATCTAAGACAACAATTAATTAGATTTAGTCAATTCTCTAATTAAGTCCATTTTTTAATCTAACCCTAGGTCAAACCCAATTAATGAACCTAATCCCCACTAACCCATTTAACCCAATATATTATGATTTGTGTCTTAGGATCTTTAATTCACAATCCTAGATTCTAATCAATCAACTTCTTAATTCTCAATTAAGTTTTAGGCGAGGGTTGGGGTTCGGCTTTTCGAAAATGATTTTCATATTTATAAAATATTTTTACAACATGGTTCTATCAATCAAGTTGCATGTTTGATTCATAATCAATATGCAAGCAAAATAAACATAAAACTACTTTAGATCTAATCTAAACAGGTTCATATAATTGAAATAGTTTCAATAATACTCAATCATAAATCTCTCTAGATCAAATTTAACATATTTATGATGATTAAAATTAGATTAAAATATTTTTAATCAGATCATAATTTTTTTAGATCTAATCTAAAATTTTATGATCAATATTTTAGATCAACACTTACTAGGATAACCTATTCACTGTAAGGGATAAACCTTATAGTAGAACAACCTTATGGCAGTCCATGCAATCTAAAATATTTTATTTTTTTTAATTTTAAATTTAATAATTAGATTATAAATTAGACCTAATCTAAGAAATAATCTAGACATGCATAAAAATCATGTAATAAGAATCTAGGCTCTGATACCAATTGAAGAAACTAGATCTAGGGTTTCACAGGTAGATCTTGAAACTTTTTCAAGATCTTATAGCAGAAGACTTAAATATATCCAAAATTTATTTAAATAACTATATAAATACCTAGATGTCAGATCTATTATATGATTAAGGTATGATATTAAATCAAAAATTAAAATCAAATAAGAAAGAAAAAGGTTGATCAAATCAACCTAGATCTACACTACATCAAATGCAGGTATGAAGTTTATAGATCAGATCTATTACCTGAGCAAGTTTAGACGTTCTAACTTACTGATCTAGGCTTGAGAATAAAGTCACGAGCCACATACGCATCCAACCTCTAGGAGTCATCCACACAAGCCTACAATCTCTAATCTGAAGTTCGATGCAGAAAATCAGCACAGCATGTTAGTACTATGTTGATCCTTCTTCGACAGTCAATCCGATGCTTCTTTCTTCAAAATTTAGACACTCCAAAATATAAGAAGAAAGATGAGAGTTTGCTGATCTGAGATTCTCTCAAAAAAACTCAAAAGAAAGGAGGAGAGATTAAAAATAAAACAGCCCTAGAAGAAAACCCTCTTCTTCTTCACTTTTCTCTCACCTAGACACCTAGTTTGGTGCCTACGGAACCCCCATGCCCAAAGACCCTCTTCCTCTGATTTTTGTATACCCTAAACCTCTCCTAAATTTCTATATTTCATGAAAAAATCAAAATAAAATTCATCCAATAAATAGGAAAAAAGAAGAGTCCAAGTTAGGTCAAATTCTCAGACTAGGAATATCCAAATATGGGAAGTTGTTGGGGCGCCTAACTCTTGGGCGCCTCCTCCACAATTTTTGGCATGGACCAAGAAGGGAGGGCAGACAAAAAAAGAGATTATTTTTATAGAATAAGAGAGAATTAATTAAATAAGGGGGCAGCACTCAAGGAAAGATGTTTTGGTCAATAATGATTCTATCTCATAGAATCCTAAGCAAAACCAATTCCTCCTTTGACTTGGTCTTCCTCCTAACTTCCAAATATGACTTAGAGAGAGAGGGGGGGCATAAAAATTAGGAAGAAAGAGATTTTCCATGAAAAATATCTAAAAAATAGGTATGGAGGGCATTGGGACCAAGGTGGTGCAAGGGGATAGGGAGTCCTAGTCACACTAGGACTCCAATTTTGACTTGGTCAAACAATATCTTTTAACCAAATAAAATCAAGATTAAACCAACCCAATTAAATAAGACCCAAACTCATTTAAGAACTTAATTAAATTAGATTTAATTTTAATTTATTTTCTAATTAAATTAAAAAATTAGGTTAATTCAAGTCTTAGTTAGACTAAGACTAGTTCTTCCTTGCACTTGGCTTATCTAATAAACTAATTGGACTTGATCCAATCAAACCCAAACTAAATTTAATTAAATTATATTTAATTAGAATTAATCTTAGTCTATTGGTTTAATCAAATTAAGCCAATTAGTAATCCAATTGCTAATCGATCCTCCTACAATACTTGCACTAGGTTAAACACCAATCGTATTGATTGTTTAACCCTAGAACGATTTGATAGGAAACATGTAGAGTTTCATGCATAGATTTTAAAACTTTTTTGAAATAAAGAGCAGCAGAAGACATAGATTAAACTATTTAATCTACAGCATGCATATAATCAAATTATAAAATCCTATGTTAAGGATCTATAACATGTTATGATGCAAATATAAATCTGAAATTAAGCTAATCATAAGTGGTATTGATCATATCAATACCTAGATCTAGAATAATTCTAGATCTAACCCTAGATCACATTTAGGTCACCAAGAGATCAGATCTCTTACCTTTGCATGGGTTGAGAACTCCATGGTTGAATCCATTATTGCCTTTGGAGCCGCATATGCATCTGGCCTCTATAGGTGATCTACACAAACCTGCAACATAGATCAAAGATTCGTCGAACAAAGATCCGCTCAAAGTGCTAGCTTCACGCAGATCCCTCCTGATGGTTAATCAAATACATGTTCTTCAGATCTCTTGGACAATCAAAGAGATGAAGAACATGAGGAGGAATGAGGGAGGAATCCAACCCTTGGATCTTCCATAAAATAGAAATAAAAAGACATATGGAATAAACCCTAGGAGAAGACAAATCTTCTCCTTCAGGACGTCAATGGTTGTTGTCCTGAAAATGTCTATTATGCTAGGTTCAGAGGAGACCTTCTCCTCTGGATTTTTTTCTAATTTTCTAGATATCACATCCTCAGATTTTTTTCATAAAAATCTCATAAATAAAATTGAGAAGAAGGGCTCTCAAGAAAATCCTAAGAGAAGACCTTCTTCTCTTCTTCTTCTCGCATCAGGATATGATCAGATCATGTCCAAAAAGGAACATCATGCCCCAACAACCTAGAGCATAGATTCTATGTCCTCTTTCTCTCTATCTCTCAGATCTTTATCATATAAAAATTACATAAAATAATGAAGAAGAAGATACTCAAAAGAAAATAAAGAGAAGATAATCTTCTCTTACCTTTATGCCTTCATGACATCAACGATTGATGTACAGATGAACATATTTTCTCTAAGGATCTTGGCACCATCTTTCCTCAAGCCCTTCCTCTCTCTCTCTTAAATCTTTATCATATAATAATCATAAATAAAATAGGAAGAGAAAAACATAAAAGAAAAATATAAGAGAAGACAATCTTCTCTTACCTTATCTCTTCAAGATATCAATCTTTGATGTCTTAATTGAAGGCTCTTCTCCATGAATCATAGTGCCACAAATTCTCCATGTCTTCTTCTCATTTTCCTCTAATTTTTCATGATTTTTCTAAGATTTTTCATGTCCTCTATGGTCAAAGAAAGAGGCCTCCCCTTTATATTGCAAAACTAGATCAAAACCTAGTCAAAGGAGGACTTCTATGGTTGGACACCCCTCCCTTGATTTTTTATGTGTGAAATAGAAAACCAATGTCCTAAAGAAAAGGAAGAAAGGATAGAAATAATATTGGAGGTGTGGGTAAAGTGGGCGCACAAGAGGAGGGAAGAGTTTAGGTCAAAGAGGACTCTTCCAAGTAAGAAATAATTTCCAACTTCATTCTAATTTTGATCAAATCAAATTTAAATCCAATTTCTAAGATAATGAAGTATAGAAAATCATTTCTTAGGTGTGAAAATCATAGAAAAAAAATTGAAATTAAAATATGGCATGGGCTTTCTTAGGCGCAAGTGAAAGAGAGAGAGTTCCAATCCAACTGGGACTCCTCTTGTTTGACTCGGTCAAAATTATTTTAAACCTAATTCAAATCTTATTTAAACTAGATTAAATGCAATCCAATTAAGAATGATCCAAATACAACTAGGAGCCCAATTAAATTAGATTAAATCAAGATTTAAATCTGATTTGTATCCTAGGTCAATCACATGCACTTAAGTCAAAATAAGGAATTATTCTTCCCTTGCAATTGGCTTATCCAATAAATCAATTATACTTAATCTAATTAAATCTAAACCAATTCTAATTAAATTTAATTTAATTAGACTTGATCTCAACCTAATTTCTTAATCAAATTGAGTCAATTAGCAATCCAATTGCTAATCGATCCTCTTGCAACATTTACATTAGGTCAAACATCAATCGCATTGAATGTTTGACCTCAAAATGATTCTCAATCATCGATTAACCATTCAATCAAGTTACAAGATCCAATGTATATGACCCCATAGGTTCAAACCTAAGTTGGTAAAATATGAACCAATTCTTATACCAATCAAAGTTACCATCTAGCAATGGTTCCCGACGTTCGGATAGATCGAATGTATGCAAAGCAATATTCTTAGATCCCTGGCCCATGGTTACTATATAATTCATCCCTATGACCAATAATGCTCATGATGACTTCGAGTATATTATTAAACACTCATACAAGTTATCTCTATTGTGTCTCAAAATTTTTTAAATCCCGTGACACCTCACGAGGATTACCCAAGCCTAAGTTTTGCTAAATTGAAACACAGTGAGTCATTCTCTTTCTAAAGTTAATCAGGAGTGGTTAATCCCATCTTGACTCACACACCGACTCTATAAGTACTTGACTATACTCAGAAACCTTTCGTCATCTATATTAAAAAAATAGATAGTCCAGTACTAAAGTACAGTGAGTTGCTCGTAAGTCACCGTGGCGATCTTAAATCGAAGGGACACTTATATTCGTTAGCCTTAGCTAGCTATTCTTGATAGTAGATTGCTACATTGGTCATGTTTAGTATAGATGTACTCCTACATCTCACCTAGATGTCATACCAGTGTCTTCACACTACTTGGTTATCATGACAACCAACGTATATGGCATGCAGCGACCTACACTCGATAAGTTATCATCTTTATTAATAACTTATCATTTAGTCATGAATAATTTAAGAATCATCCAATAAATTCTTCTTTATCGATTGATTGTGGTTCTAAAGATTTTATCATAATTTAGGAGTTCATTTAAGGAAGATAGAACTTTTATGATGAAATAGCAAAATTACTATTATTATAAGATAATTCATATATTAATTTTAATCATCTACTACTTAGATGATTGGCTTTAAGATATATTTTTCAACATGATTCTTAATCGTTGATCAACCATCTGATCAGATCGTATGCTCTAATGTGTATGACCTCATAGGTCCAAACCTAAGCCAGTAGCATAGGAATAAATTTTTGTACCAATCAAAATGATCATCTAGCAATGATATCTGACGATCAGATAGGTCGAAGGTATAGAACACCATCCTTAAAACCCATGTGGATATAGTTTTCATATAATTCATCCCCTTGACCACAATGCTCTAGGACACATTAGAGTTCAACTATCAACTTTGATCAGGTTGTCCATATTGTATTTCAAAATACTAAATCTATCTGATGGATTATCCTTGCTAAGGTTTTACTATATTGAAATATAGTGATACATTCTTCTCCAACTCTTGAAGTGGTCAATTCCATCTTGATCACACTCCAACTTTGCAAGTACTTAACTATGCCCACAAGCCTTCCATTGCTAAATTAGAAATTCAGTTAGTCCAGTACCAAAGCACAGTGAGTTTCTTGTAAGTCACTGAGGTGATCTTAGGTCTAAGGGATACTTATACCTATATCCCATCAGAGACATTTTCGATAATAGAATGCTCTGGAGTTGATCACATTCAATAACGATGTACCCATACATCTCACCTGTATGACATACCAGTATCTCCACACACTTTAATTAAGAGGACAACCAACCTATATGGCATATAGCAATCTATGCTCGATAGATACTGTCGTCCTATTTAACAGTCTATCATTTGGTCATGAACAAATTTAAGGACTAATCGATAAATCTTCTCTTTATCGAAACTAAATAGTCCTAAGGACTTCATCACAACAATGGAGTTCATTAAAAGATGTAAACCTATGATGTCAAAAGATGCCAAAATATTTTTTATTAATTAATAAATTAATTACAATATCTCAACCATTAACAAATTGATGATTGGCTTTGAGACATAATTTTCAATAGATACAACCTGAAGGATTCACATCCATAGATGAGTCCAAAATGTGCAAACTTCAGAGATCCATTTATAGATTAAAGCAGACATCTCGGAGTTGGAACATGCATTTTGATAAAGTGATCAAAACATATGGCTTCATTAAGAATGGAGAAGAACCTTGCATTTACAAATGGATAAATGGTCCAGCAATGGTATTCCTTATTTTATACATGGATGACATTCTCTTAATCGAGAATAATATCTCCACACTACAAGGAATAAAAGTCTGATTGTCATCACAGTTCTTCATGAAGGACTTGGGTGAAGCATCTTACATCCTAGGGATGAAGAGCTATAGGGATAGATCTAAAATGATGCTTGGTATATCCCAGTCCACATACATAGAAACTATACCGAAGAGGTTCGGCATGAAAAATTTCAAAAAGGACCATCTTCCAATAGGCCAAGAAATTTCTCTCTCTAAGAAGGATTGTTCGACAACTCCTGAAGAGAGAGGATGTATAAGTAGAATCCCATATGCTTCGACAGTGGGGTCTATTATGTATGCAATGATATATACGAGATCAGACATGGCATACTCACTAGGAATGGTGAGTAGATACCAGTCTAATCTTAGAGAAAATCATTGGAAGGTGGTTAAAACCATCCTTAAGAATTTGTGAAATACTAAGGACTAACGGTTGGTTTATGATGAGTCAGATCTAAAGCTTGTAAAATTTACAGACTTCAGCTTTCAATCTGACCATGATGATAGTAAAAATGTATCAGAATATATCTTTACTCTAAATGGTGGAGCCATCTGCTAGAAAAATTTCAAGCAGCATACAGTGGCTGACTCTATTTACGAAGCAGAGAACATGGCAGCATCAGATGTAGCAAAAAAAGTTGTGTGGTTGAGGAAGTTCATCATCGAGCTCGGAGTAGCATCCTCCATTGATGGTCCAGTCCTGCTCTACTATGATAGCACTGGCACCATAGCTCAAGCAAAGGAATCGAAGGCACACCAACGAACAAAGCACATTCTGCACCACTTCCATTTGGTCCCAAAGATCATGGATCGTGGTGACATCGACCTTCAAAAGATTGATGAAAAGGAGAACCTAGCCGATCCCTTCATTAAATACCTAGCAATCAAGGAGTTCAACAACCATAAGTTGTGAGTGGCTTTAAGATAAGAAAAAGTTGTTGGAAATTATGTCCTAAAGCCAAGTGTCAGCCTATTGATGGTTGAGCTATTTTTTAATTATAATTAATTTATTATTTAATAAAAATATTTTGACATCTTTTTCATCATAAGTTTACATCTTCTAATGAACTCCATTATTGTGATGAAGTCCTTAGGACTATTTAGTTTCGATAAAGAGAGAATTTATCGATTAGTCCTTAAATTTGTTCACGACCAAATGATAGGCTGTTAATTAGGACAACAACGTCTATCGAGCATAGGTCGCTATATGCCATATAGATTAGTTGTACTCTTAACCAAGGAGTGTGGAGACACTGATATGGCATACAGGTGAGATGTATGGGTACATCGTCATTGAACATGACCAACTCTACAGCATTCTGCTATTGAGAATGTCTCTGATGGGATATAGGTATAAGTATCTCTTAGACTTGAGATCACCTCAGTGACTAGCAAGCAACTCACTGTGCTTTGGTACTGGACTAACTAAATTTCTAATTCAGCAATGGAAGGCTTTTGGGCATAGTCAAGTACTTGTGAAGTCGGAGTGTGATCAAAATGGAATTGACCACTCCAAGAGTTGGAGAAGAATGTATCACTGTATTTCAATATAGCAAAATCTTGGCCAGGATAATCCATCAAATGGATTTGATATTTTGAAATACAATGTGGACAACCTGATCAGAGTTGACAGTTGAACTTTGAAGTATCCTATGAGCATTATGGTCAAGGAGATGAATTATATAGAAACTATATCCGCATGGATTCTAAGAATGGTGTTCTACACCTTCGACAGATCCGACCGTCGGATATCATTGCTAGATAGTTACTTCGATTGGTATAAAAATTTATTTCTATGCTACTAGCTTAGGTTCGAATCTATGAAGTCACACACATTAGAGCTTATGATTTGATTGAATGGTTGATCAACGATTAAGAATTATTCTAGGGTTAAACAATCAATACGATTGGTGTTTTACTTAGTGCAAGTATTGTAGGAGGATCGATTAGCAATTGGATTACTAATTGACTTAATTTGATTAAGCCAATAGGCTAAGATTAAGTTTAATTAAATATAATTTAATTAAATTTAATTTGGACTTGATTGGATCAAGTCCAATTGGTTTATTGGATAAGCCAAATGCAAGGAAGAACTAGTCCTAGTCTAACTAGGACTCAGATTAACCCAATTTTCTAATTTGATTAGAAAAAAAATTAAAATTTAATCTAATTTAATTTAATTTAATTAAGTTCTTAAATGGATTAGTGTCTTATTTAATTGGGTTGGTTTAATCTTGATTTTATTTGGTTAAAATAACTTGTTTGACCAAGTCAAAATAGGAGTCCTAGTATGACTAGGACTCCCTATCACTTGCGCCACTTAATCCTCATGCCCCATGCTCTTTTTGTTTTGTTTCTTACATAAAAATTCTCCACTCCCATGGCTTCTCACACACTCTTTCTCTCCTCCTTTTCTTATAAGGCAATTTGTTGGAAGACCAAGTCAAAAAAGGAGTTAGTTTTGCTTAGGATTCTATGAGATAGAATCCTTATTGACCAAAATACCTTCCCTTGAGTGCCGCCCCCTCTTTTAATTAATTCTTCTCTTATTCCATAAAAATAATCTTCTTTTTTGTGCACCCTTCCTTGCTGGTCTATGCCAATAATTGTGGAGGAGGCACCCAAGAGTTGGACGCCCTAAAAACTTCCCATGTTTGGACATTCCTAGTCTAGGATTTTGATCTAACTTAGACTCTCTTTTTTTTCTATTTATTGGATGAATTTTATTCTTATTTTTCATGAAATATAGAGCTTTGAGATTGGTTTGGGGTGTGCAAAAATCAGAGGAAGAGGGTCCTTGGGTGTGGGGGTTCCATAGGCACCAAACTAGGTATCTAGGTGAGAGAAAAGAGAAGAAGAAAAGGGTCTTCTTCTAGGGCTATTTTATTTTCAATCTCTCCTCTTTTTTTTTAGTTTTTTCTAAGAGAGTGTTAAATCAGTAAACTCTCATCTTTCTTTTCATATTTTAGAGAGTCCAAATTTTGAAGAAGAGAGCATCGGATCGATCATCGAAGAAGGATCTGCACAATACTAGCATGCTATACTGATTTCCTACATCAAACTTCAGATCAGAGATTGTAGGCTTGTGTGGATGACTCCTAAAGGCTAGACACGTGTGCAGCTCATAACCTCATCCTCAAGCCTAGATCAGCAAGTTAGAATATTTAACTTACTCAAGTAATAGATATGATCTATAAACTTCATACCTACATTTGATGTAGTGTAGATCTAGATTGATTTGATCAACCTTTTACTTTCTTATTTGATTTTAATTTTTGATTTAATATCATACCTTTATTATGTAATAGATCTAAGATCTAGGTATTTATTATTTATTTAAATAAATATTTAATTTATTTAAATCTTTCGTGGCAAGATCTTGAAAAAAATTTTAAGATCTACCTATAAAATCCTAGATCTGATTCCTTCAGGATCATCATGAGGATGGTGATCAATCCAGAAGATCATTGTACAATCACTTTCTTAGAATAGATGAGTCTTGAGTTTACAGTGTAGAAACATCAGAGTGAGAGTATAGGTACTCGTTGAGAATGAGGACACTGAGTGTGACCATCTCGAGCAAACATAAGAAAGTCTACCTTCTCGTCGATGACTAGCTCGATGCTGCAGTTATGTATCTGATTCTTAGACCTAAAGTGCATCGATAGTTCATCTTGAGTGTGTTATAGTTTGACTATACTATAACTTGATCTTCTAGCCATTCAGAGCTTTGAGGTGTATGTTGGCTGTAGCATGTTCATTGTAGGAATTGGATTACACCAATAGGGGATCTATCTACCTCGATAGATGAGAAGTAGTTTGATGATGATCATAAGATTGAGTCCATAAGCCCATGGCCATGGCAATATGAAATAATGGAAAAGAGTTTTCTATTAGGTTTTCACATCGAACTCAAATCGAATGACTCAATCATATGACAGGGTGTTGGGTTTGACGAGTTCACTTTAACCCTAATCCTATCGGGGCTCATGTTAGAAGAATCTAATCACACAGATAGCTGCACTGAGAGGTTCATATTTGGTTCTAATGGATTGCCACCATATACTGCTAGGTGTCACTGGTGGATTTTGGGATCATTTAAAATGGTCTTAATGATCGATCATTCTAATTGGGTAAACCAAAAGAGTTCTAGTCCATCGAAAGGTGTTTCGATGATGTCGATGATAGAGATCATGACATGTCTTGTTACCATACGAAACTGAACTTAACTAGATCACACAAGCAAGGGTTTGGATCTTGATGTTATCAATTGAGCTAACCTAGTTCGATTGATTTGGATTAGATCCAATCAGGTTTAAGAAAATTATACTAGCACATGATTGAGCCTAACATTCTCTTTTTGTAGTCATTTTGGTTCATCTCAACTGAGTCAAATTAAATTTGGCTTACCCGAGAATCCTGTATAATTTTTTGTTGGTCTGACTGGAGCTTGTCCAAATCAGAAAAGGGTTGTCCTAAGCTAATATAGGCTTATTCTAATCCATCGCATGGAAACAAGACAAGACTTGCTAATTTCTAAAATTTTTAGGATAGGGGTCGTTTGACCCAATCTTTGCAAGAAAGAAGAGAAGAGGTGTGTGCCCCCTTGTTTTCATCTGGGGGCACATGCCCCAAGGTAGTTTTTCATGGAAAAATGTTGTAGGCCTACCCCATATTGGCGTGCACACAAGAGGATATGGCGTGGAAGAGTTTGTCATGAAACAAACTCTTGGAGATTTTTCTTGCACGTTGGACTCCTTCTTAATGCCATTTTCTGGTGAGTTTTGGGCAAAAAAACTAGGTAGAGACCTAGTGTTAGGCATGGCATATCAGATTAAAACCTGATTTAATCAAGCAATTTGATTGCTTGATCAACCAGGACTCTAGGGATGGCGCAGGACTCTATATAAGAGACCCTACATCCTAGGATTTCTTTATGCCAATTGACCCATGCCCAAAGGTTGGTTCCATATCCACCTCCATGCCTCCCCTACTACTCTTCTCTCTCTTTTCCATGCCCATACAAGGTTGGACAAAGGTTCAACTATCAAGAGTTGATAGAAGCTGCTGCAAAGATCAAGATAGGGTGTTCTATATCAAGAGACTACATGCTGATTTCAAAGTTCATTTTGAAGGTTCTACAGATCAAGATCTAATTTGATTTTTTATAATCAGATCTAGTGAGAGAAGACATCCAAAATCAGCTTGAGTAAATTTTGGTAGAGGTCGGGCACGTGCGCAGCTAGATCCAGAGTCTCAGGTGTAGTCGGATCATCAATAGGATAATTGTTTACCCTAAATAGGTAACAAATATTATTCCTAATTCAATTTTAATTTTATATTTTAATATCAGATCATAAGGATCAAATCCAAGAACTCTCAGATTTGATTAGAACTTATAGAAAAAAATTTTAAAATTTTGCTATAAATTTGATCAGATCGATCCTGCAATGGAAAACCTAATTTTCCTTCAACTAGTATCAGAGACAAGTTTATAGTTATTCAAATCTATTTTTTTTTAATTTATTTATAATCTGATATGTATGATTTCAATTGTCACATAAGATGTTATCAAATATAAAATCAGTAGATTAATTAAAAAAATTCATATATGCGATATATGACATGCATGTTTAGACTAGATTTTATTGTTCTATGCAATAGATTGTCTAGAATAAATTTTATTTTTGATATGATCAATTTAAAATTTATTTTTAGATATTATATTAGATATAATTAGTTCTGAAACATGTATGATTAATTTCAATTATGATACATGAGATGTATACAAAGCATGCATAGTTAGATCTTTAATTATATATGTGATATATATTTTAGATCTAATAATTTTTATAGTGTAAATGAAATTTCTAATTAAGGCATTCCCCTTTGCCATCCGATCATAAGAGTAAGAAGGGTTTAAAGGTCCTCTCTTTCCATTCGATGGGATGCTCTTATGACATGTAGGTGTGCTACACATTTATCCTTAATCAGAAATTAAATTTACTTTTTTGCAAAACCCTAGATCCTGAAATCTATGATTTTTTATGCATGTTTTGTTTATGAACTCTAGACTTAATTAAGAATTAAGTTTATAAAATCATTTAGGTCTAAAAATTATGAATTTTTAGATCTAAGACACCTTCACAAAATATAGGTTCGGGTGTGGGTAGCTCAATTAGGTCTAGTGGTTGATCAAACTGAATCAAGAGTTGGTTACGTGGGATCAAAAGTGCTTAAATTTGATGAGCCTAATAGGATTAAGTCTTGGTCAAGGTCGACTCACAGCCACATATGATCAATCAAGTTAATACCTAATTTGGCTCGACGGTTTGAGCTTGAATTGTAAGATAACTCAATCAGTTTTGATTCAATAATTTAGTATCTAAAGTAAGTTTGGTAGATACGACCGACTAATTTTTAATTGAGAGCTATTAGACCTGAATGCATTCTCATCAAGTTAATGGCATATTCCTTCCATCGATCTTACTTACCTGGCCATTTGGATCGATCCAGTTCTAGTTTAAGATGGCTAACGATTTGAGCTAACCCATGCCACTAGGTTAGTCATAATTGTTATGACTAAATCAAGTTGTATCTAAGAGACCCAAATCAAATCTTCTTAAGAAAATATTAAGTCATAGATCTTCCACCATTATAGATGTGCGGGCCCTTTTCAGGATTGATTGTTCTTGGCTGGTTATAGTTGTTTAGTTGCACTAAAAAGATGCAACCTTATCTATTAAGCATTGGATGCTATGGGTTGGAGGATGGGTTGGGCTCAATATTTAGGATACGATGAGGAATCCAATCAGAAATCTAATTCGTATAAATGATGGGTCTAACATAACCAAGGAGTGGAGCAATATTTTAGGGACGGTGAGCTTCATGAATTAGAGATTAGGTTTGGGTGCACCATTATTAAAGAATCATTAGACAAGAGTTGTCCACTCATCGATTGACCTATCACTAATAACTGTTAGGTGAGGTGATGAGCCAGTCGGTGGGACCGCACCATCCATTAGAAATCTATAACCATGAAGATTTTTGCATCTCTACCAAGACAGTATAGGAATATAAAAAAATAGTGAGAGCCTAATTTATTTAAAAATATAATTTCTAAATAAATTGGTTAAATCTAATTATGAAAGTCTAACTAGAAACTTTGACTCTCTATAGAAAAATATCTGTGTCCAACCTCCTAGCTTGAATCCTAAATTCTCGTAGACTAACCTGACCCAATTACAAAGATTGGCTAAGGAACTTCAAAATTATTTTAGGTTCTAAAAAGCTGATCTATGTATTGGACCAAGACCCCCCACCTTACCAGTCCATCCAACTGCTGAATAAAGAGCATCTCTGAAGAAGTGGATGGACGATGATAACAAAGCAAGGTACCACATGTTGGGCTCGATGTCTGATGAGCTACAGCACCAACATAAAGATATCAAACTGCATGTCAAATGTTGGCACACCTTCAAGAGTTATTTGATGAGCAGAGTAGCGCAGCCCGGTATCTTCTCTCGAAGACTTTTTTAAGTCACAAAAATATGATGGGCAGTCGATCCAAGATCATTATTTGACAATGATTAAGGATCTAGAAGAGCTCAAGAAGTTTGGTGTCGTATTAGATAGGGATCTATAGATTGATGTGATCCTGTAGTTCTTGACTAATGTATATAGGCAGTTCATCATAAACTTTCATATGCATAAACTATAATGCATCTTGGCTGAACTTATAAACATGCTGGTTACTGCTGAGCTTTCTATGAAAAGTTCAAAGGGCTCAGTTCTTGCTGTGGTGCTGACTTTTTCCAAAAAAAAATCTTTTGAAAAAAAAAGAAGTCTACAAAGAAGTAGAAGATAGAAGGTGGGAAGAAAAAGAAGGGAGAGCCAAAGAAGAAGAAGTTTGCAAAGAAGTAGAAGATAGAATGTGGGAAGAAAAGAATGAAGAAATGAAGAAGAAGACCACTGACAAAGAAAAATATTTTCAATGCAATATTGATGGCCATTGGAAGTGGAACTGTCCTTTATACCTGCCCTTTATATCAACTCTGAGAAATGGTTAAAGGCAATGAAGTCAAAAATTGACTCAATGCACTCGAACTAAGTTTGGACCTTGGTAGATCCACCTGAAGGTATTGTACCTATTAGGTGTAAATGAATCTTCAAGAGAAAGATAGGTACCGATGGAAATGTAAAGACATTCAAAGCTAGATTAGTAGTGAAAGGGTATAGTCAGCACAAAGGCATTGATTATCAGAATGCTTTCTTATTAGTAGTAATGCTAAAATTTATCTATACATTATTTACTATTGCAGTCTATTTTAATTACGAAATATGGCAGATGGATGTGAAAACAATATTTTTAGATAGATATTTTGAGGAAGATATCTATATGGAACAACTACTTGGTTTCACATCTAGTGATGGTGATCATAAGGTCTGCAAGCTGCAAAGGTCCATTTATGGACTAAAGAAAGCATCTCAGAGCTGGAATGCTTATTTTAATGATGCAATCAAATCATTTAGTTTCATCGAAAATGAGGAGGAGCCTTATATCTTCAAAAATATTAGTGAAAGTGTTGTTGTCTTTCTCATATTATACATGGATGATATCCTAATAATTAGAAATAATATTTTCATATTGACCACAATCAAAATATGGTTGTCGAAAGAGTTTTCTATAAAAGACCTAGGAGAAGCATACTTTATATTAGAAATTAAGGTCTATGAGGATAGATCGAATAGGATGTTGAGTCTCTCATAGAAGATGTACATAGAAGAGATGTTGAAAAAGTTCAGTATGGAAACCTCCAAGAAGGGACTGGTTTTCTTCAGACATGGCATTCTTCTCTCCAAAAAGATGTGTCCCAAAATACCTAAGAAGATTGAACGCATGAGCAAGATCCCTTATGCTTCGACAATAGGAAGCCTCATGTATGCCATGCTGTGTACATGACCTGATATCACCATGCTGTGAGTGTCATGAGCAGGTATCAGTTGAATCCAGATGAAGAGCATTGGACTTCTGTAAAATGTATTCTTAAGTATTTGAGAAGGACTAAAGATATATTTCTAATATTTGGGAATGAAGAACTCCAAGTCCAAGGGTATATAGACTTAGATTTAATGTCTAATATAGATGATCGAAAGTCAACATTTGAAAATCTATTTGTATGTAATGATGGTGCAATAAGCTAGAAGAGTTCCAAGTAGATAGTGATTGCAGACTCCATAATGAAAGCTGAGTACATCACTGCATCGGAAGCTATGAAGGAAGCATTACGGTACAAAAAGTTTGCCGTATAACTTGAAGTGATGCCATCGGATGCCGTCCCTCTCTACTACGACAACAATGATATCATAGTCCTAGCTAAGGAGCTGAGGTCTCCCCAAAAGTCGAAGCATATCGAGTGGCGATATCACCTCATCCACGATTACCTCAAGAAGGGTTACGTCAAGGTCAAGAGAGTCAACACCGCACACAATGTAGCTGGCCCACTGACAAAGCTCTTGATCCAGCAGAAGATTGAACTCTATCTTAAGAAGATGGGACTTAGATTTGTAGCTAATTGGCTTTAGGTCAAGTGGGAGTTTGTTAGATGAGTGCCCTAGAAGCCAAATTGGCTGACACTTGTAATACACTTTCTAAGAATAATTTTATAATTTTAACTTAAAATTAATAAAAGATTATTTTTATTCTATCACATTATATATAAAGTATCTATGACACATCCTTTGAGTTAATAAAAATGATAAAATATATTTTCAAGAGTTGAAAATTTAAGACATGTATTTTCATAATCAACTCATAAACTGCTTCTGATTGTAGGATCATCACGAGGATAGTGATCGATCCAAAAGATCAGTGTACGATCATTTTCTTAGGATAGATGAGTCTTGAGTTTATGGTATGGAGACACCAGAGTGAGAGTATAGGTACTCATTGAGAATAAGGGCACTAAGCATGACCATGTCAAGCAGTCATAAGAAAGTCTACCTTCTCGTCGATGACTAGCTCGATACTATAGCTGTATGTCTGATTCTTAAACCTGAAGTGCATCGGTAGTTCACCTTAAGTGTGTTATAGTTTGACTACACCATAACTCGATCTTCTAGCCATTTAAAATCTTGAGGTGTATGTTGGCTATAGCATGTTCATTGTAGAAATTGGATCGTACTAATACAGGATCTATCTATCTTGATAGATGAGGAGTAGTACTATGATGATCATAAGATTAAGTCCATAAGCCCACGGCCATGTTAGTATAAAATAATAGAAAAGAGTTTTCTATTAGGTTTTCATATCAGACTCAAATCAAATGATTCAATCATATGATGGGACGTTGGGTTTGATGAGTTCACCTTAACCCTAATCTTATCGGAACTCATGATAAAAGAACCCAATCACACGGGTAGCTGCAATGAGAGGTTCATATTTGATTCTGATGGGTTACCACCATATACTGGTAGGTATCACTGGTAGGATTTGGAACCAATTAGCATAGTCTTGATGATTGATCATTCTAATTGGGTGAACCAAAAGAGTTCTGGTCCATCGAAAGATATTTTGATAATGTCGATAATAAAGATCATGACATATCTTATAACTATAAGAAACTAAACCTAACTAGATCATACAAATAAGAGTTTGGATCTGGATGTTATCAATTGAGCTAATCCAGTTTGATTGATTTGGATTAGATCCAATCAGGTTAAAGAAAATCGTGCTAGCACATGATTGAGTCTAATATTCTCCTTCTATAGTTATTCTGGTTCATCTTGACTGACTCAAATTAGATTTGGCTCATCCGAGAATCCTATATGATTTTATCCTAGTCTGGCTGGAGCTTGTTCATGTTAGAAAAGAATTGTCCTAACCTAATCTAGGCTTATCCTAATCCATCGGATGGGAATAGGACAAGACCTGCAAATTTTTAAAATTTTTAGGACAAGGGTCGTTTGACCTGGGCTTTGCAAGAAAGAAGAGGGGAGGCATGCACCCCCTTATTTTCATCTAGGGGAGCATGCTCTAAGATAGTTTTTCACAAAAAAAGCTTGTGGGCCCACCGCATATTGGCATGCACATAAGAGGATATGGCGTGGAAGAGTTTGTCATGGAACAAACTATTGGAGATTTTTCTTGCGCCTTAGACTCCTTCTTAACACCATTTTTTGGAGAGTTTTGGGCAACAAAACTAGGTAGAGACCTGGTGTTAGGCATGGCATATCAGATTAAAACATGATTTGATCAAGTAATTTGATTGCTTGATCAACCAGGACTCTAGGGATGGCGCAGGACTCTATATAAGAGATTCTACACCCTAGGGATTCTTTATGCCAATTGACCCATGCCCAAAGACTGCCACCATATCCATCTCCACACCTCCCCTACTACTCCTCTCTCTCTTCTCCATGCCCATATTAGGTTGGGCAAAGGTTCAACTATCAAGAGTTGATAGAAGCTGCTGCAAAGATCAAGATAGGGTGTTCTACATCAAGAGACTACGTGTTAATTTCAAAGTTCCTTTTGAAGGTTCTATAGATCAAGATCTGATATGATCTTTTGTGATCAGATCCAATAGGAGAAGACAACCAAAACCAACCTGAGTGAACTTCGGTAAAGGCCAAGCACATGTGCGGCTAGATCTAGAGTCTCAGGTGCAGCCGGATCATCAATAGGATAATTATTTATCCTAAATAGGTAACAAATGTTGTTCCTGATTTAATTTTAATTTTAGATTTTAATATCAGATCATAAGGATCAAATTTGAGAATTCTCAAATTTGATTAAAATTTTGTAGAAAAATTTTTAAAATTTTGCTATAGATCTAACTAGATCAGATCGATCATGCGGTGGAAAATCTAGTTTTTCTTCAGTAGATGCACAGTCATGATGGCTAATAAAAGAAAAAAATATCACAAACCATTTGTTCCACTCTCCTATTAAGTTGATCGCCTCCTTATGGCCTGCCCTCATCATGTTAATCCCAACAAATTTTATAATTAAATTTAAAATCATAAATAGTGAGATGATCATTTACATCTTGATGAGGTAGCCATGGCATATCCATACACCTCTTACAAGGATGTTGGATAAGTCCATCATCCCCAAATTTTTCTATAGTAAAATCATGAAATTTTTGAAGTCCAGCTTCATATTTTGGTGAGAGCCTACTAAACTTCATCCATTCTTATCCATTATAAAAATGGTGATACTATAATTAAATCAAGTATGAAACTTACATTATGTACCAATGCCTTGTAAACAATTATGCATGATAAACAAAAAATGCATTATAAATAGAGACTAAAATAAATATTATATATGGAACATACATTAAATATCTTTTTTAGATATGCAATAAATGCATCATATCACTAACTAATAGGTAAAGATAGGTTCTATCCCATTCAAAAATTGCATTAATTCTATATATTTACTATAGTAATCAAACAATAAACAACAAGGAATGAAAGAAATTTTGATGGTATTTTTTTTAGTTCTCCCATGTAGGAAGAATAAAATAAAAATGCTATCCAAAATTTCTTTCAGAACTCTCAGCATATTGTTTAATTGCTATACTTACCTATAGTATTATTTGTAATTCCCAAACTATCCAAATTAGATAATCAATTAATCATTGTGCATAATTCTCCCATCCGCGAAAAAATATATAAATATACGGATGCCAAAAATTATGTACACTAATCAATTAATAGGTCTATCATTATATAATGCAATAAATAAAAATAATAAGATATAAATATGAATTACATCCATAAATTAACTCTAACATTTATACCAGAACATTACTGAAGTTAGAAGTGTCTAGATGAGAATAGTAACAAAGCTCAAACTCTACTTCTATAGCCTATGAACCATCACTCAAATGTATCACTATGGGAGTTCCACTCATGGTCGAAGGACAGAGGATGGAGCTCTGGGCTATGGCATCTAATAGTAATCGTCGCCTTCCCGGCAACCACCACCATCATGCCTCGACATCCAGATACCAAGTTATAGCACAGAACCCAATGGTCAAGATCCACTGGTATGGCCTAGAACTCATCGATAGAAGTTCTCTTACCAACCAACATGGTACATCCCAAGGTCGATGGCATGGCCCAAAACCTGTCGGCATGGCCCAGAGCCTGCCAGCACAATCCAAAACCTGCTAGTGGGTATTTTCAGCTTATCGACTAGCACAATCCACGACACAGCCTAGAACCCACCAATACAGCACGGCCCAAGGCTACCAGCATGGCACGGCACGATCCAAGGCCATCGGCATGATCCAAAATCTGCCAACATGGTCCAGAACCTATCAATGGGAATTCTCTTACCGATCGGCACAACCTAGAGCCATCCATGGCTACCAACATGGCACGATCCAAGGTTGCACAATATAGCCCAATCTAGAAACCACTAGCATGACTCAGAACCAACTGCAGAAGTTCTCTTACCCACCGACATGGCCCACGACAACCAGCACACCCTAGAACCACCCGATGGGGATTCTCATTAAATAATATTATAAAAATATTATAAATATTATTACAAATATTATAAATAATAATTAATAAATATTACTATGAAATAAAATTAAAAAAATCATATCGACAGTTGTGGAGAGGGGGGTCACACAGAGCTTCGAGGGTCACTAGTGGTGGCAACGGCAGCAGGACTAAAAGGAGGGGGCAGTGCTAGAGGTAGCCTGCAAGAGAGATAGATAGAAATAATGAGATACAAAGAGAGACAGAGAGAGAAGAGAGACAAAGAGAAAGAGGAAAGAGAGAGAGTGACAGATAAAGAGAAAGAGGAAAGAGAGAGATAGAAAGAGAGAGAGTAGGGAGGCCAAGGGGGTGGCGGTAGTGCAAGAGGGAGGGGGCGGTGGTGGCAGGTTGGGTCAAGGGAAGAGAGGAGAGAAAGAGAGAAAGAGGAGGCAAGGTCGGCCAAGGAAGAGGAAGGCAGAGTCGGTGGCAGGGCCGATCGGAGAAGAAGGCGGAGAAGGTGGCGAGGCCGACCGAGGAAGAAGGTAGAGATGGGGGAGGAGGCAAGGCCAGACAGGAAAGAAGGAGGAGGTGGGGCTAATCGCGTAAGAAGGAGGAGGTGAGGCTGGTGGCAAGGCCGACTAGAGAAGAAGGAGTAGGTGGGGGAGGAGGCGGCGCCGACCAAAGAAGAAAGAGGAGGTAGGATTGACCGACGGACATTAGGGATGAGTGCGCCAATGATGGTAGGCCAACAGTGGAGAGGAGGGATAGAGAGAGGGGGAGAGAGAGGAGGACCTCACCGCCAGACGTCGGTAGAGAGGAGGGGGAGAGAGAGAGAGAGACAGAGAGCTCAAGAGAGAAAAAATGAAAATGAGGCAGGCTGTGGGGGAAAATGATGTAATTTATGGCAGTAATTTTCGAACCGCTACCATAGGCCTATGGTAGCAATTATAGAAAATCATTGCCATAGGCCTATTGCAGCAATTCCAAAACTGCTACCATAGTTTAATTATTTTTTTATTTATTTTTAAATATAGTATAATTTTAAAATTTAAAATCCATCTTTACTATTCATTATCCAAATAATTATCATTAGAATGTCATCATAAAAGACCACCACGATTTGATAGCCCTAGCTTCAATGATCAGTAAAATTTGATTTGACAATAACAAATAACAAAGTGATGATCTGATAGATGAAGATCATTGATAGATCCAAAAATCTATAATGATAATCTTGGTGATGTTTGTAGCATGCTATCAAAATTTCACTTCAATCAGATATCGTTATCATGGTCAATTTAGTACAGGATGATTTTGGCCATTAAATGAGAAACGAGTGATCAAAAGATCAAATAGCATTCGATTATGAGATAATTTTTTAGATAAATGATCTTGGCTACTACTTTAATCATTTTTATGGTAGTAATCGTAAAATTCAAACCATGCATCTAAGAACAATCCAAAACTATGTGTCGCTCGATACTCGTTCTTAAACTTCTTAAGTAATTATACTTATGCTTTTGCAAGATCTGTTTAACATGAATAGTTCATATAGAAACAATGTAGATTTTATGATCATCACCATACAAAATGGTTAAAGTTGTAACAAAGATCATTTATCTAAAAAATTATTTTATAATTGAACACCATTTGGCCTTTTGATCACTTATTTCTCATTTAATGGTTCCGATTGAAGTGAAACTTTGATAGTATGATATCAATTTTATCAAGATCATCATAGCAAATTTTTGTATCCATTAATGATCTTTATCTATCAAATCAACATGCGGTCGTTCGTAGCCAATGAAATCAAATTTTATTGATCGACATAACTAGGGCGATCGAATCGATGAGGTCTTTTGTGATGACACTATAATAATAATTATTTAGATAATGAATAGTGAAGATGAATATTAAGTTTTAAAATTACACCATATTTAGAGAAGAAATATGAAAAATATATAATAATGGTTATGAATAACCGCTACCATAGGTCCAACCTATGGCAGCGGTTATAGATAACCACCATAATAATTAGGATCTATGGTAGCAGTTATAAATAACTACTATTATAGATTTGACATATAGTAATGGTTAAGTAAATATAGCAGTGGTTAAGTAAACCACTACCATAGGCTTCACCTAGTGTAGTGGTTATGCATAATCACTACCATAAGTCAGACCAATGGCAATGATCATGTATAACCACTATTATAGATCGAGACTATAGAAGCAGTTACATAACTGCTACTATATGTCCAACCTATTATAGTGGTTATTTGTAGTTGCTATCATAAGTTGTACATATGGTAGCGGTAATTCATAACCACTGCTATAGGTCAACCTATGACAATAGTTTATTTTAACCACTATGAAACCATTGCTATAGGATAGACATATGGCAGCGGTTCATAGTAACCATTGCCTTAGAGCCTATAATAACGATTTTCAAACCACTGCAATAGTAAGCACTGCCGTAGCCCTATTCTATAGTAGTACTTGGTTTAGAGTTTTTTGACTTGATCCATATCTGATCTGACCTGTTTATATCTAACTTGACCCGATTGCCATCCCCTACTCCATCTTCTAAAAGATTGGAGGTTGTTTTGCAAAATAGAGTACATAGACTCTTTCTTGGTTAAGACGATGCATGCATTTTCTCCCTCTACATCTCCTAGCAAACCACAGCCATAAGCATGTCCTTTGCCCTGTTGTTCAAATAACTTCTATTCTTTTTCCTTTAACCCATCCAATGGTCAAGGAATGAAGATGGCCTTCCTTTCAATATCAGTTGTAGCTTAAGAGTAGTCCACAAACTTCTAGCAAATGTGCATCTAAAGAAAAGATGATTAGCCATTTGCACATTTGAGCCACATAGAGTATAGCCATTACTAATATTCCAATCCTTCTTTGTGAGCACTTTACCTATGTGTAGCTTATTTCTTGTTGCTAAGTACAAGGACTAAAATTTTACCTTGAACTAAAATTTGGGCACTTGGATATAGAGGATGCTGATAAGCATGAGGACCTCAACCTCAACTATTGAAAGGCCTGGACCACCATGAAAGCACAATCATGCATGCTCACAGAACCATGAAAACTATGAACTTTGGAACCCCTCTTGACTAGAAGATGAGCTAGATTAGAATTTTGCTGTCTCTAGAGATGCAGCAAGTTCCTATAGAATTCCTATGAGCCAACATTAATATTTTCACTTGGTTGTCTACAAACATATCTAGCTTGGGTCCAAATGTGGTAGTCCACCACTTAACCATCACACTAGACGCCAGGCTAGTTAATCAGAACTAAGGAATAATGAGAAAAGAGGTAGCCATGCAAATAAAAATGGAGGTGATTAAATAGTACCCATGATAGACAATCTCATTGATAATGTGGCCGGTCACAAGATTTTATCCCTTGTGGATGGATTTTCTAGCTACAATCATATCAAAATGGTAGGAAAGATTAGGGTAAACATCATTTGTAATACTTTAGGGGATCTTTTGCTACATAGTCATGCTTTTTGGACAAAAAAAATATTGTTGAAGCCACCTACCAAAGGGCAATGATCATGCTCTTCATGATATAATTCACAAGAAGGTTAAGGCCTAGGTAGATGACATGATAGTCTAGTCCAAGATGCCTAGGAAATTGATGCACCTTGACAAGCTCTTCAAATGACCTTGCAAGTGCAAGCTTTGGCTTAACTGAGCAAAATATGTTTACTGGGTTTCTTCATTTTTCATCAAGGTTATCCTTGTTATGCTGCTATGGATAAAAAAGAAGAAGATCAAAGACTTCTTGGGAAGAGTTTGTAAGGATCGACTGAACAGAGTGTTACAGAAAATACACAGCATATATGGTAGTCATAAGAGAAAGAAAAAATTAAAAAAAAATATGAAACACATAAGCACAAAATACCAAAAATTTAGTCGTTTGGAGTCTCTTGCTCTTCTGTCCACAACCATACAAAATAATATTTTCACTAAAAATAAGAAGTTTATAGGAGATAAGAATGAGAAGAATCTCTCTTTTTTTTCTCTTTTGGATGTACGAATAGCACCAAACAGGAAGAAGAAAACCTCTCCTAGAGATACTTCACTCACGTGGTGACACCCTAGGATTATTCACAAGAAGAGGACCCAAGCCTCTCTCTTTCTCATTCCTCTATATTTTTTCTCTCTTTGAAAAAGCCGTTGGCTATCTGTACCACAGGGTGTCTACTACTGCCCACAGGCTTATTTAAAGGCCCAAATCACATCCAACCTGAGTCCAAGATGAAGACCAGACTCCTATTACAAATCAACTAGGCTCTACCATTTGATCAAAGTCCTTGATAAAGCTCATCAAGACCACAATCGATCTTGATCATTTGATGGCACAAAACTGCATCCATGGACCACCGTAGCTGGATCCACCATGAACCAGGCCAATCCCTACATGCCACATCACCCAAAAATATGAAAAAGACCCTGTACACCATGTAGGATTAACCATAGATCCTTAAGGGTTCAATGCCACTGCGTGGATTGCATGGGACTGCCACATGGTGGTGGACCATGGTGCACCGCATGGTCTAGGCCACACTTGCAAATGGGCAGTGCATGTGCTTGTGCACTGGGCCATGCAAGCAGCCTGGGCAGCACGCCCGCCTAGGCCGCATGTCCAACTGGGCCGATTTTAGGGCCGAGCCTAGCTGCTAGGTTAGGCCCTACCATGGGCCGCCCCTCTTTTTTTTTCACGTGGGTTTTCTTTTAGGCTTTTTTTGGGCTTCTTGGATCTTGATTTTGTCCTACTATTGGGTGGATTAGGCTCTACCACCCAATAACTCTCTCACTTGGAGACTAAGATATCCAAATGTGCATCCATTTGAAATAGAAAAACAAACTTTCATAATATAAGTTAGTATTTAGTGCGACACCTTTCAACTAACTTCAGAGACCAATTGAGGCCATACATAGTCCCACTTTTTCTGTAGTGACTACTTCGGTCAATATATTGGATGAATTCTTCGAGCCCTAAATTTTTTCTAGTGACAAGCTTCCATCTTCAAACAATATCCTAATGAAGTAATATCTCAGCTATATGTGCTTTGTTCTTAAATGGAATATAGAATTCTTTGCAAGATGAATAACACTCTGACTGTCCCTAAATAGTATACTATAATTTTGCTCTCTATCCAATTCTTTCAATAAATTCTATAGCCAAATCATCTCCTTGCTGGCTTTTGTGATTGCAACATACTCTACCTTGATGGTAGAAAGAGCCACGATCTTCTACAACTATGAAACCCAGCTCATTGCTATCCCACCAATGATAAAAATATATCCAATTATGCTCCTCCTAGTGTCGGTATCATCACCTAGGTCTACATCCATAATTCCCTATAGTGTCTGACTGCCTCTTCTATAGCATAGGTCGACGTTTTTGGTATTGTTTACCTAGATTAGCCATGTACCTGCTTATAGCTCCCACTGCATGTGCAATGTCAGGTCTCATGCAAACCATCACATATACAAGCTGCCAACCGATAAACCATAAGGAACCCTTGCCATTGTCTTCAGCTCATCATTGTTCTTAGGTGACTATTCCTTTAAAAGCTAAAAATAACTAGCCAAAGATGTCTTCATAGGCTTAGCATCTGTTATGTTGAACTTGTCCAACACTTTTTCGATGTAGCTATTTTGAATTAGCTTTAGTGTGCCTACTACTCTATCTCTTTCAATATTCAACCCAAGAATCTATTTTGCTACGTCAATATCCTTCATTACAAACTCTCTTGATAGCTCTCTTTTCCATCTTTCAATCTCTCATATATTCGGTCTAGCTATCAGCATATCATCAATATATAAGTGTAAGATAATAAAGCTACCATCGAGTATCTTGACATAACAACAATGATCTTTTAGGCATCTTGCAAAATCATTATTAGTCATGAATCTATCAAATTTCTTATACCAAAACCTAAGGCCTTGTTTCAAATCTTACAAGCTCTTCCTCAGCTTACACACAAGATCTTCCTTATCATGATTACAAAGCCAACGACGGCTACATATATATCTTCATCTATCTCACCATGCAGGAAAGTAGTAGTAACATCTAACTATTTTAAGTATAAATTTTCAACTGCTACTATACTTAGAATCACTCTAATAGTAGAGAGCTTAATCTAACCTTATATCTCTTGCTGCCATCATGCTCTTCCTTGATCTTGTAAACCCACATGTTGTGTAGAGCCTTCTTTTATTTCGGTAGTGTGCTGAGCTCTCAAGTCTAGTTCTTCTTCAAGGACTACATCTCATCCTTCATGGCTAGCTCTCACTAGACTGAATATTAGCTCTACACCACTTTCTCATAGCATTTAGGTTCACCGGCACCATCTTTTAATAATAGATAATGAAGAGATGGTGAATACTTTTCTAGTGGTTTCGAGATTCTCACAAATCTTCTTGGCTGAGGTGTCTCTAGCATTAGTTCAGGATCTTCATTTGCACTATTGGCAATATCATCCTCTGTGATAACTTTCAACTTGACTTATTCATTCTTCTTGACTGGCTCTCCTACACTATTAGGATCATCCTTATCCTTATAGAGGCTTCTTTCATTGAAGATCATGTTCTTGCTTCTAATGATTTTCCTATCCTGCTTGCTCTAGAACTTGTAGCTGAATTCATCAATGCCATACCCAATGAAGAAATACTTCTTTGATTTTGCATTGAGCTTATCTCTTTTTTCAACATCAATGAGCACATAAGAGATATAGCTGAAGATCTTTAGGTAAGATAAACTTATAGATTTTTCTATCCACTCTTCTTCTAATAGCTTACAATCAATAGGAATTGAGGGACCTCTATTTAACAAATAAGCAGCAGTGCTAACTATCTCGGCCAGAACATCTTGGGCAAACCAGAATGAATCCTTATGCTCCTAGCTCTCTCGTTCAAGGTTCAGTTCATATGCTTCGCTATCCCTTTCTATTGTGGCATCCTTGGGATGATCTTCTCCATCTTGATTCCACTTGCTGCATAGAATTTTTTAAAGTTGGTGCTATCATATTCGCCTCCATTATCTGATCTTAGATACTTGATTTTTTTGCCAGACTTATTCTTCACCGGACTCTTCTAATTCTTGAAAATAGCAAACATATCAAATTTATTTTTTAGAAAATAAATCCATACCTTTCTGGTGGAATCATCGATGAATATCATATAATATTATGAGCCTCTAAGAGATGTAACTAGAGAGGGATCCCACACGTCTATGTGTACAAGATACAACTTTCTTGCCTTTGGTGTTCTACCAATCTTGGAGAAACTAACCTTCTTTTGCTTTCCAAGAATACAGTCCACATAGAGACTAACATCAAGAAATTTTAAACCTATTAGCTTGCCCTTCTTCAATAGTACCTACATACCTTTCTCACTCATGTGACCTAGTTTGCAATGCCACAACTCTAAGTCTTTCTGTGCTAGTGCCATTGAATCTCTGATATTACTAGTCATGTAGAAGGTACCCATCTTACTTCCTCATACTATCACTAAAGCATCTTTGGTGATCTTTTAAGAGCTACAAACAAAAGTTGTAATGTATCCCTTAGCATCCAATAGCCTAACTAAAATCAGATTCCTCTTTAAGCCTAGAACATATCTGACATTCTTGAGCTTCTATACCGACTGGTTCGGCATCTTTATATGCTCATCATCTTTTTCCATAATATCCAATGATTCATCATTAGCAAAATAAATCTTTTTTGAAGTCTCCAGCATGTAATTTATCATACACTCTTTCTATGAGGTAAAATGAAATAAAGCTCTAGAGTCTAGGATCCATGACTCCATTAGACTGTGCATGCTGAGGATTAAGGCATTAGCTGCCACCTCTATTGCTACATTAATGGATTCCTTGTTCTATCCTTTGTACTCCTTTCTTGCCCAGCAGTTCTTTTTGATGTGCTCTTTCTTGCCGCTATACCAACAGCCATCACCTTTTGATCTTGATTGACTTCTCTATTTGGATTTGAATCTTCCACGACCTTTGTTGCACTATGTAGTCTTTTCTCTACCTTCTTGAGTACTTAAGATAGTGTTAGATATATGTGCCCTAGAAGCCAGAATTGGCTGACACTTGTAATACACTTCTAGGGGCAAAATTATAATTTTGACTAAAAGTAATAAATGGGTTGTTTTCTATCACATATGTGTATTTAGTGTCTGTGATACATCCTTTGAGTTAATGGTAATGATAATTCATATTTTCAAGAGTTGAAAATTTAAGACATGAATAATCATTATTAACTTATAAATTGCTCCTGACCATAGGATCATCACGAGGATGGTGATTGATCCGAAAGGTTGGTGTACAATCACTTCTCTTTAGTAGATGAGTCTTGAGTCTACGGTGTGGAGACACCGGAGCGAGAGTACAGGTACTCATTAGAGAACGAGGGCACTGAGCGTGACCACCTCGAGTAGTCATTAGGAAGTCTACCTTCTCGTCAATGACTGACTCGATGCTGCAGTAGTGTATCTGGTTCTTTGACCTGAGATGCATCGGTAGTTTACCTTGAGGGTGTTATAGTTTGACTACACCATTACTCGATCTCCTAGCCATATGGAATCCTGAGGTGTATGTTGGCTATGACATGATCATTATAGGAACTGGATTGCATCAAGATGGAATCTATCTACCTCGGTGGTAGAGGAGTAGCCCTATGATGATCATGAGAATCAAGTCCAGAAATCCATGGCCATGGTAGAGTGAAATAATAGAAAGAGTTTCTATTTAGATTTTCACATTGGACTCGAATCGAATGATTACATCATATGACAGAGCCTAGGGTTTGACGAGTTCACCTAAACCCTAATCTGATCGGGGCTCAAGATAGAAGAACTGAATCACATAGGTAGCTGCACCAAGAGGTTCGCATTCAGCTCTGATGGGTTGCCACCATATACTGCTAGGTGTCACTGGTGGATTTTGGGAGCAATTAGAATGATTTAGATGATCGATCATTCTAGCTGTTCGAATCAGAAGAGTTCTGATCCATCGAAAGGAGTTTCGATGATGTCGATGATAGAGATCATGACATATCCCATTACCATACAGAACTGAACCTAACTGGGTCACACAAACAAGGGTTTGAATCTGGTGATCATCAATTGAACTGATCTAGTTCAATTGATCTGAATGAGATTCAATTAGGTTCAAGGAAATCGTGCTAGCACTCGATTGAACCTAACGTTCTTCTTTTGCTATCATAAATAAGTTGTCTTGTTTGAGCCAAAGAAGTTTGTGCTCAATCAGAGGCCTTCATATGGTCTGACTGGAGGTTGTCCAAGTCAGAATAGGTTGTCTTATTTTGTAAGACACTACCTGCCATTTTTGGTCACCTGTCATTTCTTGTTCTTTGACTTTGGTCAAAAGTCTACCTTTGACTGGTCAAACGTTGACCATTGACACTTTGACTTTTGATCACAAGTCATGCACCTATTGGAGGGCTGGTGGGGGCCTGTCCCCCTGCCAGAACCTGGCAAGGAGAAGGGTGCACGCCACCCTAGGCGTGTGCCCAAGTTGGAGGCGCCTAGGAGTCCTTATTGGACAAGGACTCCATCTCCTTTTTGGATTCCAATTAGAGTTCTTCTAAGAACCAACTTTGACTGGTCTTAGATGCCCTCTAAGGAGGAATCCAGGGGTCTCTATTCCCACCAATCAGATTTAGATCTGATTTCACAAAGGGTTGTGACTGGTTGGGAGGAAGAGGAGTTGGATCACGCTTAGTCTATAAATAAGACCCTGTGCCCAACTCAGATTAGAAGAAGCAATTCAATTGAGAAACCCCACGCCCCAAGGCTGCCTCTCCCCTCCCTCTCCATGCCATAGTCTCTTCTCCCCTTGCTCTCCACGTCCAAAAGGAGTTTTGGACCTTGGTTGGTGCGATTCAGATCAAAGAAAGGCGATCAAAAATAAGAAGGTTGCGCTGCTGCAAAGGACGACTGCTCATCTTCAAAAGAGTTTTGAAGATCCTCCAGATCAGATCCAGATCTAATTTTTGGAGGCGTGATAGAGAAGAAGAGGATCTCCAGATCCAACCCAAGTGGATACCGGTAGAGGCCAGGCGCTTGCATGGCTAAGATCCAGAACCTTCCGCTGCAAACAGGATCATCAACAGGGTAATAGGATTACCCAGATCAGGTAAATTAAATTTGATTTAATTTATCTTTTAATTTTATTTTATTAAAATAATAAGAATCAGATCTGAAACATATCAAATTTGATTGAGATCAAGAGAAAAATTTTTGAAATATATCTCTTGATCTGATCAGATCTGAATGAATCTGGATCGAAAAATCAGGATTTTTCTTCAACTGATATCAGAGCCAGGTTCTAAAATTATTTAGATCTGATTTTAAAACTTATTTTAATTAGAAAATAATTGATTTTAGATGTCACATGAGATGTGATCAGATCTGAAATCAGAAAAAATTAAAATTAAATAATTTGGATCTAAGATTAGAAGATATGCATGACTAGTTCTAGAATAGAATAGTTCTATAGAATAGTCTTGCATATTTTTGATTTAATCTGATTAAATCATATTTTAGATATTTTTGTTTACTATTTTTGATATTATAAGTATTATAATAATATCTGAAAAATAGCAAATAAAAATTATTTAATTTTTGAATATCATATGAGATATGATTGATGCATGTCTAGACTAGTTGTAGAATAGTTCTACATAATTGTCTAGATTAGAATTTATTTTGATTAGATCAATTTAAATCTAATTTTTTAGATTATTATGAGATAATTTAGATCTGAAAATATGCATGATTTGATACATGAGATGTATGCAAAATATGCCATGATTAGATCTACTTTATATATGAGATATATGATATAGATCTGATATTGTTTTGTAGTATTGAATGTTCCTGATTAAGGCATTCCTCTTGGCCGTCCGATCATAAGAACGAAGAAGGGTTTAAAGGCCCTCTCTTCCCATTCGATGGGGTGTTCTTATGATGTGTAGGGGTGCTGCGTGTTCATCCTTAATCAGAAACCCAAAACTTACTTTCTGCAAAACCCTAGATCCTGAAACCCTAGGATTTATTGTGCATATTTTGTTTATGAACCCTACTTAATTAAGAATTAAGTTTATGGAATATTAATTAGGTCTAAAATTGAGAATTTTAGATCTAAGACATAATCATAATACTGGGTTCGGGCTTGGGTAGCTCAATTAGGTCTAAGCGGTTGATCAAACCGAATCAAGAGTTGGTTAGATGGGATCAACAATGCTTAAATTGACCAGCCTAATAGGATTAAGTCTGGGTCAAGATCGAGTCACGATCAAGCAAGACCTAATTAGGCTCAGAGGTTAGAGTCTGGATTGTAGGCTAACCCAATTGGTTCTGACTCAACAATTTGGTGTCTAAGGTAAGTTTGGCATAGACGATCGACTGATTTTTAATTGGAAGCTACTCAACCTGAATGCATTCTTGTACGAGTTAATGGCATATTCCTTCCACCGGTCTCACTTACCTAGCCATATCTGTTGACATAGTTCTGATCTGAGGTGGTCAATAATCCGAGCTAACCCATGCCACTAGGTTAGTCATAATTGTTATGACTAAGTCAAGTCTAGTTTAATGAGACCTGAATCAATTCTTCCTAAGAAAAGATTAAGTCTGAGGTCTTCCACCATTGTAGATGTGCGGGCCCTTCCCGGAGGTTGATTGTTCTCGGCTGGATACAGTGGCTCAGTTGCACCGGGAAGACGCAACCATGTCTATTAGGCATTGGATGCTATGGGCTGGAGGATGAGTTGGGCTCAATATTCCAGATACGGTGAGAGACTCAATTAGGAACCCAGTCTATGCAAATGGTGGGTCTGACTTAACTAAGGAGTGGATCAATATTTTGGATACGGTGAGATTCATGAATTAGAGACCAAGTTTCGGGTGCACCATGATTAGAGAATCATTGAACAAGAGTTGTTCACTCATTGGCTAACCCATCACCAATAACTGTTAGGTGAGGTGATGAGTAAGTTGGTGAGACCGCACCACCCACTAGAAATCATTAATCGTGGAGATTTTTCGCATCTCTACAGAGGGAGTGTAGGGATCCGAGAAAATAGTGGAAGCTAATTTGTTTAAAAATAAAATCCCTAAACAAATTGGTCAAGTCAAAATTATAGTATCTAACTAAATCTTTGACTCTCTATAGGAATATGTCTGCGTCAAATCCATTGGCACGTATCCTGGACACACATAGACTGACCGGACCCAATTATAAAGATTGGCTCAGGAACTACAAAATTATTTTGGGTTCTGAGAAGTTAACCCATGTTTTGGACCAGGATCCTCCCATATTACCAGCCCGTCCATCTGTTGAACAGAGAGCGTCTCTGGAAAAAATGAATTGACGAAGATAATAAGGCCAGATATTACATGTTGGGCTCGATGTCTGATGAGCTCCAGCGCCAACATGAGGATATCGGGACTGCTCGCCAAATGTTGGCTCACCTGCAGGAGATGTTTGGTGAACAGAGTCGCGCAGCCAAATATCAAGTCACAAAATGACTTTTTAAGGCTAAGATGCGTGATGGGACAGTCAGTCCAAGATCACTGTCTGACAATGATCAAGGACATGGAAGAGCTTGAGAAGCTCGATGTGAAGTTGAACTTGGACCTGCAGAACGATATCATTCTGCAATCCTTGATTGATGCATATGGGCAATTCATCATGAATTACCACATGCATAAACTTCAGAATTCCTTGGCCGAGTTAATGAATATGCTGGTTACCGCTGAGCTTTCTATGAAAGGTTCTAAAGGCTCAGTTCTTACTATGGAACGGACTTCTTCCAAAAAAAAGTCTTATGGAAAGAAAAAGAAGTCTGTGAAAAAGCAAAAGGTGGAAGGATCAAAGAAGAAGAAGGCAGAATCGAAGAAAAAGGCCGATGGCAAAGGAAAGTATTTCCATTGCAACAGCGATGGCCATTGGAAGCGGAACTGCCCTACTTACCTGGCCACCCTGAAGAACAAGAAGAAAGGTCCTTCTGGAGGTATGCTCGTTATTGAGTCTAACCTTACGATTTCTTCTGCATCCAGTTGGATGCTTGACTCTGGTTCTAGTGCTCATCTGTGCACTTCTATGCAGGGTCTTGAGGATAGCAGGAGGCTGAGGGATGGAGACATGATCCTACGCGTTGGTAATGGAGCAAGAGTTGCTACAGTAGCCGTGAAAACATACCCTCTGCGATTACCATCCGATTTAGACTTAGTTTTGAAAGACTGTTATTTTATGCCTGCAGCCAGCAGGAATTTGATTTCTGTTTCATGCTTAAGCACAAGAAGGTTATGTGATCACCTTCTTTAAGGACCATTGTAACATTCTTTATGAAAGAAATAAAATTGCAAATGGTTTCCTTATTAATGGTCTTTATCAGCTACATATTGATGTACCTATTCTAACTATCGAGCAAAACGTGAATGCCAAACGACCTAGGGATAGTCCAAATGACAGATATCTATGGCACCTGAGATTAGGTCATATAGCAGAAGATAGGATCAACAAATTGGAGAAAAATGGACTATTGAGTCCATTGACTTCCGAGTCATATCCAACTTGTGAATCCTGTCTTCAAGGCAAAATGACTAAACTTCCTTTTGTTGGACATGGGGAGAAGGGCCACAGATCTCCTTGCCCTAGTACATACTGATGTGTGCGGCCCATTTTATGTGCCGGCTAGAGGCAATTTTGTCTACTTCGTTACTTTTACCGATGATCTGTCTAGGTATGGGTATGTGTATCTTATGAGACATAAGTCTGAAACTTTTGAAAAGTTCAAAGAATTCAGACATGAAGTAGAAAAACAAACAAGAAAACCCATTAAGGTTCTTCGATCAGATCGAGGAGGTGAATACCTTAGCAGGAAATTCCTAGACTATCTCAAGGATAATGGCATAGTCTCTCAATGGACTCCACCAAGAACACCTCAACTCAACGGGGTTTCAGAACGGAGAAATCGGACCCTATTAGATATGGTTCGGTCCATGATGAGCTTCACAGACCTTCCTGATTTTCTTTGGGGACACTCATTGTTAACTTCAATCTATTCTACTGAATAGGGTTCCCTCTAAAACCGTTCCTACCACACCGTATGAGATATGGCATGGTAAGAAACCAAGTCTGAGTCATCTCAGAATTTGGGGTTGTCCAGCTCATGTCAAAAGACAACAAGCGGACAAGTTAGAATTTAGGTCCTTCAGAGCTCGATTCATAGGATATCCTAAAGAGTCATTAGGATACTATTTCTACATTCCAGAAGACCACAATGTGATTGTGAGTCGACATGCCATTTTTCTTGAAAAATAGTTTATTCAAGATAGTGGCATTGGAAAAGCAGATCAAGCTTGATGAGAAAGTCTCACAAGCAGAACGAGCTAAGGACCAAGTGGAACCAAATCAGGTTGAGCCAATAAGAACACTACCTCCTCCACCTCGTAGATCGGAAAGAGTTTTCCGTCCCCCTGAAAGATACTTAGGTATTATTTCAGAGGATGTAGAGAAAATATTCCTCGTAGGTAATGGTGCTCATGGAGATGATCCCAAAACCTACAACGAGGCGATATCAGATATCGACTCCGAGAAATGGCTAGAGGCAATGCAGTCAGAAATTGACTCAATGCACTCAAACCAAGTCTGGACCTTGGTAGATCCACCAGAAGGTATAGTACCTATTGGATGTAAATGGATCTTCAAGAGAAAGATTGGTGCAGATGGGAATGTGGAGACATTCAAGGCTAGATTGGTGGCAAAAGGTTATAGTCAACGTGAAGGCATAGACTATCAGGATACCTTTTTCCCAGTAGCTATGCTAAAATCCATCTGCACATTGCTTGCTGTTGCAGCCTATTTCGATTACGAAATATGGCAAATGGACGTGAAAACGGCGTTCTTGAATGGATATCTTGAAGAAGATATCTATATGGAACAGCCGCTAGGTTTCACATCCAGTGATGCTGATCACAAGGTTTGCAAGCTACAAAGATCCATATATGGACTTAAGCAAGCATCTCAGAGCTGGAACACTCGTTTCAATGATGTGATCAAAACATTTGGTTTCATCAAAAATGAAGAGGAACCATGTGTTTTCAAAAGGGTCAGTGGGAGTGCTGTTGTCTTCCTCGTATTGTACGTGGATGACATCCTCCTTATTGGGAATGATATTCCCACATTGACATCAGTCAAGATGTGGTTGTCCAAGGAATTCTCCATGAAAGACCTAGGTGAAGCATCCTTTATTCTAGGAATTAAGGTCTATAGGGATAGACCAAATAGGATGCTAGGACTTTCACAGAAGATGTACATAGAGAAAGTACTAAAGAGGATTTAGTATGGAAAACTCTAAGAGGGGATTAATACCCTTTAGACATGGTATTCATCTTTCCAAGAAGATGTACCCCAGCACACCTGAGGAAATAGAATGCATGAGCAAGATCCCTTATGCTTCTGCAATAGGGAGCCTCATGTATGCCATGCTATGTACACGACCTGATATAGCCCGTGCCATGAGTGTCACAAGCAGATGTCAGTCAAATCCAGGTGAAGAACACTGGACTTCTGTGAAATGTATCCTTAAGTACTTGAGAAGAACTAAGGATATGATGCTGGTCTTTGGTAACAGAGAACTCCTGGTCCAGGGATACACAGACTCGGACTTCATGTCCGATATAAATGATCGAAAGTCGACATCTGGGAGTCTGTTTGTGTGCAATGGTGGAGCTATCAGCTGGAAGAGTTCCAAGCAAACTATGATAGCAGATTCTACCATGGAAGCAGAATATATCGCTGCATCAGAAGCTACGAAGAAAGCATTCTGGTACAAGAAGTTTGCTGCAGAAATCGGAGTAATGCCATCAGATGCCATTCCTCTATACTGCGACAACAATGGCGCCATAGCCCTTGCTAAGGAGCCGAGGTCTCACAAGAAATCCAAGCATATTGAGCGGCAATACCACCTCATCCGCGATTACCTCGAGAAGGGTTATGTCGAGGTCAAGAGAGTCGACTCCGCAGATAATGTGGCAGACCCACTTACAAAGCCGTTGGACCAGCAGAAGATCGAAGCCCACCTTGAGAAGATGGGACTTAGACTTGTAGCCAATTGGATTTAGGACAAGTGGGAGATTGTTAGATATATGTGCCCTAGAAGCCAGAATTGGCTGACACTTGTAATACACTTCTAGGGGCAAAATTGTAATTTTGACTAAAATCAATAAATGGATTATTTTCTATCACATATGTGTATTTAGTGTCTGTGATACATCCTTTGAGTTAATGGTAATGATAATTCATATTTTCAAGAGTTGAAAATTTAAGACATGAATAATCATTATTAACTCATAAATTGCTCCTGACCATAGGATCATCACGAGGATGGTGATTGATCCGAAAGGTTGGTGTACAATCGCTTCTCTTTAGTAGATGAGTCTTGAGTCTACGGTGTGGAGACACCGGAGCGAGAGTACAGGTACTCGTTAGAGAACGAGGGCACTGAGCGTGACCACCTCGAGTAGTCATTAGGAAGTCTACCTTCTCGTCAATGACTGACTCGATGCTGCAGTAGTGTGTCTGGTTCTTTGACCTGAGATGCATCGGCAGTTCACCTTGAGGGTGTTATAGTTTGACTACACCATTACTCGTTCTCCTAGCCATATGGAACCCTGAGGTGTATGTTGGCTATGACATGTTCATTGTAGGAACTGGATTGCATCAAGATGGAATCTATCTACCTCGGTGGTAGAGGAGTAGCCCTATGATGATCATGAGAATCAAGTCCAGAAATCCATGGCCATGGTAGAGTGAAATAATAGAAAGAGTTTCTATTTAGATTTTCATATTGGACTCGAATTGAATGATTACATCATATGACAGAGACTAGGGTTTGACGAGTTCACCTTAAACCCTAATCTGATCGGGGCTCAAGATAGAAGAACTGAATCACACAGGTAGCTGCACCAAGAGGTTCGCATTCAGCTCTGATGGGTTGCCACCATATACTGCTAGGTGTCACTGGTGGATTTTGGGAGCAATTAGAATGATTTAGATGATCGATCATTCTAGCTGTTCAAATCAAAAGAGTTCTGATCCATCGAAAGGAGTTTCGATGATGTCGATGATAGAGATCATGACATATCCCATTACCATACAGAACTGAACCTAACTGGGTCACACAAACAAGGGTTTGAATCTGGTGATCATCAATTGAATTGATCTAGTTCAATTGATCTGAATGAGATTCAATTAGGTTCAAAGAAATCGTGCTAGCACTCGATTGAACCTAACGTTCTTCTTTTGCTATCATAAATAAGTTGTCCTGTCTGAGCCAAAGGAGTTTGTGCTCAATCAGAGGCCTTCATATGGTCTGACTGGAGGTTGTCCAAGTCAGAATAGGTTGTCTTATTTTGTAAGACATTACCTGCCATTTTTGGTCACCTGCCATTTCTTGTTCTTTGACTTTGGTCAAAAGTCTACCTTTGACTGGTCAAACGTTGACCATTGACACTTTAACTTTTGACCACATGTCATGCACCTATTGGAGAGCTGGTGGGGGCCTGTCCCCCTGCCAGAACCTGGCAAGGAGAAGGGCGCACGCCACCCTAGGCGTGTGCCCAAGTTGGAGGCGCCTAGGAGTCCTTGTTGGACAAGGACTCCATCTCCTTTTTGGATTCCAATTAGAGTTCTTCTAAGAACCAACTTTGACTAGTCTTAGGCACCCTCTAAGGAGGAATCCAGGGGTCTCTATTTCCACCAATCAGATTTAGATCTGATTTCACAAAGGGTTGTGATTGGTTGGGAGGAAGAGGAGTTGGATCACGCTTAGTCTATAAATAAGACCCTGCGCCCAACTCAGATTAGAAGAAGCAATTCAATTGAGAAACCCCATGCCCCAAGGCTGCCTCTCCCCTCCTTCTCCATGCCATAGTCTCTTCTCCCCTTGCTCTCCATGTCCAAAAGGAGTTTTGGACCTTGGTTGGTGCGATTCAGATCAAAGAAAGGCGATCAAAAATAAGAAGGCTGCGCTGCTGCAAAGGACGACTGCTCATCTTAAAAAGAGTTTTGAAGATCCTCCAGATCAGATCCAGATCTAATTTTTGGAGGCATGATAGAGAAGAAGAGGATCTCCAGATCCAACCCGAGTGGATACCGATAGAGGCCAGGCGCTTGCATGGCTAAGATCCAGAACCTTCCGCTGCAAACAGGATCATCAATAGGGTAATAGGATTACCCAGATCAGGTAAATTTAATTTGATTTAATTTATCTTTTAATTTTATTTTATTAAAATAATAAGAATCAGATCTGAAACATATCAAGATCTGATTGGGATCAAGAGAAAAATTTTTGAAATATATCTCTTGATCTGATCAGATCTGAACGAACCTGGACCGAAAAATCAGGATTTTCCTTCAGATAGAACTAGAATTTTCTTTGGATTCTTTCCTCCTGATATCTTTACTTAGAATTAAGTTTTAGATCTTTTCAAATTTTAGCTTGCTTGAGCTTCAAGAACTACTCACATTAGTCAAGTGGCATCCCAACTTTTGGATAAAGAAGACAATAAAATTAAAGCACAAGCTTCATCCTTAAAACTAATTTCAACATAGCTTAATTGACTAGTAATCAAATTAAATTCATTGATGTGATTAGTAACTAACACACCTTCGAGCATCTTCAAATTAAATAGACGATATATAAGATATACCTTGTTGGAGGCCAAAGACTTTTCATACATATTGGATAGAGCATTCATCAAATCAGCCATCATTTTTTCCTTCAGGATGTTGAATACGACGTTCTTGGCCAAAGTCAATTAGATAACTCCTAAAGCCTAGCAGTGTAATAATTTTCAATCTACTTGTGTCACCTTGGTAGGCTTCTTTTCTAGTAGCGGTAGGTGAAGCTTCTTCTGGTACAAATAGTTCTCAATCTATATCTTTTAGAATTCAAAGTCCTTTTTATCAAACTTGTCGATTTTAATATTTTCTTTATCTCCTGCCATTACTTCCACTCTTTTTCTTAATTTTGAGGCTTTAACACTAGTTGTTATGATTGACTAAACAGAGTATTACAGAACGATACATAATGGATATGATAGTCGCAGGAGAAAGAAGAAAATAATAAAAAATATGAAACATACAAGCATAAAATACAAGCAATTTACGTGGTTCGGAGTCTCATGCTCCTACATCTATGATCATATAAAATAATATTTTCATTAAGAATAGGAAGTTATAGAAAGTTTGCAAGAGATGAGAAGAAGAACTTCTCTTTTTTTCTCTCTTCTGGATGCAAGAAGAGGCCTAAATAGGAAGAAGGAAATTCCTCCTAGAGATACTTCACTCATGTGGTGACACCCTGGGATTACTCACAAGAAGAAGACACAAGCCTCTCCCTTTCTCTCTTCCTCTCTTTTTTTCTCTCTCTTGATAAAAGCTCTTGGTTTTTTGTGCCACAGCCATCTGCTATTGATACTCATGACTGTTGCTACCCATGGCCTTTTTAAAGGCCCAAATCACATCCAATCCAACTCCAGGCGAAGATTGGACTCCTATTACAAATCAACTAGCCTCTATTGTTTGATCAAAATCCTTGATAAAGCCCATCAAGACTGCAATTGATCCTGACCATCAGATGATGCAAAACTGCATCTATGGACTGACCATAGATTGGGTCCATCATGAACCAAGCCAATCCCTGCATGCCACATCTCCCTAAAATATGAAAAAGATCCTATACACTGCATGAGATTAACCGTAGACCCTTAAGGGGTCTACGCCCACCACGTGGACCGCATGGGGCTGCCACATGTTGGTGGACCATGGTGTGCCATGCGGTCTGGGCCACGCTTGCACGTGGGCTGCACGTGCACTTGTAACTGGGCCATGCACCCACCTGGGCTGCACGCCCAGCTAGGTTGGGCCCTGTTGTGGGCGCTCCTTTTTTTTTCATATGGGCTTTCTTTTGGATTTTTTTCTAGGCTTCTTGTATCTTAATTTTATTCTATTATTGGATAGATTAGGCTCCACCACCCAACATAGTTCAGTATATCCATAGATATGTAGCCACTTAATAGCCATCTATGAACCCACCTTCAAACTTTTAAGGGAGAATGTGCTCAAATTCTAGAATGATGAGCACCACAAAGCCTTTAATAATGTGTAAACCTACATAGGCAATCAACTATTCTTGTCCCTCCTACTCAAAGTCGCCCATTATTGTTATATTTATCTACTATAAATATCTCAGCAGGGGCAATTTTAGGACAGCATGATGAGATTGGTAGAAAGGAAAGAGCCATTTATTAGCTAAGCAAGTGAATGAGTAACCATGAAGTTGCATAGACCAACATTTAGAAGTCTTATTCTAAACTAGTTCAGGCAATCCAATGGCGCCGACACTATGCAATTGCCTATCCCAATCTTACCAAGTGCTAGATTAAACTGGCCCCTAATATACTTAATGGAGAAAATGTTTTTGATTGGAAGATTGACAACATGCCTTCTCTTAATATCGAAATTTGATATCACATATGTAGCATAGAAGTCTACTAAAGGATAGGAAATTATAGATCATCTAGCAAACTATCTGCTTCCTAATAATGAGCTTCTATGAATGGAATTTTCATATGAAGAGAATACTATTTTCTATATATATATATAAAGATTGTTCCTTCAAAACAATATCAAAGGTTGAAGATCTACTTTGATGGTGCAGTCAATGATAATGGTACAGTTTTAGAATCTTAAGAAGGTGCTTAGGTATTAGACATGGTTATATTAAATTTGAATGCACACATAATATGGTTGAATACAAAGGATAAATCCTCGAATTGAAAATGGCTTAAGATTTTGATATCAAAAAGGTTGATGTGTATAAGACTCAATGCTAGTTTCATCATAAACACATAAAGGATGGATGATCAAAAATGGAAAGCTGCTCCATTATCAAGACACTTGTAGAGATTATTTTGCACATTTTGAAAAAGTTAGCTTCCTTTATATCCCAAAATGAGGAATTAATAGAAAGATGCATTGACCCCATATATTGACCACTTGGGTCAATATTCTAGATGGAGGAATAGTATTGAGCTGCATGTTGTCAAGTAGGACAAGCTAGTTCATTACTTCAATATAGAATCTAAACCCCTTGTGTAGCCAAAATTGTGACTTCTTTTTATAAAGTCATTAAGACATACTTAGAAGATGAAACATATCCCCCTGCAATTAATGCTAATGTCTATTGTATCATCCAAATGGCAACCACCGAGCTTGCATCTAGTGGATACTTACACAAAATGTCTTTCAACAAGATGCTCCTCAGATGTGTTATCCATGATGAAAAAAAACATCATGAGAAAGATCCATGCAGGAGTATGCGAGCCCATATTAGTGGCCACATGTTGGTTAGAAAAATTATGATGTAGGATTACTTTTGGATGACAATAGAGAATGATTGTTGCCAATTTATTAAAACTTATAGCAAGTGTATCTAGTTTATGCCAATTAGATCAATGCACCATCCTATGAGTGTAAAACTATGTCAGCATTAAGCCTTTCACAACTTAGGAAATATATGTAATTAGAAAGATCAATTTGAAGGCATCCAAAGGATGCGGGTACATCCTGATGATAATTGATTATATCACCAAATGAGTAGAAGCTATATTGCAAGAAAATAAGTGCAAGCTCTGCCCACTGTGAATGAAAATGAAAGCATATCAACATACACTTTGTGATGTGCTTGCTGAGAACCTTTAATGGCAATGTTGAGATCTAGTTGATCATGATTAACTAATGAGGTTAAATTATTTCTTGTGTTACAATGTTGGTCATTCTCTTCAAAGATTGTCTAAACTTTATATCAAAGATTCTAAAGCTGCATGAAACTCCTATGCCAAAAATTTGTTTAGAACTTCACTGACTTAGTTTTAGTATTGCTTCCATCTTTTTGTTGATGGCTCATTAAAGTGAAATATTCATATATTGATGGATTTCCAATTTATTAATATGAAGGGTTTCTAGGAAGACCAATTATCTCTAATGGAATTTGTCTACAATAATAGTTACCAAGAAAATAACAACTTGCATGTTTAAGACATTATATAGGTAGAAGAGTAGATCACCATCTGCTAGATTGATGGTGGTGAGAAAAGATTACTAGGATTTGAACTTATGCAACTTATAATGGATAAGATTCAATTGATAAAAGAATGGCTCCTCATGGCCTAGAGTAAATAAAAAATTTATGCTGATGTAAGAATTTGGAAATTTGAGTTTTAGGCAAGACAATTGTATTTTTGAAATTATCCTCTACTAAAGTGATTGTGAGGTTTGGGATTTAGGACAAGTAAACCCTAGATAGATTAGTTCACTTGAAATACTAGAGAGAGTTGGTGAAGTGGCTTGCTATGCTATCTATATTTGCCAGTGCACAATATTTTTCATATATTTATGTTAAGAAAATATGTATCAGATCCTAGTCATATGAGATACGAAAAATATCCTATACAAATAGTAGATAAGAAAGACCAAGCATAGACATTGCATCATTCATATACTAAACTACAATAAAGTAACATTTCTATACAAGAAGCTATTTGGAAGCTAGATAAAGAGATGAAATAAACATATCCAACTATTTTAGGATTCAAGAACTGCCAAGTTTGAGAATAAAATTCAACTAAGGTTGGAAGGATGTTAATAACCAAGACTAGGGACACATTCTATTGTTTGGGCCACCTGTGAGGTGGTGTCCATCCTATTTTTTTAACTCATGCACATGCTACCCACCCCTTCCTTTCTTTCAAATGGTCGGCACACTACAAGCCCAATTCCTTCACTACCTCACATGCTTTCACCCTCCCATTTTTCTTTTCTCCTATCATTCTCTTGCTCTCTTCCTCTCTAACTCACTCTTTTGCAATCTCTCTTATTTGTCTTTATCTCTTTTTCCCTCTTTCTCAAATATCTCCTTCCCACTCTCTCGTGCAACACCATCTATCTATCAATCTTTCTCACTTTCTCTCTCCCTCTCATATGCTCTCCTATATATTCTCTTTCTTCTACTCTCATCTCCTCTTTGCCATGTAGAGGAGCTATACTTAAAAACAAGGGCTAGTGAGGTTAAATTAGGAAACCTTTCTTTTGCAAAGCCCTATGATTGAGCTAGAATTACTAGTATAATTGTATTAATTTTAAACAAATGGTAGATTCCCAAACTTAGATTATGTTGTTACTAGATACATTAGTTAGGAGCACATAGTGTGTGCAACAAACCTCAAGAACCTTAACCAAATGAACCATGTATTATTGGTGATTTTGGGAATAATAGAATAAAATAATTATTATATATCATAATGATTTTTATGTAGCATTGGGTTGGCCTATGAGTATTCTAGTTTTATTCAGACCTTAACTATGGGATCATGGTTGATACTTCATAACTTTTAGGATCTCCTAGATGCTTAACATGTATTGGTAGAAGTTAATGAAAGTTTTCAAGAATTTTTAAAAATTTATCTTAGAAAATTGGTATGGTACTATTTTGATAGAACTTATGATTTTAGACTATTAGGTTTTGGAGGGACCCCCTTGACAAATTAAATCTATTTAATTATTGGTGTTTGTGAGATAAATTTATAATATTTTTTTCTTAATTAGAAAATATCTTATACCAAATAAAGTGTAAGTTATTGAGAATATTAATTTATTTGCATGAGACAATCTTACTATATGAACTCAATTTGTTTGCAAAGAAAACTTAGCTATGTTAGCTTATCTATAGGGTTTACTTAAGGACTATCTCAAAATATGATAAATACTTGAAGTCTATCTAGAATTATAAATAAGGTGAGATATATTTTTTGGTGGCCCTTGTTGATCACAATCTATGTGAATATATCATTTTTTTTGGAGAGCTAAGCAATTCTAATATTATCACTACCTTTGTATGAATTATATTATTATCAAATTTATTAGTAGATAGAATGCATTGCATATTAATATAGCCAATCCTTATAAGTTTGCAGTAGTTTTCCTATCATCATCCTATATATTGGATAGGAGATGTAATGATATCTACAAATTTGGATTGCATTAGCCACCTATCCAAATTAAAAATTCAATAATTTAAAATTAGCATAAATAGCCTTTTCAATGAACTCAGTGCCATAATGATATAAAATAGAGAACTATTATCCAAATATAATACCTCTCCCATTCACAATTAAAATCAATAATGATATTTCAAGTTTCCAAGGGAGAAATTTAGGTTCTTTAATAGTTTTACTAGAGAAAAAAGAGAGGAGGCAGCCTTGAGGATGATGGCTAGAGTTGGTGAGCATGGACTTTTGATAACCATTGGTGGTCGATGAAGATGATGGGATGGTGGAATTAGGAGAGGAAAAGGAGGTGGAAGGAATAGTTTTAGCCATCAGTATAGGAATAGACGATAGTATGACACTATAAGGTAGAGAACGATTGAAAGAGGTGTTGATTGAGCAACAAATACCCCCATACTCACATGTGCGAACTCGGTTCAACTTGGCTAGAGAAAAGGATATGCCATGAATGCTCAGGTCAATAGGTCTAGAACACTTAGCCACAATATCCCAAACTTTATTGTTCATTCCATTATTGAGGTTGGTCAGAAACTAACCCACCACACTTCCTTAATGCTCCATGGAGTCATAGTATAGGTCTTAGAGTGACCTATTCAAGAATCCTTGAACCCTCAACAACCTTCAGATGGGCAATTACTCCTTTAACTCTGTCAAACAACTAGACATCTCTAGAAATCACCTTCTATGACTGTTGTTAAAGGAAGACTTGTAATTGGCCATTTTAGAAGATAGTGCCAGGATCCCATTATCTGGCATCATTGTGGAGGCATTGGATACCACTCCAAACAACGTAGACTAGGTGCCAATATGCTGAAGGAGGATGAGGACCTCTTTAATCTCTATTGATAGAAATGTGCGATGGCCTTCTTACTAATTAAAGATTGCCATCACCATAAGTGCTAAGAATTTGTTGATATAAGTCTTCCTTGTGCGAAATCATGTTGCCCTAGGAGCCCTCCTTAGTGGCTGAAGTGCTGAAGAGGTTCCATCCAACCTTTACTTGGGACCCCATCCCTTCAGCTTCAACATTATTTTAGTGGTATTTTATTCTCGTTCATCCTTGTTGAAGGCCCAACAAATGGGTAGGAGAAGGCACTACCTTTTCTTCTTTTCGGTGCAATGTGGTCCTTCCAAAAATAGGTGGTTCCACAAAGTTTTCATATTAGGATGAGGCTAGATCTATTCAGCTTCCTCTGTATGTTTGGGATGTTGAGATGATGGGGAGGATGATAGTTAGCTTCTATTTGATGGAGAGAGTCACACCTAATAAAACTTTGGTTGGGGGGGATCTTTTAGTCTTTGAAATTATAGCAATTTATGAGAAACTTGAAGATATACTTAGAACAGTTATGGTGACTCTTGGGGATGTTAAGTGTAATGTTATAATCGATATCCATAATGCCTCCTCCAGTCGCACACCATTGTCAGATGTTGCTCCCCATTGGAAGGTAGCTTAGCTCCCTTGAGCACCTCTATTTCAACAAAGGCCTATATCATTAAGGTATGTTCTTCAAGGACTCTCAATGTCCTAACTAATTGATAGAAGATGGGGAGCTCAAACCCATGACTCGGAGAAGTGTCACCAGGAAGGCCTTTGACTTGCTCCTAGGTACCTTTCTAAGGGTGCAACATGTTTCTCTATAAATTAGGCTAGCATCTTCCCCTCCGCAACATGATTACATTAACAAAAGAAAGAAGGTCTTGATGCTACATTCTCCTTTGAGACCTTTCTTAGTTGGAGAATTTTTCTATACTATCGACAGCCGACGCATGGATCTATCACCACCAAAGAAGATGCAAGATGATGGAGCCATGGATCTCAGCCTAATCCAAATCATCAATCTTCATGTAGCAATTCAACATCCTGAATCATGCTTAGGTTCATCTAATGGCCACAATTAGCATGCGATTTCAAATTCACCTATGAACAAAGTGGTAGGAATTATGACACTTGTAAAAGATGCCTCCTTAGTTGATCCCAACATCTAGGAATCACCAATGGAGATGAGATAGCAAGATGAAGCACCTATCCACCCTTCGATGTTAGAAGTGAAGGCAAGAGTCTGACTTTTGGTAGGATACCAAAAGGTCTATTCTTAGCTCCCTGATAAATAGGGAATGCCTAGCATTGAACAAGAGAATAATGAACCACTTGGCTAACATTTTGGAACTCCTTTCATATGTGGCAAAGACAAGGACAACTTGGGACCTTTAAACTTGATCACAGGCAGAGCTAAGAATATGGACCACATGAAACACAACTCAGAAGAAAGGCTAGCTCAAAGGGAGAACCATGGATCGGAACTATATATGGCACAAGATAAGGACCATAGTATCAGTTTGAGTACTAATTGTGTCCTCTACCCAATGACTATCTCTTTGCCTATGGATTCATCCAAAGTTGGTGTTAACTAAGAGACCCATGATGGTAGGATGTGGAGGGCACCTTGGAGATGACATGTAACTTGGAGAAGCTTCACTGTGGAAATAATTGAACATCTTTGGGTGACTTAAAGATAGAGTCTTTGATGAAGTTATTAGGTAACTAGAGGGTACACGTTCGAAGCATCAATAGAATAATAAAGACTTGAAAGGTAGTAACTAAGAAGAAGTTGCCTAGCAACCTGAGGATGCTCCCTTTTCATTGAATGATTAGGTTGAGGTGAAAGAGGAAAAGGAACTAGACTCCATGAGAACCCAAAAGTCTTCCAAATTGAAAGCAGTGATATTGGATAAGGAAACTACTTCAAAGCTTCTAGCAAGAAGAAACAAAAAAGGATCTAAGGCTCACCCTGAGGAGTTAGACTCGACTAAATCCCTCAGCTCTATCCCTAAGCAACTCCTTGAATGGGGTAGAGAGCTTGTGGGTTTTCATTCTTAGAGGATGTGATGCATGAAGCTATCCAAGCCTTATTGAAGTTGGAGAGTGCTAAGGCTGCACCATAGGCCCAATAGCTTGATAGTTTGCATTGGTGGTGTGGTATATTTTCTTTTCATTACATTACCATTGCTTGTTTGGTTATGGTGGTGTTGCATGTAATTTTGTTTTGTTTAATAGTCATTGGATATCCAGTTGACATGGGTTGCTTCCTCTATTTCTCATCTATGTTTCTTGGGTTGCGTCCCATTGTTGTTGTCCCTGGTATCTTATCTTATTGATAGTTGAATGATAGTATTAGGAGTTTTCCACTCTTTATTTATTTCTTAGTTTCTGTGTGATGGTTCATTAACTTTGGGACTGTGCTCTCTCATATGTTGTTTAGATGGATGAGCTACTGGTTGTGGAAACTTTGCATGGAGGTACTCATTATTGGTGGTCAAGGTTTAGCTTGCTGGATGGATAGGTCTTGGTGAAAGGTTGGAAGATATTGTTTGGGGGGTTTTGCTGGCCACTTTTGGGATTACCTTCTGGTCATTCCTTGGAGGATAGCTGGTGGGCATCATGCTGATCGTTTCATGAAACATAAAAGGAACTAGGACTGTTGAAAAAAGTGAGCTATTAGAGATTTAATTGAGGATTCAGCCTATGACATAATTTTGGTTCTGGAGATAAAGGTTATACCACCTATATCCATTTTTCTTAGACCCTTTAGGGGTTCAAAAATTGATGATTGGAGCTATTTGGATGTGAATAGAATAGCTGATTGCTTATTGACTAGGTGGAACATAATTAAGAAAATTTTCTTTAAAAAAATCCCATCAAGTTATCTTTCTCCTTGTCAATGGGGTCGTACTGTCATGCTTTAATCAAGAATATTTGTATATCCTTAGTTTAATTATGGGCCTCATGAAAGAGGTCTTCATGCAGCAATCTTTTAAACAACTCTTGACTATCCATGATGCTATGGTAGGCCCACGATTATTGGATGAAGATTTTAATGTTACCAAATTAAAGAGTCGAAAATAGAAGAGGTAGTCCTAGTTTAAGAGATAGCTTGATATTTATGGATCTTATTTTTGAACTTAATTTGATTGATCTGCAACTAAAAGGTTGACTAGTTACATGGCACAATAGACAGGAACACCTTTCCTTGGTACACCTACATCACTTTCTTTTTTCTGCTGAATGAGAAGATATCTTCTCTACTTCGGTGTGGAAGACATTCACTAGTCTAGTTTTTGATCATATATCAATTGTATTAGATTATAAGGAAAAGTTTTAGTGCTCTAGAATCTTTAGATTTTAGTCATATGGTTGAAAGAAATGGAATTAGATGACATTATGGTGGGTGCTTGGAAGATTATCAAGGATAGCTATCACTCTATAGAGCCATGGGTGAAGAATTTATGGAATGTTTGTGTAGCTATTAAATCTTGGGCCTTTGAAAATAATATATTGAAAAGAGATCTGAAGAAGAAGATATTGCAAAATATTGATATCTTGGACAAGAAAGAAGAGGTGGTTGATCTTTCTTCATCAAAACTATCTACATGAAGAATCTTACGAGAGTCATTAGAGAAATTTAACAAAAAAAAAGACATACTAGAAGCAAAGAGCAAAGGTCACTTGACTCAAAGAAGGTGATAGAAATAACACCTACTTTTATAAAGTTTATTTGGGTTGATAAAATAGAAGCAATCTTGTTATTTTAATAGAGGGACATGGTATTGAATTCAATGAGCAAGAGGAGATTGCTTCTAAACTTCGCCTTTCCTTTAAGAAGCTATTTAGACCCTTTTGTGCCTAAAATCAAAAATCATTAATTAGAAACAAATTCTTGATGAGTCCTCTCTTGACCTAACTGACGTTGAGCTAGCATTCATCCTTGAAAAAATTAAGGAAGCAGTGTTCTCCTTTAATGGTAATAAAGCTCCTAGCCTTAATGGATTCAACTTCTTTTTCTTTCAAAAATTTTGAAATATTATAAGGGATGACTTGATTCTTCTTGAAGACTTTCATAAAGGACAACTCAACTTGGATCCACTTAATTTCACCTTCATCTCTCTAATTCCCAAGGATGGAATTCCTTCCAAGGACTTGAGGTCCATTAGTCTCTTAAATAGTCTCTACAAGATCATTACAAAAATTCTTTCTAGAAGACTTAAAAGTTTCCTTCCAGCTCTTATTGAAGATTCTCAATTAGCATTTGTGAAAGCTTGAAGCATCATTGATTGTTGCCTAAGTGCTCGTAAAATTCTGGTTTACTGCAAGAGGTCAAGATAAGGAAAAGAGATACTTTATAAATTGGACTTTAAGAAAGCCTTTAATAAGTTGAGTTAGGATTTTCTATTTGAGGTGCTTTGAGCTAGGGGTTTTTCATGTAGATGGATTGGATGGGTCTATAGCTTACTATAATTGGCTTTGATTGCTCCTCTTGAATGTTATACCAAGTAGATGGATAAAGTACAAGCAAGGCTTAAGACATGTGACCCTCTCTGTCACTTTTCATCTTAGTGAAGGACATCCTTTATGGGCTTCTCAACCATACTTGTGCACTGGTTACATTAAGGGTATTTATCATCAAGAGTTTAGTAGTATATTGAGCTTACAATTTGCTAATAATACTCTTATGTTTTGTGCAACAAAAAAAAAATTATGTTGGCGGCCAAGGTTATTTTATTGGCTTTTAAAGGTGCATCATGGCTGAAAATAAATTTTCACAAAAGCTCTATCATCTGTAACAATCCATGACATGATCCAAAAAAGTTAGTCAAAAGATATTATTTAGGTTCTTTGACCCTATATAAATACTCAAGATCTTTCCAACAAATAACTGATATGGGACTAAATATACTTCCATACAAAATCTCATATACTCCCCAATTTAAGCCCTAGTATCCTAACTAGACTAAGGGTCCAAATCTATATATCCATTCATAAACACCATGATCAGCCTCTAGTTAACCCTAATGAACCCATGCGGTAGTATCCCTTAGTCCACATAAGTTATGGGCTCAGTTAGTTCTAATACCATTTGTAACAATATAGAATCTCATTCAAAAAAATTAATTAAAAGATGTTATTTAGGTTCTTTGGTTCTATATAAGTTTCCAAAATCTTCCTAATGAATAAGTAATATGAGACTAAATACACACTTGCAAAAGAGATTGTAAAATTTATACCAACCATAAGAGCTTGAAGTACTTATTTACTCAAAAAGTGCTAAATATGAGACAAAGAAGGAGGCTTGAATTGTTGAAGAACTATGAATTAGATCTTAAATATCATCTCGAAAAAGCTAATATAGTGGCAGATTGTTTTAGTAGAAAATCAATGGCAGATATGATGGCCTTGCTTTCTATTGAACAACAAACTCTAAAGAACTTTAAAGATTTGCAAATTGAAGTGATTAGTACTAGTTTTAAGAATATGTTGGCTAATTTAATAGTACATCTAGCATTAATTGAATGGATAAAAGCTACCTAATGAAATGATGCTAGCTTATATCAGTTTAAAAAAAACATGAAGAAAGGGATACAATTTGAGATTAGATTTCATTTATTCTATATTTGGGGAATAGGTTATGTGTACCCAGACATTGATCCGATACTGAAGAGAAAAAATTTAGAAGAAGCTCATATATCTCATTTCTCTATTCATTCAGGTAGTACAAATATGTACAGAGATTTAAAAGAATATTTTTAGTAGAATGGTAGAAAGCAAAAAATAGCTAAATTTGTATCCTAGTAGTATATTAGTAGATGAAGACCGAACATCAAAGACCGGCTAATTTGTTAAAACTATTGGAGATACCAAAGTGGAAATAGAAATATATTACTATGAATTTCATTCGGACTATAGAGAACAACAAAGAGAAATAATGCAATGTGGGTGATTATTGATCAACTCACAAAATCAACCTGCTTTTTGTCCTTTTGAGTTGGTACTCTAATTGATAAGTCAGCACGGATGTAGATATTGATGGAATAGCACATTTGTATGATGTGTTGGTAAGCATGGTATTTGATCAAGATCCATAGTTTGTGTCTAGATTTTGGAAGAGACAAGGACTCTCTCTCTTTCACTCTTGCTTATTTTCTCTCTCTTCACCCACTTTTCTTCTCTAAAAGAATCCATGGACCCCTATATCAATTCACATCTTTCTATTATAGGGACCCATGTCGACTCTAGCAAGAAGGCTCTGAACCGCTTTAGTGCCCAAGCAGTCTATCAAACAATCACTTGATCAATAACCTCCTTTTATTATAATTTAATTTTATTAAATTCATCAAATAAAAATTGATTATAATTTAATATTTTAAATAGGATTAGCCAATTCTTCTAATAAAGTTTGAAGATCTAAGGTAAACAAGATAAGTAGATCTTATGCTCCGTATTTATTTTTAAATTATCATATTTTTTATGTATATAATCTACCATTGATGAAATTACATTTTTCATAAAATAAATGATCGACATATATAAAATATAAAAGCATATTTTATGATGACAAATGATTCTATGAATATATTTTATAAAAATAGCATATTTATGAAGCATGAATCTTGTTAGAATTAGTGGTGCTCTCAAGCTTTAGGAGGCCACTGAAAGAGTCAAGGCATTGGCTCTAGGAGATTAGGACAGGTGTGGTTCTAAAGATAGGATCAGTTTGATCCTAGGGTGGAGGTTCAGTCCTCTATGATCATGAGATCCTGATTTGGATCTCATAGGAGCTACTTAGAGTTTGGAATAGATTTGGGTCCATGGAATTGAGTGCACGATCAGACCATAGATGTACATAGATTTGAGTAAGAAAATTTTTTATGGATTAGGATTTCGATTATATATATATATATATATATATATATATATATATATATATTATAAACCCTAGGATAAGGAAGATAAAAGAAAGAGATCGCCATTTTTTCTCCCACATCTCTTCGTCTCTCCGATTTCTTTACATACCAAGGTGCCCTACGGGGTGCGCCTCTAAGCACGAAGGAAAAAAAGCATGCCCCAATCTTCCTTCAGTCTCAACAATGCCAAAAGATCCTATATAATAATTAATATCAGAGCTAATATGATAATTGATATTTGAGCCATCAAGGCGTGAAGATCAAGATCCAGCGTAGGTATGGGATTTAGATTCCATGGCAAAAAAAAAAAAAAAATGTTTGGAGGCTGGCAGGGCCCCTCCTTTCTTCCTCCCGATTGGTGGCAGCCAGTGATTGGCTGCCGATCTCGGGCCTAGTGGCGGATTCCAGCGATTGGCCGGCATTCTCGACGATCGATCGGGCATGCGGAGGAGCTTCCACGGGCGGTCCGGTGGTGATCACGTGCAGGACGGTGGACATCCGGAGTTGCGGCATGGCCGTCTTCTTCTCCAGGGAGGAACGTCGCTGGTGGCGGCATCGTCTCAGGCGGTGGCGCACGGCCGTGGGTGCACGTGCGAGCAGCGACGAGCAACTAGTGGTGGTGGCTGTCCGAACGCAGCAGGAGGCGCGTGTGTAGCAGAGAGCCAGCTCGAGGCCATGGATCAGGTGATGGAGCGCCGATTTGGCAGTGGCCGCATCCCGATCCGGCAAGGTGACACGCAGAACCGAGCCGATGAGGTGGCACAGGGTCTCCATTCTTCCTCCCGATGCGAGGGCCTAGATCCGATGGTGGTAGCGCGCCCAGATCTGGCGGTGGCGTTCGGATCCAGTGGTCGTGTGGGCAAAGGTCAGTCGGCCGGCGATCATGGCAGCAGGCATTCGGCGAGATGGCGCAGGGCCTCTTCTTTCTTCCTCCCAACGCGTGGATCCAGCGGCACGCGAATAGCAGCAGCGACGGCGTGCCGTAGCGGTGATCCGACGGTGGTGGCGCTCAGATCCGATGGTCGCGCGGGCAAGAGATGGTCGGCTGGTGTCCATGGAGGCAAGTTGCCGGTGGTCTGGTTCTATTTTTGGACTGGAGGAGGAGCCGAAGGAAGAAAAGCCTGGAAGGTTCCAGGAGGGAGGGAGGGAGGGAGGGAGGGAGGGAGAGAGAGAGAGATAAAAAAAAAAAAATTGAATGTGATTTGAATTGAGTTTTTTATTTTTGATTTTCCCTCTATTGCTCGTGCTGTTATTTTGGATGCAGCTTCGAGGGTTGGGCTACTGGTGAAATTTTATTTGGTGTGTCAAAGAAATCACTCAAGAGCTCAGAATCAAGATGGAGCTAAAGACATAACTAATCAGCCTGATGGAAGGTTATGAAAAGTAGTTGAATGTATTCAGTGGTGCGATCGGTTGGAGCCTTAAGGATAATAAAAATGGATAATTCATGGAGGTCTAGCAGGTTAGAACTGGATGACTATAGAGCAGCGCAGAGATGAGTCAGGGAGCACTAGAGTGCTGCAAAAGTGCTATCCTGGAGATATAGGGGCTGAAAAAGGCTTGACAGTGCAACAGCCGAGGAGGATATCTTAGTAGAGAGTGCTAGAGCTTCTCAGAAAGACTGAGAGTAGGTCTTAGATAGAGCCAGGGGGTCTCAGGGAGCGTCAGGGGCATCTAGCAGTTGGAAGTATCTTGGATCAAATTTTTTCTATAGAAGCACCAGGGAGAGTCGCAGTTCAATGGAGGATGGTTTGTGTACAGCAAGAGAGGACTCAAATGAAGGAAAAATCTAGTTTTTCGGGTTAGATTTATTCAGATCTGATTGGATCAAGAGAAATATTTTAAAAATTTTTTCTTTTGAATTCAGATCAAATCTGAGATATTTCAGATTTGACTTTATAGATCTAATAAAAATAAAAATAAATTAAAATAGATTTAATTTTATATCTTGTTATTAGGTAATCAGATTATCCTATGATGATCCTGCTGATTGCCTGAGGTTCTGGATCTAGCCATGCAAATGTCTGACCTCTACCGGTATCCACTTGAATTGGATCTGGAGATCTTCTAATTTTTTATCATTTTTTTAAATATCAGATCTAGATCTGATTTGGAGGCTCTTCAAAACTTCTTTTGAAGATCGGATATCGTCTTTTGCAGCAGTGCTGCCTTCTTTCTTTCTCATCACCTTTCTCTTGCTTGGATCGTACCAAACTGGAGCCCAAATCCCCTTAGACATGGAGAGGAGAGAGGAGACCTAAAGATGGCATGGAGGAGGGAGAGGGGTAGCCTTGTGGCATAGGCTATTGTCATGCTCTCTGAAACTAGGCGCAGACAGGGTTTATATAGACCCTGCTGCGCCATGCAGTGCCACATCATCTCGATCAATCACGTCGCTTCGTACAATCAGATCTAAATTTGATTGGTGGGATGATATCATCTGATCCAATCAGATAAGAGACCCTCTAAATCATCCATAGATGGCACCTAAGACTGGTCAAAGTCTAATCTTTGGCACCACCTAAGTAGAAACCCCGAAGTAACTAAAGTCCCATCTTTATGGGACTCCAGGCACCTTTATCCATGGATGCACACCTCCCTAGGCACGCACCCCTGGTCCACCTACTTTTTAGAAGGTTGACTAGTCCAAAATCAATCTCCTATGGATGTATGACACATGGGCAGATGTCTAAGTATCAAAAGTCAACATTTGACCAAAATCAAAAGATAAGAATTAGCAGATGACGGAAAATGGCAGGTGTTGTCTCAAATTTATCTCATAAATTAAGACAACCCTTTTTTATGATTTGGATAAGTTCTAGTCAGACCAAGTAAAGTTACCTGAGTGAGCACAAACACATTTGGCTCATTCGAGATAACTTAAAATGAGAACATTAGGCTCAATCATGTGCTAGCATGATTTTTTTGAACCTAATTGAATCTTATTCAAATCAATTAAACTGGATTAGTCCAATTGATGATATACAGATCCAAATCCTTGTTTGTGTGATCCAGTTATGTTCAGTTTCATATGGTAATGAGGTATGTCATGATTTCTATCATCGACATCACTGAAATACCTTCCGATGGATCAAAACTTTTCTGATTCAGAAACTAGAATGATCGATCATCCAAATCATTCTAATTACTCTAAAAATTCGTCAGTGATACCTAGCAGTATATGGTGGCAATCCATCGAAACTAAAAATGAACCACTTGATGCAGCTACCTATGTGATTAAGTTCTTCTATCTTGATCCCCGATCAGATTAGGGTTAAGCTGAACTCGTCAAATCCTAATTTCTGTCATATGATTTAATCATTTGATTCAAGTCCGATGCGAAAATCTTAATAGAAACTCTTTCTATTATTTCACTCTATCATGGCCATGGGCTTATGGACTTGATTCTCATAATCATCATAGAGCTACTCCTCATCTACCGAGGTAGATAGATTTTCTTTTGGTGCAATCCAATTCCTACAATGAACATGCTATAGCCAACATACACCTCAGGATTTTGAATGGCTAGGAGATTGAGTCATGATGTAGTCAAACTATAACACCCTTAAGGAGAACTGTTAATGCACCTCAGGTCAAAGAACCAGACACACTACTGCAGCTTCAAGCCAATCATCGATGAAAAGATAGACTTTCTTATGACTGCTCGAGGTGGTCACGCTCAGTGGCCTCGTTCTCTAACGAGTACTTATACTCTTGCTCCGGTGTCTCTACACCGTAGACTCAAGACTCATATACTATAAAGAAGCGATTGCACGCCAACCTTTCGGATCAATCACCATCCTCATGATAATCCTACGGTTAGGAGCATTTTATGAGTTAATAATAAAAATTCTTATCTTAAATTTTTAACTCTTGAAAATAAGAATTATCATTATCATTAATTCAAGGAATGTGTCACAGACATTAAATACACATTATGATAGAAAATAACTCATTTTATTATTTATAGTCAAAATTATAATTTTGCCCTTAGAAGTGTATAAAAAGTGTCAGCCAATTCTAGCTTCTAGGACACACATATCTAACATCAAATACCTATGAGAAAGCGGTGTAAAGATGAGACAAGAAGCATTGGAATGCTACAGTAGCGCTTTCTTAGAAGCATGGGGTTGAGAGGGGCTCAGCGGTGCAGCAGTCGAGGGAGATATCTCAGTAAAAAGTATCAGACGACATCTTAGGAACATCGGGAGCAGGTGTCAGGGAGAGCCAGGAAGTCTCAGAAGCCTCGGGATGAGATAGATGGATCTGAGCCCAGGGCAGGATTTGAGCTGTAGTTCCTCCAGGAGTAACTAAAACGATGGCTGGTGCAAGGGTAGAAGAAGAGAAATACTAGGATGAAATTTTTAGGATTCAGTCACTGGATTTAGAGGAGTTGGATGAGCTCCTGTATGTTTCGAAGGTGCCCGTGGGTTGTGGAGGTATCCAAGCTGGCTTCAATGGGATCCATAGAGTGCGGAGGGTCTGAAGGAATAGCGACGATGTAGGAGATACAGCGGTAGATTTAGCAGTGCAATGTTAGATGGTTGGCCTCGGATGACTCAGTGATAGAGTCAGATTCTTCTGCTGCATCAAATGGACTTCAGATTAGGTGGAGCTCTGGAGTGATGGCTTCATAAGTAGAGCTTCAGAGAGGTGGTTTCACAGGTGGAGCTCTGGAGTAGTGGCTTCACAAGTGAAAAAAAAATTTGGTATGAGTTTAGAGCGGAGGGGTGCAGGAGGATCGTTATCCTAACACCAGCACCAATGATGCAAAGTTTTAGATGAAGCGGCACATATAGGTGGACAAACGTAGTTCTGAGAAGATCATATCAAATGGTCAGTATGTGCTGGTGCAGGAATGCTATAGGTTCTCTAGCGAAGTTCAGCAAAAATAATGTAGCTGCTAAGCAGAAGGGATCCTATAATCCAGGACGGTGCAAAGAAGTAAGCCAGGTCTTCAACTATGGAGACGATCATTCTAAAGATCTCCGGATGCACAGCAGCTGAAGAGGATTGACAGAGATATTAGAGTTTGCACAGTGGCTGTCTGGGTGCGCTGTGGAGCATAGGTCAGTATTGCAGCCACAAGAGCAGGAGGACATTAGTTCGAGGCCAACGAGTGCAGTGGAGTATGAGTCCTAGGGCTATGGAGCACAGGTAGGTGTTGCAGCTAAGAAGGCAAGGTGGCTTTGACGGGACGGTGTCAGCTCTGGAGGCAGCAAGATGGTGCAGATGATTCACGCAGGGTTTGCCAAGGCTTGGGCGCACCAAAATAGAGATTGTTTGGATTAGTGATGCTTGCAAGCCTTGGAAGGCCACTGGAGGAGTCAGGGTATTGGCTCTAGGAGACTGGGATAGGTGTGGTCCTAGGGACAGGATCGGTTTGGTCCTAGGATGGAGGTTTGGCCCTCCATGGTCATGAGGCCCTGGTTTGGATCTCATGGGGGCTACTTAGAGTTTGGACCAGATTTGGGTCCATGGGATTGAGTGCATGATCAGACCATGGATGTACATAGATTTAGGTGAGTGCATTCGAACGGGGTTAGCCTAAGAAATTTTTTATGGGTTAGGATTTCGGTCCATGTACATGTATATATATATGTATATTGTAAATCCTAGGACAAGAAAGACAAAAGAAAAAGATCACCATTTTTCTCCCACATCTCTTCCTCTTTCTGGTTTCTTCACACGCCAAGATGCCCTAGGGGGTGCGCCTCCAAGCATGGAGGAAGGAGGCATGCTCCAATCTTCCTTCAGCCTTAACAACGTCAATGGATCCTGCATAATAAATCTTATCATGTGTTTTATTATTTTTCCTACCTATGTATATGTATATTTTATGTAAAAGATATAAAGTTTTAAAGGGTCTCAAATAGTTATGAATAAATCTATAGAATTAAGAAGGTTGATATCCAAAGCTAGCATCTATAAGAAATATGGTCCCGCTAGTAGGTATAAAGCTAGCATACAAAATAAGAACTTTGTCGACATAGCCATGTCATGTGATCGACCTAGGTTATGGGTTCAGGCCATGACTATATGACATCATTTGCATGAACATGAATGATGGAGAGTCATCTTGATTTGTATACTGGATGAATTACAAGAAAGGTATTGTTATAGGCGAAGCCTACCGACTGGGACCAATCCACCATTTTTTGATGAAAAGGGGAGGTATAACCACCTAGATTCTTATTAGGAATAAGGAATTTACAAGAAACCCCTATAAAAGAGTCGAGGTAGTCAATGCATGAACCTAGCTTTGAGCTGAAGCAGGTCTGCACCCAGTCATCAAAAGCAATGGAAGGTTACATGTCTAGATAAAAGAGAGATAAGCATCTATCTAACCGCTTAAGAAGATGTGCTCTGATCAACTTGGCTTCACTTTTGATTCAGCAATAGTTCCTTATATTTTCTAAGGAAGGTGTGGATCCTTGAGTTGATTTAAAATCTTGACAATTGGACGTTTTATTTTTCCTGTGTACACCAAAATCCAAGCCTCTAAAACTAAGATACATTGAGCTAGAACTTTGAGATGCAAATTTGCCTCAAAGAGAAACTATCTTCCATTCTGTTCCTTCCACAATATTCAGCAAAGCATCATGACCACAAAGTCCCTTGGAAGTTCATGAGTTCCTTGGGTAGGTTTTTCCTCCACCCCATCCATAACCTTTCCAAAGGTTCTGCCACTTGTTGGATGTTAAGAGAGGAGGTTAGATGCTGCCATATTTCATTGCACTAAAAACGTGAGAGGAAGATATGATTGCAAGTCTCTTCTTCAATGCCACAAAGTAGACAAATCAAAGGCACCTAAATGTTTTTCTTTTAGAGATTATCTGTAGTTAAATTTCTATTTTGATATGCAAGCCAATTAAAAGCATTCACTTGTATGCGCATTGGGGGTCATGAAATAAGTTTGGCAAAAATAGGTTTAATACCTCCATGAGTTAGAAACTTATAGCATTTGTTAATAGAGAATTTTTGATCCACTGACCATTTCTAGATCAGCAAATTAGAATTTGAGTCAAGATTCACCATGTCTACCAAAATCATTAGTTTTTGAAGTGATTCTTCTCCTTATGTAATAAGTGGCACACAAAATAGCCATCTTAAGTCTTCCGATCTAAAAAAACTCTATATTATGATGAATGGTAAAGTTGTTAGGTAGAACAAATCCAGGAACCAATCCTTAAGTGATGTATTTTTCGATCCAAACATCCTGCCAGAAGGCAGTTTGACTGCCATTACCCAATTTTATCTAGGTATATTGTGTGAAAAGATTTTTAACTACCAGTAAGCACTTCCAAGTGGCTGGTACCATCTTTTGAGGTCTGAAAATTTGGTTGGGGAGTTTCTTCTTATAACTTATCTGAACAATTTTTCCCTAGTTTCTATCTTTGTCCATGTAGTTGCCTCATCTCTTCATAAGTAAGCTAAGGTGAAACATCCTTAGATCAATGATGCTCAGACCCCCAAACTCTTTTGGCCTGTAGACTTGAGACCTGCTTACTAAGCAATGACAACCATGGCAAATTCTACTTCCTCTCTAGAGAAAGTCTCTTCTTTTCCTCTCGATCTTTCTCAAAACTTCTGCTAGGATGAGGAGCGATGACATCCAATACACTAGGTGGATTCAAGTACTGCATTAATAAGAACTAATCTACCACCAATTGACAAAACTTTGTTCTTCCACATTGACAACTTCTTATCGATCTTCTCTATATGAAATTCCAGTATGAATTTTTTTATTTGGATTCATATAAAGGCAGCCCTAGGTATGTCATAGGAAGTTCTGAAACACCATATTCCATGAGATCTATGAAGAATTTTCTCTTTTTGTTTGATAGCCCTACCCCAATCAATGAGCTTTTGTCCATATTGATTTTGAGCCCTGTGAGCAATTCGAAAGAATATAGAAAAAAATTGAGGTTTGAGGTGTATCATTTGTTAGCTTTACAAATGACAAGAGTGTCATCTGCATAGTGTATGCAGTTCAATCTAGAAGTCTCTTTGTTTGTCCCAATCTTTTTGATCAAGTTGTTCTTGGAAGCTTGCTTAAGTATGCAGCCCAACACATCCATTACTTGAATGAAAAGGAAGGGAGAAAGTGGATCACCTTGCCTCAATCCTTTTTTTGTTTTGATCCAATTTGATGGTTCTCCATTGGTAAGGAGTGCAACTTTGCATGTTTTCAATATAGAGTAGATCCAGTTGCACCACTTGGCTTTGAATTTCCTAGCTTTCTTAAGGTGTAATACAAACTCTCAATCCATGTTATCGAATGCTTTTACATAATCAAGTTTATACAATAAACATTGTTGTTTGGATCATTTGCAAGATGCTAAGAAGTCCATTGCATATGTGTAGCAATCATTGATTTATCTGCATTTTATGAATGCTGATTAGGAGTACAAAATGAGATGATCCATATGCGGGGCTAGCCTCGTTGCTAAAACTTTTGAGAGTATCTTCAATAACCCGTTGCACAAGCTTATGGGTCTATAATCTTTTATGGATAAGCTTTCTTGTTTCTTGAGAATTAAGATGATGAAAGTGTAATTCAATCTTTTTATGTCTATTGCAATTGAATGGAAAGCTTTCAAATAAACTTACCAAGTCTTTTTTTAATAGTTCCCAAAAGTGGTAATATAAGGCATTGGTAAAACCTTCTAGCCCTAGTGCCTTATCAACTGGAAGACTAAAGACTACATTTCGAATTTCTTCCTCAGAAAATGGTTTTTTCCAGCTCCAGAAGGATATTGGGATCATCATCATATAAGTCACCTAGTTGATCTATAATTGATGATCAATAGCTTCATTCGGTGTCCCAAGAAGATTAATAAAGAACTGCTTGAAAACCAATTAGATCTATGATTTCTTAGTGACTAGGTGGTTGCTATACTTGACTTAAAGAATTGAATTTTTCCATTTCTTGGAAGAGGCCTGCAAATGGAAGAATTTGGTGTTCTTGTTCCTGGTCTTAAGTCAAGTTGTCCTTGATCTTTGCTTCCAAAGGATTTCTTTCTTAGATAGGATGGATTCTAATATCCTTTTGAGAGTGATCCAATCAGCTAGTTCTATAGGTGAGAGAATTATGCTCTCTTCTTGCAAATCTAGGTATGCTATACACTTTTTAATTGAGTTTTTCCATATAATAATATTTCCATTACTCTGCTAGCTGATGCCAATGTTGGAGTTTTGAATGAAGATAGCCTAGCTTGAGAATGAGGTTTGATGTAGCATCTTTTGATGAGGGAGCCTATCTCCACCAAGAAACAATGAGATCATCAAAACCTAAGATGGTGAACCAAAAATGCTCAAACTGAAATAGTTTGACTCTTGTCCATTGAATTGGCTCGTGTAGAAGTGGAGGAACATATTCTGATGTTACTTTGGCAAGAGGATATAGGAAAGGCAATGGATGTTGTGATAACCATTCAAGCAAGACAAGGCATCTATCTAACTTACCCAATGTAGGGTCATCTCTATGGTTTGACCAGGTGAAGCAGAGATGCTTGAGTTTTATCTCCATCAGAGAATGAGAGTTAATGAAATCATTGAAGTTATCTAATGAGGCATGGCTATTTGAAGCTCCCTTTCTTTCAGTTGTGAAGCAAATTATGTTGAAATCACCAATGATGATCCAAGGGCCTTTCTAGATTGATCTCATAGCGTTCAATTCATCCAAAAACTCTTTCTTGAGATGATTATCAGTGGATCCACATACATTCATTATAACCCAACTCACAATGCTTGTTTGCATTTTCCATCGATGTTTTGTACTTAGAGAAAATAAGCCTTTATGAAGATAGCTCACTTACATTAAGTTAGATTTCCAATATGTTAGGATTCCTCCTGCTGCCCTAGTAGCATTAACTACCTCTCAAGAGTCAAAAGCCATACTACATGTGGATGATATAATATTCGACACAATGTGGTGGGTTTTTGTTTCTTGAAAGCAAGCAACATCACATTTAGATTGAAGGACAATATCTTTGATTAGAGTATGCTTCACAAGCTTCCCTAAAACCCTTATATTCCAACACAATCTAGACATGGTTGCAAGCACCTAATAAAACCCATCAAAAGCCCTTGCCTCAACAAAAGGAACATGATTGAGAATTGTAGGCAAGGCCAAATAAAGACAGCATACATCTGATTGCTTTTCCAAGAAAAATACCGCATAATGACTTTACTGCACTTGATGATGGTAACAAAAAGTAGCAGAAAATAAAAACCACTAGATAAAGCAAAAGGTTCGGCATACAAAATGAGACCCAAAATTGGAACCAGCTAAATGATGGAGTTTTGAGTAATCATGATCCGCAATGGTTCTTCTCCATCTCCTTGATCTTCTTAAAAGAGCTTTCTTTAGATAAAGGGAACAGTAACCCACATTTCTTCCCCAATGATCTACTTTCTCCAGACATGAGAGAATTTATGAAAAGAACGTCTTCTAGCTACAAAGTTTCCTCATTTAGGCCAAGAGATTTAATCTTCTTTGTTCGAAGTCTCGCACTTTTTTTGTTAGTAGTTCTATCGGTGCCATTTTGAAGCCAAGGTTGAGTCCTCGATTCTAGTAGTTAAGGTGCAGAAAGGATCTAGGCTCCATTGTCAAGGTCTACAAGTGGAACGTTAACCTATAGCATGGATAATAAAAAAGAAAAGACATTTTTAATGTTAACTAGATGGTGGGTGGATGGTTGTTGAGGTTATTTAGGCCCTAATAAGGCTAGGTAGTTGTAGGCTGCAACATCCATTCTCATGCATCTTTCTCTCCTCCTGAATGGTTATAGGTTTGAAATTTGAAATTGCCTAACAAAAACTCTCAGGTAAAAACCAATGACTAGTATCTAGCTTCGGCCCATGAAGGATGATCAGAGTGGGCACCTAATTTGGTACAAGACTAAACTGGTTCAGCCGTCTAGTATGGATTTGGTTCTGATCCAAATCATAACTTGGTGTTGCACCATCCGGAGGACTAATCCAAGCACACCAAAGACGACAAGATGGGGCCATCGACTCGACCACCCGCCTAGGTAAAGCCTGTGCTTGACATTCACGATTAACAACCTTCATTTAGAAGATGTGGGAGAGCTCTCTCGCTCAGAAAAGGACCAAAATATTGCCTAACGGTCTGTAAAGCTAGGCCTCATAAATTCACATATTTCGATTAATAGTCTATGAGCAGAACCTCTATACAAAAGAGGTACGAAGGAGATTCTCGGTAATGATAAATAACTTAAGAGAAGAATAAATCTAGAGAAGAAAAATCTCCAAGTGTCACTATCTCTCTTTTCTCTACTATTCCCAATGCTTCGACCGATTTAAACATCAGAGAAACTTCCATTAGAATACCTTGTGAACTTTTTTTATAGGTACAATCCGATATCATGGATGGTGGACGGCATCCAGCTCCAGCTACATCACCATCTTTTCAAAGTTTTGCGGCAATAAGTACCTTTCTTTTATACATTTGGGTCATTTTCTATATCATAAGAAGCTGCCCAAATAGTATTGGTTACCTTTAATTGAAAAGGTAGAGTTGAGACTTGCAGCTTGAAAAGAAAAATTATTTTTATGAGACAAATTGGTATGGATTAACTCTGTTTCGATAACTCTTCCATCTTACTATATGTCTATTTGCAAATTGCCAAACCAGGTTATCAGCAAAATTGGTAAAATGAAAAGAGCATTTTTATGGAAGGGTTTGAACGTGTTAGTGGGATGTCAAAAATTTATCCCAAGTGAAACCTAAGTCTAAAAATCCTTGGAGTCAGATTGCTACTACATCAGGACTCTCTCCCATCTAGAAAGTTGTTAGCTCGAGAAATGTGGCCATTTAGAACTATGTGGCATTTAAAATTGGAAACGATGAGCCCATTTGATTTAGAAAGATGATTGGATTGGTGCAACCCCTCTTTACTCTCAAGCCTCGAAACTAAATTTCCCATCTCTTCTTACTAGAGCTGGATAAGTTTGAATTGGTACATTCAAGTGAGAGTCCCTTTGACTAGATGTGAGACATCTCAGTTGGAGTTACCGCTTACCCATCTTGCACAATATAGACCATCTCTCATGGCTCAAAATGACCTCTTCTCTATGGACTCATTACAATTTTCTCAGCTTTAGTGGCTTGAGATGTCGTCATCATGATGGATGCATCTTGTGTGGAACTAATGTGGAGTTTGTCAACCATCTCTTGTTCAGGTGTCCCTTCACGAGGAGTCTATAGACCATAATCAAGTTGCTGAGAAGGCCAATATCCTTCCATGACTTATGGATGGCTTGGAGAAGGAAGAACAAAAGCAAGATGATGACGAAGGCTGGGGACCAACTAATTGCAGTAGTTTGCTGGGAGATTTGGAGGAAGAGAAATGGCCGCATCTTTTTGAACAAAAAAAGACACTCAGTGTATTCAGTTTTTGCAAAAGTTACTACATTAGCATACGTTCGTCCAAGTGTGAAGCCAAGCATCAGGATCTGTGGAACAAAATGGCTTCTTTGGCACATTCACCCGGTAGCTGAGTGCTTTTGTAGAATGAATTCTTTGGCACATCCTTGTAACGGTTGAGTTCTCTTGTAGATTCTGTTCCATGTCCCTGTATTCAAAATCCCTTTTGATTCCCAGCTGGAGCTCATGACAACTCTATAACCATGCATCACTGTAACTACATTGTGTACTCTGTTTGATTTAATAAAGAGGGGGTAGCACCCTGCTACCTCCTATTCACATCAACAGAAAAAATAGACATATAAAGAGGGCATTCAAGCAGGATGAGCAATCTACTTTTCAGTAATAAACTCCATTGGTTATTTCGTTATTTCTCCAATTTCATGCACACAATTGATCTTCCTTAGGGTGGCATTTATTCAGTCAGTCATCTCAACAGCCACAGGAAAATATTAAATGGCAATTTAAGACACTTCCTTGACGACGGGGATATTGGAGGCGAGGCTTTGCCATCCCTTCTTGGAATCTGTCAGTGGGTCAGACCCTGGACAAGAAGGCTAATGTTAATTTTAAAAATACTCTTAATTACGATTTAAAAACTAGAATAGAAGATGATAACAAGGTGAAGTCAGCAGCAGAGTTGATTATGAGTAATGCAAATATCTCCTTGCCAATTCCATAAAAGACCGTCCAGTTTTGTTTATCAAATTGCCAGCACGATATGAAGATCATGCTATATTTCTTTCTTTCTTTCTTTCTTTTTCTTTCCGAAGGAAATGATTGATCATGCTATAATCTTGAAATGAGATTACTCAAAGGATCAAGATTTTGTCTCAAGCACCCTATACATTTGTTTCATGAGAAGATGAAATAAATGCAAGCAAAGGGACATCATATCACTGATACTAAACACATTTCTAAAAAAAAACTGATTTTTGCTCGAACGTAATTGTACACAAGAAGAGAAGTACTTACTGTCTGAATTCAATGTTGATCACCTGAGCTGCTTGGCTTGCTATCATCTGAAAGGCAGCATTTGACAAGACCATGGTGGTGCCATTCCTGGATGGCAGCGAATTCAGCATCGTCCCCCGGTCGACAACTTTCACTTGAATAATCCGGTCCTTGATGCACGCATTGGGCGTTGCCGAGCTAAGGCATCTCAAAAAGTACTGCCTCCCACAAGATGCACCATTGTCCCATATCCCTTCGCCAGCCGCGGCAAATAGGCCGCTACCTGGAAACTGCCCCGGGTCACGACCATAACAAACCGTAGCTGTGAACACCACTTAAGATGTTAACAAGATGGGGACTCTTTCTTTTAGAAACGAGATAAAAGCGAAAGAATCATGCATTAAAACAAAGAATAATAATAAAAAGAAAAATCCACAGCCGAGAGGATGGTAATAGAGAAGACTTACGGAGGTAGGGCGGGCCATAGTATGCAGCAGTGCCGACATCCGCGGTGGAGGAGCGGAGGAGGATGGCGAGGGAGAGGAGGCATGGAAACAGGAGAAGCTTTAGAGGCTTGGACATGGCTGAGGGCACTCGTTGGCCTGGAAAAGAGTCAGAGATCAACTTGAGATTCTTCTCTTTTGGACCCCACCAGTTGTTTACAATATTGGGGAAGCAACTCAACGACCCCCATTCTCGTAGTCGAGGTTAGGTTTTGAAGTCAACAAAACTATTTGTACCGAAAATGATGTAGGAAATAAATTAAGCAGCATGGCCGATCAGTTGGGTCACCGTGACAAAATGTCACGGCTGATATTTATCTAATTGCCGCTGCGTTCAGCGCACCAGGCGGAGTTCTTTTACAAGGAACAATTCAGATATCTCACCGAAATTTGTGGGCAGTAGAACTTCGGATATGGTTCACCCTCCTTCGCTAGGTTTTGCTCTTAACTGTAATGGTTCAATGTCAAGGAGTTCTCTTCTTCAATTTCTTTATTTGTTGTAATATTAGTACACTTTATTTTGCTATCATCGATGAATTTTTATATAGGCTTTTATCAAAAAAAAAATCACCGGGGAATTGGAGAACGAAAAATTGGTATGTAACAGGTGCTTAGAATGGTTGGTTCCAAAAATGAAAAACTTCTTACTTTGATTGGCTCAACCCAATTAGCAATAGAATGCAAGAATTGGAGGTTGAAGACCAGACGTTATTTATTTTATCTTTATATAATCACAATTGTGATGCATAGGATGAACCAACAAATCAATGGGCTCCAATAGAATACAAGTCCTGAAACACTTCGCTCGAGAATGTTAGTTATCCTATCTAAAATAACATGCTAATAATTGCCAATAATTTGAACCAATTGAAGGTTAAATGATACGTTGAGAATGAAAATTAGAAAGGCATGCATGGAAACGAGCATTGCCATACGAATGAATTTCATCTTTCATCCCCTCATGCAGCTATCTATGGAAATCGTGCGCATTAGTTTGAAGCCTCCTTTGTATTAGAACTTAGAAACACAATCATGCAGTGGTCTGACCCAAAAAGGTTCCTCCAAAGGAAGGTAGAGAGAGAGTGGAAAGAAAAAAAAAAAGCAAGAAGAGAATTCAGGAAGGAAAGGAATTTTAATCCTCTAAGGATCCTGTTATTTTGTAGATAAAAAATTTACTTAAAAATCTATATTTTATTAGATAAATATTTTTTAGACTAAAAAAATAATATATCTATATTCTTTTATATATGAAAAAATGGTTTTGAAATATGTTATTCATGTCTTTTTACATTACTATTTTTTTAAATAAATTATTAAAATTTATCCATATATCCCATATTATCTCTTAAGCTTTTTAGATAATTTGAAGAAAATGGATGATTGAGTTATTGAATGACGAGGATATTAAAAATGAGCATGATATATTTTAGATATAAAATTAAATATCTATTTATAAAAATAATTTAATCACCCCTTGGATATTTTTTTTTTTATTTTAAGAATAAATACCAGAGAAAGTAACTGTATATCTTAAAAAGTACGAGGACATGAATAAATTGATTAATAAAAAAATTAATTATTTTTTTTATAATATTTATTTATAAAAAAAATAGCTCTAAAGGCTGTAATTTTTATCTACCAGGTACATCCAAGTGGCCTCAAAAAGGCCTATAAAGGATTCAACAGCTGCCTCACAAAGTCACAAAAAAAAAAGAAAAAAAAAAAAGAGAGAGACTGGCACCTCATAAAGACCTAAAGACCAATAACGCCGACGATATATGAGATGTAAGAATGACAATGAAATAAATCAGGATCACTACCACCTCAATTCAAATTTAATGGGAATGCCATCAAAAATACGAATTAAATGGGAATGGCGTCAAAATTGTTAGGCACGCACGCGTATGTGCATCATGGCAGAGCTGGCTGGCTGAAAAAAAGAGAGAGCAAGCACATGCGCTTAGCAGCCCAAGACACAATGCCACGCTAGGCCTTGAACTAGTGGATTTCAATGAATGCAATTGCACTGGTATTTAATTAGCCAATGTGGAATTATTCAAAATAATAAAAATTTTAAAATTTAATTTTTTAGTAAAATCTTATCAAAATTTAAGAAAGTTAAAAATATTCTAACAATGCTCCACAAAAGGTTCAAACTGTAAAAAATTCATGAGATCATATATAAGAAATTTTGTGCAATTTATACTATATAATGGGTAAGATATCGATAAGAATATTGCTATTAATTGTACCCATCTAAAAAAGAGCTACCATCGATTAGACCTTGGACTTGTTCCCTATCTCTAATTTTAAAAATGGGTGAGATATCCAATAGGAATCTTTTATGTCCTTAATTACTCTTCAATGGGTTTGGCAGCAGTTTGAGACAAAAAGAAGGTGGCTGGTGACATTCATTGAGGCGCCAAACCTAATGACAACTTGGTTGGAGGGAACAACTAACTCAAATGAGAGTGGCAAGAACTTTCTAGCAACTGTGATCCGATGCTTTTAGAGAGAATGTAACAATAGAATCTTCCACTTCGAAACAAAAACCCCCATCCTGCAAACACATCACCTGTGGAACATGCTGAGCTTCTGCATATTATGATAAGGGTGGCCCACACCTCCCTTCTCATTTTGAAAAAAAAAGAAAAAAAGAAAAAAAAATCTACTCTAATTTTAAAAATATCATAAATATAGGATGGATTTTTGTTTGATTGATTTTGATGTTTTTCTCTCGGAGTTCTTTCTATAGGGTTTGAAATAATATTGATTTGAGAATCTAAGTTGCAATCTAATCATGTTGGTCTTGGGTCTAGATTCTTACTTGTGCTTATGCTCAAGGTAGTCTTCTTCTTCTATCATAAGCGAATTAATATCTTCATTCGGGGTCAAGCCGTCTTGCTTATGACTTAGCTCTTTAATGAGTTCGATCAAAATGGAGGAAGCATTAGTTAAGGCTTGAACCTTGTAGATCTAAGAAAGTCTGCATCCCATCAAATTAGCGCTAAGAAGAAGATCTTGGAGTTCATGGATTGGGGCACTAAGGGGGTTAGAATCCACCATTACATGCTACCGGAACTCAGATATGGTGAACCAATTGAAGCTAACATCATCCATTCCATATATAATGTACAAAGCATCCCAAATGTCCTTAGCAGTCTTGGTGGGAGCATGTACACCATCAAGGGAATTAAATAAGCACTTATTGCGGTAGGGCTTCATATCTTCGAAGAGATTCATGCTTGGAGAGCTAATCAAGCTGGTTCGATGCAGATCATGAGCCAATCTATAAGAAAAGTCCAAGAACCGATGGGTACCTTCTAGTTTAGGATCCTCCGATACTAAAGTCAGCTGAAGCCTTATCAATAGATAGTGGAAATAAAAATTCAAGAAGGCACTCAGAAAGAGTTTGAGTGGAGAATAATTCGATCTTCCTCTAGTGAAAAAGTCAAGAATGATTTCAGCAGAATTTTGGCTTTGTGAATCTTGTGCTTTTGCTTACCTTCCCGAAGGGTACCCTCCTACTCTATTTATAGAGAGATTTGATTAGGCCTTAAGAAAAGTTTATTAGACTGTTAGTTTATTATGGCTAGCTGGATTACAGCTGTTGGCCATTTGTCTTGGTGACAATTAACTGTAGTATAGCTGGAGAAGAACTATTTTGGTTGGAGCGTAGTTGGTGCTTAGTTGGCATTTGGAACATGTCGAGATTGGTAAATCATCGATCTGGATTGTATGATGAGGTCAATGATTTACCAATCTCAACGTCAGTGGGGGCGCAACTCACTCGCAGAGTCGATGACATCAGTGTTTTACCGATCTCAAAAAAATAAATTGATCGCGGAGAGACTGATATTGCACTCGTGGATCACTACTGCATAAGATCGGTGAAAATTCAATCTCTTATGAAATTACTGGTTCTCAAAAGAGCAAAATTTTGATCTGATTCTATACGGTTATGATGGGGTCGATCAATTATCGATCTCGACCCATATTTGGCATTGTCATTGAGGATGATGACCTGCCATTCCAGGCTTTGTGATAGTTGATATATTAATGATCTGGACCTGATCACTAAATCTGACCACCTAGCTAAGGCAAGAATCAACCCGCTTCTAGATTAGTTTTTTACCGATCCAAGATTAAAATTTGTTTCTGATAGCCACCTGGGATGACGGCCTCTCTGATGATGCCATGTGTACGGTGAGGGTTGCTTGTACCAATAGTTGTCCCCAGCTTGGAATGAAATTCCTTCAGTGACAAGTATGGAAAGTCACTTCTCAAAGGTCATCCGATAGCTTTCCATACTGAGATTCATGCCATGCGGCCACTAAATTAAATTTTTAAATGATTTGAAGCGACACCTCGTTCACCATTTCTGCCATACTTTGGTATTTTAGGAAGCATAGGAGAAGACGAATCATCATTGGTTGCTTCACTATGACCCATGCGACGTGGGGCACGTGGCGTTCGTCCATTGGCCGAATAAACCGCCATACGAAATAAGCTTACGTGGTTGAATCAGAATGAGTGCACTAAAACAACTTCTCTGCAGTTTCTTTGGATGACTGATAAGTGGCTTAAATCCGATGATGAGTGGATTAATCTGGGCCGTTGCCTTCCCCCATATATAGGGTCGCTGTCTGTTCTTCTCTTATTTTATTGTTTTTCTTTCTTAGAGCGAGAGTCTTGCTGCTAGAGTTTCGAGAGCTTCCGTGTGTCTAGACAGTCGGAGAAGTAGGTGGTTTCGGTGATCGCTGGAGCTTAAGGAGAGAGCCATCAAAGTTTGCAGAGAAGGTTCCCTTTTCCCCTAGATAGATTTCTCCTTTCTCCTTTCAGGTTCGGGGATTTTCCCTTAGGGTTTTCTTTTTCTCTGTTACTTCCTTCTTGTTTGGTTCTTCCTTAGTTTTCCTTGTCCCCTTTTTTCATCCTAACCATGTCCTCCCAAGAGAGCACCTCTCTTGACGGTAGTAGGAGGGAGACAATTCCGAGTGGCCAGGACATCTGGTTAACCTAGCCCCGACTTGCTATTGAGGCGGGTGATCTATCTCTGGTGGCTACCAAGACCGGTACCTCCGGCCATGATGGTTCATGATAAGTACCATGAATTCATCAATAAAAATATTATTTTAATAATTAATTTATATTTATTTTTAATAATTAAAAATTAATTTATATATATTTTAAAAAATTAATATTTTATTAATTAAAAATAAAAAAATAAAATATTATTATCAATAAAAAGAGCTAATTTTTTTTATCGTAATAAAATAAGTTTGAAGCAAAACAGAGCTAAAATAGACAAGATATGAATTTTTTTTAAAAAAATTAAAATAAAAAAGGAATCGGCTCAGTCGGCTCCGCAAGCCAAGCCAGCGTGCCAAGCCAAGCCGCTCAATCTGGCTCAGTCAGATAAGCCGATCAACCAGTCCATGATCCAGATATGAACCGCCAGCTCAGCAGAAGATAACGAATCACATGCTACCACATGGTAAACCAAGATCACTAAAGAATTTAAAGAAAATACATCACGGCATATAGGAGCAAAATGGTAATTTCACATAGCAAAGCATGCACTGATTGGTTGCGGCTTATGGTGCACTCGATCTAGGTGGTCTACATGAATAGCAATTACACGATCATGCGGCTCAAGTTATTTGTGGTCAAGATCCAACAGCCAGGATTCTTTCCTATTTTGATTCGATTTGCCAGCTCTTCCTAATCACGATCCGACGGTTCCAAACACTCCAAATATCGATCCAACAGCCTATAAGCTTCCAAATCTTGATCTAACGACAGACGAGAGATCCTGGCTTGATTTAAACTCCCTGTGCATGATCTGACGACCCAAACTCACCCAGGCATTGATCCGACGGTCCACAAAGCTCCCAACTTGATTAAAATACCCAACTCACGATCCAACAATCGAAAAATCTCCATCAAGCGCAATCAAATGGTCTACATCAAATCTAAATTGATCTGAGCTTCCAATAATGGTTTTTAGGCAATTTTGGAGCCGTTTGATCACCATCTGACAGCCAGACTTCTTCCAAGAAAGCAAAATTCATCCAGGACTCCTTTTAATCCAAATTTCATAGGATTTCTCTAGATTTTGTCGATCAAAACTTTTCTTAGTCCTATATTGCCGGCAACAAGGATCTTCAACCCTCCAACAACTATAAAAAAGATCCCAGACCTCCAAAATCAATTATCTTCGATCATGGAAAGAAGTTTGATAAAGATTAGAACCATGCTTGGGTTAGAGATTGCTTCAAAACAACGAGTACTGCAAAGAAGAGCTGGCTTCTACACCATCTCAACATCGATGCTGATCTAAGATCAAAGATCAGCTATTTTTAATTTTTTTTTTCTTTTTTTTTAAATTTTCATATATTTAAATTCTGAACTTTTAATTAATACAAAATTTTTTTTATGCATTTTAAATTCATGCTTTTATTTTTAATTATAATTTAATTTTTTTTCTTTTATTTTAATTATTTTTTATTTTATTATAAGTAGTGCTAAGATCTAACTAGTAGATCTTAATACCAACTTTATTTCTACACTATTTAATTTTTACTTTTATTTATGCAATTCTATTTTCCAAATTTGAATTTTTTTTTCAAATATTTGTTTATAAAAATCAAAAATTTTGAAACTAAAATACTATCTTCTTTATGTATTCGATCCGACTCACTATCTGCTACCTAATTTTAATTATTTTAAGAAATTAGATTAAACTGATAAACATGATGTTTTAACGATAATATCGTGCTTTTATCAATATTTTTGGCACCATCATCGAGGAAGGCAATAGCATTAAATTTTTTTGATTTCTTTGATTTTTTATAAATTAATTATAAATATATTTTTTTGTTTTTTTATTTTTTTATAAATATTTCTTACTAATTTTTTCTTATTTCTTTTATAGAAAAAATAAAGAAAAAGAACAAAATGATTAGGACAAGGAGGAAGCTTCCAATCTTATTTGGTGAGATCAATCCCAAATCCTAAAATTTTTTATTTATTTTATTCTTAAATTAAATTAAAAAATATCCACTTAAACTTAATTAAAAGCTTCATGACAAGATTTCTAATTGCTTAGAGCATGCATCATGTTAGTTTTCTTTTTTTTTTGGTGATCGTTGAAGGCAAGATAAGTTTTTTAGAATTCAATTAGTTACATCTAGTTTAAATCACATAAACCCTATTGCTCGAAAAAAAAATTTTGTGCATATTTATATTAAATCAACTTAAGGACACAACCCATTAAACAACATAAAATGGAGATTTGATCATCCTTTCTTGGCCCACAAACAACCAACCAGCATCCTGCATTAATCAAAGCTTTTAATTTTAAAATCAATTAGACATCAACCCACTCGAGCTCAATAGGATAAGGGATCCTAAAAGTTGGATCAGATTAGGGTTAGTCAATTTAACTGGTATCTAAGGCAAGTGGTTCAAGGATGACTGGGTCTGAAGGAAGATGGTTTATAATTGATTCCGTTAGCTTATCTGACCAAGCATAATTAATGTCTAAGATAAACAACGAAAGGACTTCCACTAATCTTACAGTTATCTGGCTAGTTGATTGGTTGATCTTACACTTGGAGGACTTGAAGGTGATCTTGACAGTTAGAAGCTGTCTAGATGTAGAACAACTCTTAGTCAGAATTATTTGCCTAACTTGATTGCTAACTAAAATATCAAATCTAATTAAAACTAATCTTCTCTCTCTTCTTAGCTCTAGGGCTCCTTAGGACCTCTTCTTTAGAACTCTTCTCTCATCTTTTCTTTCAAAAAAATAATGAAATAAATTAAATTAAATTTAAAAAATAAAAAATTAATAAATAAATAATAAAAATAATTAAAAATAATTAAAATAATTAAAAAATTAAAATAAATAAAAATTATAAAAAATAAATAAAATTATAATAAAATAATAAAATTATTAAAAATTATAAATTTTTTAAATTAATAATATAATAATAATAAAATAAAAAAATTCTAAAAAATTTAAATAAAAAATTTTAAAAAATTTTAAAAAATAATAAAATAATTTAAAAAAATTTAAAAAATTCTAAACCATACATTAAGGTTGTACTAGTAAATATATGATAGGAGATCGCTTTTTCTGATCTAGTTGAACCTAATCATAAAATTGAATGGCTGACCGTATTAAATCAGATAACCAAATGGCTAAAAATTTTAGAGAATCACTTAAACAGATAAAGAAATATTTTATTTCTTTCACCTATAATCTATCGACTTATATTCAGTTATCTGATATCCATATTATCCACTATGAGATTAAGCCGACTAAAATCCAAATGCTTCCATCTTTTTATGGAAACATCAATGGAGATCCTTATAAGCATCTAGATAATGAGTTTTTAGAAATCTACTCTACGATAAAAATTCAAATTTTTTTTTGATGATGTCCTTAGATTAATTTTATTCTCTTTTTCATTAAAAGACAAAGTCAAGTACTGACTTAGTATATAGGAAGACCAATTAAAATTTAGGCAGAATTATAAAGTAAATTTCTTAAAAAAATTTATCCTATAGGTTGAACCAACATCATGAGGCAAGCTATCACTGAATTTGCTCAGCTTCCAGAAAAATAAATTCACGAGTCATCGAAGAGACTTAAAAAACTTCTTAGAAAATGTCCACATCATGGTCTGTCTAAGTGGCAAATAGTTCAAGCTTTCTACGAGAATTTAGGAGATCATTATAAATGAATGGTAGATGCATCTTGTGGAGGTGCATTCATGAATAAAAGTAAAAATGAAGCCTATATCTTGTTTGAAATTCTGAATGAAAACTCAATCAATCATGCTTCGTTATCTTTCTACCAAATCTGGGTAGGGATCCATAAATTTAAACATCTAGAATCTAGTCTTAAGGCTGATTCGAATTTGATAAATAAAGTAGACCTTCTTATCCAAAAATTATATCAACTCCTAATCCTAGGTCAACAATCTCCTGCATAATTCACATCACCTTCTAATTATCAAGAGATTTGTTCAATCTGTGCTAGTCCAACCCATCATATGAGTGAATATTCCATGGCTATATAGTTTTCACCTTTTATCCAAGAACAAGCTCAAGCTATACAAGGCTATTCCAAGCCGGTTAATGACCCTTTTCAAACACACATAATCCAAATTAGAGAAATCATCCCAATTTTTTTTGGATACCCCAATAGACTCAGGCTCAGATCCAATATCAAAACTATACCTATAATAGTAGTCAGTCTAGTCAGTTTATCCAACCATCATACTATAATCAACCATTATACCCATCTTTTCAACAGATCAATTTAGCTGATGATAGATTTAACCAACTTCAATAATTAATTTTGAATCAACAACAATCAATCCTGACTTAACAATAATCTCGCTAGGCTAGAAGCTCAAATAGAATAATTAGTTGAATCTAATATGAGAAGAGAACTAGGTCAACTACTGAGCCTACCAATTTTAAATCTTATAAATAACCCACCTAATGTCTATCAACCATCTGGACTAAGTCATCAATCTAATGTTCCACCTAAGAATCTTCAATTAGAGAATACTAAAGTAATTTTTAAACTTAAAAGTTATAGGATTCTTATGGACCCATACTAAGACCAGATGAGAGAGGCTAGTACTGATGCTAGCCAAGATAAAAATATTGAAGAAAAGATTAGTACTAAAGCTAACAACACAGAAGAACCTGAGCTCGAAACTAATACTAATGTTGGTTCCAATTTAAAAGAGATAGATAAAGGAAAGAAGAGAATAGATAAGTTACCTGAAACCTATAAATCTAAAGTCTTATTTTTTTCAACCCTAGAAGTCGGTTCTTCTTATAAAAATCAAGAAACATGTAATGAATTATCAATGAAGTTATTTAATCAAGATCATATTAATTTACCTCCAGAATTAAATCCATCTCTAGACATCCTTCCAGTATCCATAGCGTCAAACCTAACTTCTAATACAAAAACTCAATTTATGAGTATTTTAGATAAATAAATGAAGAAATTCTTAATAAACAAGGTTCTAAGAATGGGGTTACAAGTTATGTTCCCAAAATTAAAAATGAATATATCAATAAAAGGATAACAAACTATCTTTCTATGATTAGCAATCCAAAATCGTTGGAATTTGTTAATCCAGTATTTAACATAGGATAATAAGCTATCTTGTGTCTGACTGAAGATGGTAAACTTAGCGCTTGTTGGAAGGCAACTCAATATTTAATTTTTTTATCTAATTTATTTTTTTAGTTTATTTTCTTTTTAGAATAATTTGAATAAAGTTGGAGGGAGAGCCCAAATTTTTAAAAACATATGCTGGACTACAAAAAATATATATATTGAATCAGGTGTACTCTTTCATGTTCTTTGCTATATCCTTTTTTTTTCTCCATTGAGAATAATATCAATTAAGTTGGAAGATAGAATAATAAAAAATTTTAATTTTTTAAGTCCTCAAAGAAGTTAGTATTTAGCTTTTAGACACTCGATTATGCTTAAGAATTGAGTTGAACTAAGCATTTTTTAAAAAAAATTGATGCACAGATTAAAAAATTTATAAGATATTAAGGGATAAAATATTAAAAAAAAATTAATAAAGAATTAAGTTTAGAATATAAATAATTTTTTTTTGAGCACTTCTGATTCTTTCTACCAGCATCAAAGAAGAGTCTACTTTTTATAGGCTTGTATAGGGTAACTATATGTTTCTTTATATAAAAAAAATAAAATAAAATAGTTTTTAAGTACTTTTCATTGAGTAACTGGATCTCTTTGCCTAAGCAAGAATTGAGTTTCGTATTAAAAGATGGGAAGGATAAAGAAGCTCATAGTAAAGCTAATCTTAACTCGTAGCCTATTTGATTCGAGTTAGTAAGTCCGAGAAATATTTTATACCTAGTGCCCTAAAGTCAATTAGTTTGGAAGTCATTGGTCTAAGACTCGCTACATAAATCAAATAGAAAGCTTAAGAAATTAAGGCACTCAATAGTGATACAATGTTAAAAAAATATATATATTAATTTTCTACCGACTAACCGAGTTCCATTGCCTAAGTAATGATATTCGCATATAAAAATGGACAATGTGAATAAAAGAATATCAATATATCAAGGACGAAAGTAGCAATATACTTGTCCATATGAAAGTTTAGATGATTCAGAGATAAAGATAGAAATAATTTAGAAAAATTTAATGTTCTTCACTTAACTTTTATATTGATAAGTATTAGTACCCCAATGATATGCCTCACTTATACTCTACTGAATATCAATGGCCATTTTAAAAATTACTTAGGTAAAATTCAAAACTCTAAAGTTAAAAGATATCTAAAACTAAATTCTTTCTTTACTCAAGGTCGAGCAAAATTTAAGTTGAGGGATGTGATAAATACCATAAATTTATCAATAAAAATATTAATTTAATAATTAATTTATATTTATTTTTAATAATTAATTTATAATTTTTTTAAAAAATTAATATTTTTATTAATTAAAAAATTATTAAAAATAATAAAAATAAAAAATAAAATATTATTATTAGTAAAAAGAGCTCATTCTTTTTATCGCAATGAAATAAGTTTGAAGTAAAATGAAGCTAAAAGATATGAATTTAAAAAAAAAATAAAATAAAAAAAATTGGCTCAATCGACTCCGCAAGCCAAGCCAGCATGTCAAGCCAAGCCGCTCAAGCCGGCTCAACCAAATAAGCCGATCAACTAGTTCATGATTCAGGCATGGACTATCAGCTCAGTAGAAGACAGCGAATCACACGCTACCACATGGTGGACCAAGACCGCTAAAGGGTTTACAGAAAATTCATCGCGACATACAGGGGCAAAATGATCATTTTACATAGCAAAGCACGTGCTGATTGGTTGCAGCTTACGGTGTACTCGATCCAAGCGGTCCACATAAATAGCAATTATGCGATCGTGCGGCTCAGGTTGTTTATGGTCAAGATCCAATGGCCAAGATTCTTTCCTATTTTGATTCGATTCCCAACTCTCCCTGATCCCAATCTGACAGTTCCAAGCACTCCAAATGTCGATCCAACGACCTATAAACTTCCAGATCTTGATCCAATGGTAGATGAAAGATCCTAGCTTGATTTAAACTCCCTGTGCGCGATCTCACAGCCCAAACTCACCCTGGCATTGATCCGACAGTCCACAAAGCTCCCAACTTGATTAAAATACCCAGCTCAACACCCAACAACCGAAAAATCTCCATCAAGCATGATCAAATGGCCCACATCTAATCCGACTTGATCTGAGCTTCCAATAGTGGTTTTTAGGCAAGTTTGGTATCATTTGATCACCATCTAATGGCCAAACTTCATCTAAGAGAGAAAAATTCATCCAAGACTCCTTTTAATCCAAATTTCATGGGATTTCTCCAAATTTTGCCAATCAAAACTTTTCTTAGTCCCATATTGCTGGCAACAAAGAACTCCAACCCTCCAACACCTATAAAAAAGACTCTAGACCTCCAAAATCAATTATCTTCGATTACGGGAAGGAGTTTGATAAAGGTTAGAGCCATGCTTGGGTTAGAGGCTACTTCAAGACAACGGGTGCTGCGAAGAAAAGCTGGCTTCTACACCATCTCAATGCTGATGTCAATCCAAGATCAAAGATTAACTATTTTAATTTTTTTTCTTTTCTTTTTAAATTTTATGTATTTAAAATTTGAACTTTTAATTAATGCAAAAAAAATTTTTATGCACTTTAAATTCATGCTTTTTATTTTTAATTATAATTTATTTTATTACAAGTAGATGCTAAGATCTAACTAGTAGATCTTAGTACCAAGTTTATTTTTTTATACTATTTAATTTTCACTTTTATTTATGCAATTCTATTTTTTGACTTTGAAATTTTTTTTCAAATATATATTTTTTTTACAAAAATCAAAGATTTCAAAATATTGTCTTCTCTGTGAATTCGATCCGACTCATAACTTGCTATCTAATTTTAATTACTTTAAGAAGTCAGATTAAATTGATAAATATGGTATCTTAATGACAACATTATGCTCTTATCAGTTCAGATTCTCTGGTGAGGAGATTCTTGGACTATTTTAGCCCAAGTATTGAGTCTTCAATCTTGATTAATGCTGACTTGGAGAAGCTCAGGGAGAAATACTTTATCTTTGAGAGCTTTCAACTCATTGCTCCCTATCCAAGTGACCAGATCACACGGCCTTCTGAGGGTTGTGTGATTTTCTATGATGAGTCACTTCGATCTAGGTTATATTTTTCTCTACATCCCTTTATCTGTAATATATTAGATTACTATAGCTTGCAACCAACTCAAGTCACTTCTAATGCCATTAGGATCATCTTAGTTTTCATCATTATTATAGTTTTGCAGTCATAGATCATAGAGTTTTTCTTTTTAGGATCCTTTTTATTTTGAAGAAACATTCCACTGAGAAAGGTTCGTGGTACTTTTCACCCCGACCTAACTGTAAATTTGGTCCTCTCTCTTCTTCAGTCCATGACTGGAAAAGTCATTTTTTCTTTATTTCATCTGATACTCTTTGGGTTTCAGTACTGATTGGGATAAACCTCGGCTTAACTGGAACTCCAATAAGTTCATCCTTCTTGGGGATAAGGAAGCCTTCGAGGAGCTGCTAGGTATGAAGATGCCCAAGCTCAGTCAACTAGTGATGGATCAATCACTATTCAACTCCGACATCAGTCTCATCTTTTCCTAGGATGAGTCTATCATCGAATTTTCTTTGAGTTTCTCTATACTTGATTTCATCGGATCATCATATTTCTCTCTGATTGCTATAGCACTCATGAGGTTTGATCTTCGAAGGTTGGCGGAGCAAAGGAAGAGGAAGTTGGAGTCTTCTGACCCTCCACCAGTGAAGAAAGGGAAGGGGAAGAAAATTGCTGGCTCCACCTCGACATCTCCCTGATCTTCACCTCCATCCAACACGGGGGCAATAGTGATCAATGCAGAGCCCGTCAGTGCCCATCCTTCACCAACACCTTCTTCGATGTCCAGAGGACATCGACAATCTATTGAGGTGGCCCATCCACCTCACAAGGAGCCGACCACCTACTCGGGGTCGAGTTTTGTCATTGCACCGAGGCCTAGTCCATCAACTGCACCGACCTCGACCTCCGCTTGCCAGACTCGGCCCCCCGGAGGGTTGAAGGTTCAATTGGTTGACCCACCGTCATCTTCTATTGACCAGATCAACCTCTCCCAAGCCTCCATGCAGGATTTTGCGACTCTCGACAAAGATCTCTTGTATGCCATGATGCCACAGCATGACCTACGTGCACACAGGAGAGACCTGGGGCCAGATGAGCTGCTTAACCAAAGCTTTTGCAGCATTCTGGATGTAAAGAAATTCTTCCTCTTTCTTCTTACTTCTCTTCCTTTTTTTTATGTTAGTTTTCTATTGACTTAATCCTTTTCTTCTTTCTTTTTTTCTCTTTTTTTTTAACGTCATTTTTTTTACTGATCTAATCCCTTTTCTTTTTCTTTTTCTTTTTTAATAGGCTGCCTCCTACTTTAGACTGTTCGTCGAGCACATAGAGTGGCTAGATGAAAATAAGAAATCTTTGGAGGAGGCTTTGCTGTCCATGAGGGACTACCAGAAAGTAGTGAAGGAAAAAGCCACCAAGGAGGAGAAGCTTGTTATGGGGCTAAAGAAGTAGCTCCAAGAGAAGCTTAATAACATAGCGAAGAAGAATAAAGTATTGCTGGACCTTCAGAGGAAGGCCAATGAAAGGGAGGAGAAGTTGCTAGAGTTACGGTAGGAGATCTCCAGGATTCTAGAGTTGGAGGCCAAAATAAAGGAGCTGTAGGGGACAGTATTTTCTTGGGACGAGATGCTGGCTACCTACGACAAGACCCTTCTAGTGTACTAGAGGAATTTGGAGCACTGGAAGGTTGCTGTTGCTAGGGCGGTGGAGGAGTACAAGTCCTCTGAGACCTTTGAGAAAAAAGTGATGGAGGCTTCAAGGGAGGCCTTCGATAGTAGATTTAACAGCTATAAAGATCTGGTTAGAAAACTTTTTTCTAGCCTAGATCAGAGCAGCGTTACATGCGAGGCCGATCTTACCCTAGCCTCGAGGGACAATGTTTAGACGGCACCGCATGTAGGTTCTCCTGTAGAAGCACCATAGTTTGCCCCCTAGGTATCTACCATCCTTCTTCATCCTAAAGTCGAGGCTTCGAGCTCCGATGAAGTTCCAGTACCTACTCCCATTAAGGTTTCGGCCCCTGTCGAGGTCATTTCATTGGAGGATGACCCGACAGTAGTTTCAGCCAAAGCACCTCAAGCAGACGCCTAATTCTTGTATCTTCTTTTTTTTTTTCTTTCTATTTTTGTAACTTTTGTATCAGCCTGGTTCAGGCTTTTATAGAAAATCTCTCTAATGAAATCAAAATTTTCTTTTCTCATGTCTATGAGTGTATGATGTCGGCTTTTTCTGACCTGATATAACTTACTTTTGAAGCTTTACGAGTTTAATCCAGAGATTTTTTCTAAGTAATGAGTAGATGACTCCACCTTAGTGAATTATCGATGTGGTTTATCCTTCAGATCCAGATACCAATGATCCAAAATGCAGTCGATTTGGAGATCAATATTAGATAGGAGTCCTATCACAAGATTAATTTAAGATTGATAATTAATAAAAGTCCAAGATAACATGATAACTTTGACCTAGTGGTCGGTATCAAATTAAAATCCAATGTAATTTCGATCCGAAGACCAATAATTAATAGAAATCCAATATAGTATCGATTCAAAAATGGGTGTCTGATAGAAATCCAATATAACATTGATCTGAGGATCAATAATTAATAAAAATTTAATATAACATCGATCTGAAGATCGGTAATTAATAGAAATCCAATATAACATCGATCTAGAGATCGATATTTCATAGAGATCCAATATATCACCAATTCGGAGATTGATATTTCAAAGAGATCCGAAATATTATTGATCCAAAGATTGGTATTTCACAGAGATCCATCAATTTGAAGATCGATATTGGATAGAAGTCCATATATCATCGATCCAAAGATCGGTATTGGATAGAAGTCCATGTATCATCGATCCGAAGATCGATATTAGATAGAAATCCATGTATCATCGATCCGAAGATCGATATTAGATAGAAATTCATGTATCATTGATCCAAAGATTGATATTGGAGAGATCTTATCTCCTATGCCCTTTGGGGCTTTACCGATTTGGAGATCAGATTTAGGAAAGATCTTATCTCTGGTGCCCTTTGGGGCTCTACCAATTCGGAGATTGGATTTTAAGGAAGATCATATCTTTTTTTGTGCCCTTCGAGGCTTTACTGATCCGAAGGTTGGACTTTTACCGAGATGATTGGAAGAATTCAATATTTTGGAGAAGTCTTCAATGAGACAGAATTTTTAGATTCTTTATTCAAAATTTATTGATAGTGCATTCTGAGATTTTTAGCATTCCACATTCTGGGGATACTTGAACCATCTAGATTTTTAATGTTATAGGCTCTTGATTGAATTACTTCAATAACTCAATATGGCCCTTCACAATTTGAGGCTAGTTTTTCTTGTTCCAAGGATTTTGAAACTTTCACTGCTTAGAACTAGATCATCTTTGCGAAAAATCTTCGACTTTACTCTTGCATTATAATATCTAGCTACCTTCTATTTATAGGTCGCGATTCGGACTTGGGCTCTTTTCCTAGTTTTCTCTAATAAGTTGAGGTCGGTTCTCAACCGATCTGAGTTACTTTCTTTAAGAAAGTTCTTCACTCTTAGTGTTGAAGGGCCGATTTTCATAAGTATTACCATCTCTGATCCAAATATGAGTTTGAAGGATGTTTCTCCAATTATCGCCTGGGGGTGGTTCTATAAGCCCAAAGAATATTATATAGTTCATCAGTCCAAAGATCTTTGGCTTCAATGAGTCTGATTTTCAGACCTTAGAGAATTGTCCGATTTATGACCTCAGCTTCTCCATTAGATTGTGGATATCCTAATGAGGTTAGTCTGTGGTTGATATGCAACTCAAAATAGAATTTTCTAAATTTCTCATTATCAAATTGCTTTTTGTTATTAGTGATAATCACTCGGGGCAAACCGAAACAGTAGATGATTGATTTTCAGATGAAGTTCTGCATCTTTCTTTCAATGATTTATGTTAGTGGTTCAGCCTCCATCCACTTGGTGAAGTAATTGATAGCAACCACCAAAATTTTTTTTATCTTGTTGCCATGGAGAACGGTCCATGGATATCCATCCCCCAAATGGCGAAAGGCCAAGAAGCTATAATAGATATGAGTTCGGTAGCTAGTTGATGTTGGATGTTTGTATACCTTTGGCACTGATCATATTTGTTAACAAGATCAGCAGAGTTCTTTTGTATAGTTGGCCAGTAATATTTCTGCTAGATAACTATGCACGCTAAGGACTTATCCTCCCAGTGGTTGCCATAGATTCCTTCATGAATTTCTCGGAGAGCATGGTCAGCTTCTGAGAGCCTTAGACATCGAAGCAGTGAAAAAGGGAATGATCTTTTATAAAGTTTTTCATCTAGGATGATATACCATGGAGCTTGTCTCTTGATTTTTCTTGTATCAGCAGGATTATTGGGCAATGTTCCTCTATTCAAATAAACCACTAGAGGATTAATCCAGCTTGGTTCATAATCCACCTAAGTGATCATTTGGACCTCTATGTTGGATCTTTTGAGAATTTCAATAAATGCTTTTTGGTTGAGATCAAAAAATTCTGATGTGGCAAGATATGAAAGCGCATCAGCTCGAGCATTCTTCAATCTCGATATTTGAATAATTTTGAGATCATCAAAGTTTTTGGATAATTCTTTTGCATTATGTAATTATTAAGACATAATAGAGTCTTTGGCTTCATATTGACCTCATACCTATCTAACAACAAGCTGGGAGTCAGTGAAAACCTTGAGTTTCTTGATATTGAACTATTTTGCCATCCTGAGTCCTATAATGAGGGCTTCATATTCAGCTCCATTATTAAAAGATTTGAAGTTGAATCTCAAAGCATGTTCAGTGACAATTCTCTCGGGACTGGCTAATATCAATCCAACTTTGCTTCCTTGAGCGTTAGAGGCTCCATCCACATGCAAAAGCCAATAAGATTCTCTAGTGATTTCTTCTTGAATTTATGGGATCTTTTCTCCTTCGGGTATTGAGCACTCTTCCATGAAGTCAGTCAGCACTTGAGCTTTCATTAAAGGTCTGGATTGATGATAAATGTCAAATTCACTGAGTTCAATGGTCCATTTAGCCAATCGATCAAAGGTGTCAGATCATTGAAGAATCGATCTCAATGGTTAGTCTATCAAGACGATGACAAAATGAGCCTAAAAATATGGTCGAAGTCGCTTGGCGGTGGTAACCAGAGAGTAAATCATTTTTTTTTATTTTGGAGTACCGTGTCTCTACATCATGCAATAATTTGCTCATATAATAGATGGGCCTGAGTGTTCCTGCATCATCTCGAACTAAAATTGAGCTGATAGTGTTAGGTGAAATAGATAGATACATGAATAAATCATCACCTTCGATAGATTTTGACAACAATGGAACTTTACCAAAATATGCTTTGAGTTCATCAAAAGTAGATTGACACTCCTCCATCCATTTGACATCTTCGATTTGCTTCAAAGATTTAAAGAATGGAAGGTATTTTTCGGCTGACCTAGATATGAATCTACTAAGCGATGCCACTCGCCTAATGAGCTGCTGTACTTCTCAAATGGAGCTAGGAGGCTTCATCTCAAGTAATGCCTGGATCTTCTCGAGGTTGGCTTTTATTTCTTTTTAGGTTATAAGAAAATCAAAAAATTTGCAAGCTGTAACTCCAAAAGTACACTTATTAGGATTGAGCTTCATTTGATATTTATGAAGTTCTTGGAATGTTTCTTTCAACATTGGTGATATGCTGATCTATCTCTATGCTTTTGACTAGTATGTCGTTAATGTAAACTTTCATATTGTGACCAATCTGGTGCTTGAAGACTTTGTTGACTAGGTGCTGGTAGATATCACATGCATTTTTCAAATCAAAAGACATCATTTTATAATAATACAAACCTTTATCGATGATAAATGATGTATTCTTCTCATCTTCAGGAGCTATCCTAATTTGATTATAGCTGGAGAAGGCATTCATAAAGCTTAATAGCCTATGCCCTGATGTCGCATCAATCAGTTGATCAATTTTTGATAGAGAAAAGCTATCCTTTAGGTAAGCATTATTGAGGTTGATAAAATCGATGCAGATTCTCCACTTTTTGCTTGCCTTTTTAACTATTATTATGTTGGCTATCCAGTTTGGGTATTGCACTTCTCTAATGAATCCTACCTTCAGATGTTTGTCAACTTCTTCATCTATCATCCTTTGCCTTTTCGGAGTGAAGCTTCTCTTCTTTTGCTTTACATGTTTGTATCTGGGATCAATATTTAATTTGTGCATGATGACATCAGCAGGAATTCTAGGTATATCTGAGGTTGACCATCCAAATATATTGGCATTTTTTTGAAGAAAAAAATTAACTTTTTCTTAAGGTTGGTATTTAACCGAGCTCCTATCTGGATGATTTTTTCTAGATCCTTTTCCAGGAGAATGGTAATGAGTGGTTCTGCTGACTCACCTCGAATTTTTCTGTTCTCGCTCTCAAGCTCCTGATTGGGAATTTCAGTAGGTGAATTTCTGGCTGGTTTCTTTATCTTTGATGCTATCAAAAAATACTACCTGGCCATCATTTGATCTCTGCACATTTCTTCAATGCTTAATCTAATCAAAAATCGGACTAGTAGGTGGTAAGTTGAGACTGCTGCTCTAAGGGTGTTGAGCCTAGATCGACCAAAAATGGCATTGTATGTGAATGGTATTTTGATGACTAGAAATGTAAGCTACACTATTGATTGATAGGATTCTTTTTTGACAGAGACTGGTAGTGTAATTTCTCCTTCAACCATCATAGAATCACTTAAGAATCCGATCAGATGGCTGTCAACATATCTCAAATTACTTATCATGTTTGTTTTTGGGAGGGCATCATAAAACAACACATCCACTGAGCTTCCATTATTAACTAAATTTTTTTTTACATCATAATTTATTATCATCATGAAAATAATGACAGCATCATTATGGGGTGTCTGAATCTCTTAGGCATCATTATCAAAAAAAGAAATAATATTTTTGGTACACAGTCTCTTTGAAGAGGGACTTCTAGATGCCCCTCGAGGTCCACTGCCTAGTGAGATCATGTTGATGATTCTTGTAGTTGGGCGATTATGCTAAGTAGCATCATCAGGTTTCTGGCATGGCTCTAGGGCCTGATTTGCTCGATTTCGAATGTACTTGCTAAGATAACCTTGGTGAATTAAAGCCTCAATCTCATCCTTGAGTTGCCGGCATTCCTCAATGTCATGCTCATGGTCATGGTGGAAGCGGCAGTATTTATTCTTGTGTCTTTTATCAACAAGAACTTTGATCGAATTAGGATGGTGGAGATATTCCTAATTCTCTATCTTCATTAAAATCTATGATCGAGGGGTGGATAGAGAAGCATAACTATCGAATTTTCGGAGAGAACTCTAGGACCTCAAATTTTTTCGAGGTGGTTCACTGCTGCTCCCTTTGTTCCCGTATTCTTCCTCATGAAATCATTTTTTTCTTCTTTATTTTTCTTTTCTTTCTTATTCAGCTTTTCTTCTTCCTCAGCATGAACATACTTCCAGATTTGGGCTAACATTCTCTTATAGTTCTTCAAAAAAATTTTATTGAGGGAGAAGACCAAACGGTAGCTCCTGAGCCCTCGTTTTAAGGCTGACATAGCGACGGACTTATTGAAGTCTTTTACTTCAAGAATGGCCATATTAAAATGGGCCATATACTCTTGGAGGGATTCATCCTCTTACTGTACTATGGAGAATAGACTATCCAAGTACTTTAAATGAAGGTAGTTGCTTCTGAAATAGGCCACGAAGAGCCTGCTCAGTTGATCAAAAGAAGAAATAGACCTAGGATGGAGTCCAAAAAATCATACTCTTGTAGATTTCTTGAGGATGATGGGAAAGGCCATGCAAAGAAGGATGTCAAATGCACCCTGAAGCCTCAACATCTCTATATCTTTCAGGATGGTCTTGAGGGTCCGTGGAATCATCAAATGGCTCCAGTGTAGGTTCAAGGGCGAGAATCGATTCATTCAAGATTTAAGCAGAAAAAGAAAAAGTGAGGTAGAAGTCCTTACTCTAGAAAGGCCTTTTGAGCTACACCTCCTTCAACTTCTCAAGATCTACTTCCCATACCAACTTTCTACTGCAGGGTGTTGATTCAGCTTCATAGGAGCACTCTTCTTGATCAAGAAAGTGCTCCTAATGAAATTCTTGGAGGGTTGGAGGTTGGCTGATTCGTTATGCAGCCTTTCAAGGAACAGACTTATCATTGCTCTGTCGTTCGTTGGAGCAGTTGCCCAGCATTGGTAAGAGCCTAAACTTACTGCACTTGGAGATTGAATTATTGTGGATTAATTACAATCGAAGGGTGGGATTGGATCATCTCCGGAGGGGCTCCTAGAGAAGATAGAAATGAATTCTGCACATTTTTAACCATTTTCACCAAAATTTTGGGTTATGCCCTTCCTCTAATGCTAATCTATTGCAGCAGGGCTTCATATCTTTGAAGAGATTCATGCTTGGAGAGCTAATCAGGTTGGTTCGACGTAGATCATAGGCCAACCTGCAAGAAAAGTCTAAGAACTGATGGGATACCCTCCGATTTAAGATCCTTCAATACTTAAGTCAGCTGAAGTCTTGTCAACAGATATGAAAATAAAAATTCAAGAAGGCACTCAAAGAGGGTTTGAGTGGAGAATGATTCGATCCTCCTTTAATGAGAAAGTCAAGAATGATTTCAACAGAGTTTCGACTCTGTGAATCTTGTGCTTTTACTTATCTTCTGAAAGGATATCCTCTCCCTTTATTTATAGAGAGGTTTGATTAGGCCTTAAGAAAAATTTATTAAGCCGTTAGTTTATTATGGCCAGCTGGATTGCAATTATTGACCGTTTGCCTTGATGGCAATTAGCTGTAGTATAGTTGGAGGAGAACCGCTTTGGTTGGAATACAGTTAGTGCTTAGTTGGCATTTGGAACATGTCGAGGTCGGTAAATCATCAATCTGGATTGTATGACAAGATTGGTGATTTATCGATCTCCGCATCAGCAGGGGCGCAACTCATCTATAAAGTCAATGACATCGATGTTTTACCAATCTTGGAAGAATAAACTAGTCGCAGAGAAACTAATCTCGTGCTCAAGTGGGTCACTACTATATAAGATCGGTGAAACTCCAATTTCTTATAAAATTGCTAGTTCTCAGAAGAGCAAAATATTGATCCAATTCTGTACGGTTATGATGGGATCGGTCAATTATCAATCTCGACCCATATTTGGTATTGTCGTTGAGGATGGCGGTCTACCATTTTGAGCTTTATGGTGGTCGGTATATTATCGATCTAGACCTGATCATTGAATCTGGCCATCTGGCTAAGGCAAGAATCATCCCGCTTCCAGATCAGTTTTTTACCGATATGGAATTAAAATTTATTTCTGACAGCCATTTAGGATGACGGCCTCTTTGATGATGCCACGTGTATGATGAGGGTTGCTTGTACCAACAGCACTAGAATTCAATGGTAACAATGGAAGTCAACTTCCTAAGGGGCTCTAGATTGACAGCTAGAAGCAGTTGATTGCTGGGGGCTATAAGTGATTGTTGATCGAGTACTGGGTAGCGATGAAGGTGTAGAATTGTGTTATACAGTGGCCGAAATCAAGCCAAGAGTGGTTAGCTAGTATTCATATCTTGAGAAAAATAGACACCAAGCTTTATGGCTTTTGAAAGAGTTATTTTCACCAAAAGAAGCTACCTTTTGAAAGAGTTATTTTCACCAAAAGAAGCTATCTTATGATGAGGTGTTAGTTGATAATTTGGTTCTGCACACACAAAGATAGCAAATATCACAAAATAAAAGTGCACAATCATCATTTTAAATGATATTAATATAACTCTAATTACTATAAGATAAGGTAGCAAAGAAGTTCTTAAATGCACTTTAATGTATTGGTTTCAAAATTTTGAAAGAGGACATAATTATTTTAGACCAAAATAAAGTGAGGTGGTGAGGTTTTAAAACAATGCACTAAATATATTTTAATATTATATTATATATTTCAAAATAATTTAATAGTTAAAATTTAATTAAAATTATATTGATACGTAGTTTTTTTAAAGCTACTAAAATAAATGACTTAATTGGAAAGATTTTTTATAAATTTCTATGTCAAACCTAGAGCAATTGAATCAAAAGATTTAGGATGCATTTGGTTACACTTTTTGATTTTTAATTTTTAAAAAATATTTTTTATTTTTTTGATTTTTGCTATTTAGCAAAAGCGAAAAAGCAAAAAAGCATATTTGGTAATTATGTTGCTATAAAGCAAAAAATTAAAAAAGCAAAAAAAAAAGTATGGGGAGGTGAAGAGCTCGATGAGGAAGAAAGATGCAGGAAAGAAGGGAGAAGGGGGCAGGGAGGTGAAAAGCTCGACAAGAGAGAATGGTTCGGGTTCTTTATTTTTTGGTTTGGTATTTTAGATGTGGGACATATTTTAGAAAGCAAAAAAAGTAGAAAAGCAAATTATGAAAAGCAAAAAATTTTTGCTTTGCATATAAAGTAATTATTTTGATTATTTTGATTTTTACTTTTTATTTTTCATGGTATTATCAAAGATTGCTTTTTAATTTTTGCTTTATAAAAAGTCAAAAAGTAAAAAAAAAGTATTTTTTTTTAATGGCTAATCAGACACACCCTTAATTAATTTGAAAAAAAATGAAATAAAGGATTTTAGATGATTATGATAAGAGCGGCAGATTCAAAGGATTTTTTATCTAAAAATTTGATTTTAGTTTTCTTATGCAATTTTCAAAACAGCTGATTAAGTAAATTGTAGGAAAAGAGAGTTTGAAGCTCACATAACATAAGGATTACTACAGAAAAGACCAATGTATGCTTGATTGGTTTAGACAGACAAACAAGAAAGCATCAATTTTTGACAAGGAATGAATCAAGAAGCTACAACATTGCACATGAAAACAAATAAATGAAAGAATCAATTAAAAATATGAAATAGCACAAAATTTTTATGTAACAAGATACAGCTAAACAAATCAAAGAGAAAAGTAGAAAATCTCCTGGGATCTAGAGGACTACTAGACATGCTGTTGCAAACATATAGACATTACGTGTATACAAGCAAAGTCAAGAGAAGTTGGAAATGCAAGATAGCAATAACTTAACATAACTTGTCAACTTGTGAAACCACAAAAATGGACAAGATCAAGAAAATAGAAGAAAAGAAAGAAAAGAGGGGAAAAAAAAAAAAAAAAGAATTACGGCCCTCTGACTAGAACCATGCAAACCTGTTAAAAGAAAATAGCCAGGCAAAGTAGAATACAGAACCTAGCCCACTAATCAAATCCCATTTGCCTCATACAAGTTTGGCAAAGCAATAAACAAGTGACCCAATCACCAAAGGCTCAAAGAAACACGATCCATCTTATCTTATGTAACTATATTCGATTGACCGCTAGTGATGCTAGCTGTTGATTGACAAACCTAAGCTAATAGCATTTAAAAGAGGAAAACAAAAGAACCAACCATACTTACATCTTGGTGAAACAATTGTTGTGGACTTACCATACATAGGCAAATTATGTGAGATTAAAACATCATAAAAGTTAAAGACACAAGAAGATGGTAATAATATATGATATGTTAATCACTAATGTTAACTTCAAATGTCAAGAGTCTATATCTTATATAATACAAGCATTATTCTTAAAGTTTAGCTTGGAATCCACAAATAAAAATAATGAGCAATTTTTGCCTATTGAAAAACCCATGAAAATAGTCAAGTGAACTTTATGCATATATACATGAGCTGCCATGGTCAAGTAGGAAAACGACAATATAGCAATCCGCCTTGCACCCAAGGTATACCTAAACAATTGCATTCAACATCCTATGATGCATGATAAATTTTAGAAACAAAATAATTATAAATCTTAGGATGATCTTAAAACTGTTTCCTTGTAGTATTAACAATTGGAAATAGATTTGCTTTAAACTTCAGGAAAAAGAAATAACTATACATATCTAATTCACCATACCATCACTTTGATCAAAGAAGTATGATAGGAGGATAAAGCGTGCATTCACAAGGAAGCAAGATTGCAAGATAGTATCTGTGCAGAGGCATCAAGCTCAATGAAGACAAATTTTAAGAAAGAAAACTAAGAATTTACTGAATTGGAAATATCACAGCTCGGTTCTTCAAAAAAGCGTAAGAAAACTATGTCCAGAGAGAAAATAAAATACATTAAAAAAATATTTCAGATGTTCCATGACAAAGACCTTGATACTAGTAGATTAATATTAGATGAAGGAAGGGTAAAACAAGAAGAACAAGATGAAAGCCTAGAGACGACAAGCATAAGCACTTCCAAACGTGTTCTTAACTTATCGATCACTGAAGAAAGAAACTAAAAGACTTCCGTTCAGATAAAAAAGAAAGCCTAAATCCCTTCTGAATTCCTGAGTGATTAAAGAGCAAAAGGAAAAAAACCTGCCCTCTAATCTAATCACAAATCATCATTACAATAAAATTTAGAAAAAGTCATAAGATTAACGATAACAAAAAAAATAGTAACTCAATAATTAAAAAGCCTGGTTTTGATCATCAGGATTCCATATCAGACGAAGCGATCAGCAGCCATGTTTTTCAAATCTATCATCAAAAAAATATAAGAGCATTGTTTTCATATAGCCTGGACTAATGGTTGAAATCCAATTCCAAATAACCAAATCTGTCTTGGTATTAATCCATCAGATCCAAAAACCCAAGATTGCATAGATAAATGTAAATCAAGAAGAAAATAAATCTTAAACAAAGAAATAACAGATTAAAACAAATGCGTTAACCCTATCAATACTTCAAAAAACTAATTTTTCTATCACATCAATGTCAACACACTCCCAAAAAATCAGGAAAAAAAAAACAAAAAGAAAAAGAAAACTTGCAGGGAGATCGGAAATGTAAACCTAAATGCCCAAGGAAAGATCATAAGAGAAGGCATGGAACGGAAATCACCTAAGAAAACTCGGAGAAGACTCGAGAAGAACCCACGAGCGAGTCCAGGCCTGCTATTTGAATCTCGGAGAAGACACGAGCGAGTCCAGGCCTGCTATTTGAAGGTCGAGGTGGCTGAAAAAATGACAAGGAAATCAAAACAATTGGTTTATCATGAGCGGTTTGAGTAGACAAAAGGACTTCTGTTTCACGCGTTCCATCCTTTTAGACGTTATCGTATTTATCGTATTGAAGTGACAACGAAGTAATAATAAATACCTGCTATATAGCCAAGGATTTATCTCGCTGATTAGAAATAACAAGAGAGATAACCCAGTTTACGATGGATGGCAAGATTTTACGAGCCATCCCGGCTATCTAATTTCTGTAAAAAAAAGGATCAGGATAAATTCAAGACTCTAAAATCCACCCACAGGAAAAGGAAAAGAAGTAAAGGAAGGAAACGTAAATAAAAGGAAAAAAATGAAATGAAAGAAAAAAATGGAAATGAGAAAAGAAGGGAGAAGGAAAAGAAAAGAAAAGGAAAAGAAAAAAAGAAAAGAAAGAAGATACGAGGAAGAGAGACAATAGATATCTATTAGGATGTACCACCAACACCACTGCTGAAACTTGGTTGGACATTGAGACATCTTTTTCATGGATAAATTGAAATCCTTCGTTCCATGAAATTTAAAATCTTTATGGATAGCAAAAAAAAAAAAAGAAGCACAACATCTAGTTATCAGAGAGTTTTGATGGGCTCTAATCAACCAACTAAAATTTTATTGTTTAAAAAATGGGAAAGGGATGGAAAGTTAAGAGAAGAAAGCTTCCAAAGAGATGAGAGTTGTTTCATGAACATAAGATTATGAAAGTTCTTATATAGGATCAAATATAAAATCTTTTTACATATTTTTAAGATTATATGGAAGTTTTGGTAGTGTTATTTGGAGAATAGCAAAGTTTTCAGGTGTAGCATTAGCTGCATTACTTAACAAGAAGAACGTGTCCTAGGAACAATGGGATTATCGGTGGTTTGAGAAAAGAAAGACTTTTGTTGGATGTGTTTCATCCTAATTAGCGGTTATGGTATTGAAGCGACAATGAAGTCATGGGCACAAATATCTCGTTGGAGCTTGCGTTTTCTCTTTGACTATAAATAACAATACAGATACAAGTCTGTTTGCGATGGATAGGAAAAAATATAGAATATATAGGGTCTGGTCGTTAGAAATTTAACATCATAAAATTTGGCTCTAATCATCCAACAAGAATTTTTCCATCAAGATAAAAAAAAAGGAAAATAGGTGGAAACGATAGATCGGCTTTTAGAGGAGAAAGAGCGACCTAATGCATTATCCTATGTTCTTGATAGAATACAATCTTGTTATTGGAAATATACTCACCAACTTGATCACATCTAAATCTCGAGTATTTTCTAAGTTTGGATGTTTTGGCTCTAAAGAACTTGAATCTATCTAAGATTTCATCTTTAAATTTGATTAAATATGTAAAACAATACCGGAAGAAGTCATGTTAACAAAGTAAAGGTTACGTCCCCTAGTTAGTGACTTGGTAGAGTCATACAAGGGGCTATAAACAAGATCAAGAAGATTTACGTTTCTATGCAGAGTCAAATAATTTTCGAGTACTCTTAATTTGTACATAGATTTCATGTTTGGATTTTCAACCAACATGTATCTGAAGAATGAGATCCATGTTTGTTATGTGATGGATTTGATCAAAACTCACATGATCATGTCTACTTTTCCAAATTTAAGAAAATTAGAGATTAATAACAATAGAAGAATCTTTACCGATATTTCTGGAAAGTACACTTAATTTGAACAACACAAGGATACACAGCCTTTCCCGTCTAACTCGTTACTATAGGTAATTAAAAGTTTATTAGATTTTAAGTCAATGTTGTAATTTGGGATAATAGAAAAAAATCTATTGATTAGGTTCCTCCTATTTTTGGTACATAATGAAGGATCATGGTTTCACCATGTCGGCTTTAGGTGCACTAATTTTTTCTTAGTACTTTTGCTACGAAGTTAGTCTGCAGCAGTCTCACCTCATACACAATTCTTGGAAGGAGACAAATTTAGAGCACTCAAAACACACATCAACATTAGTTGTGTAATCAAGCCAGCAATCATAAGATGAATAGGTGTAGTTATTGATAGTGTTATTGGAAAAGGCTCTCCATAGCCTTTCTTAGAGCAAGAAACTCCAGTGAAATAAGAGTGAGAAACCCTCCTCCGGACCTCCGTTGAAACAACCAACTCCAGCTTGCCCTCCTTATTGGCCAACCACCAACACTCATCCCCCTCCTCACCACGGTTCATGCCATCCCTCTACCCACAACCTCTCTACACCATACTCAGCACCGCCCCTCCCAAAAACCTCTCACTTTCTTAAAGCTTCCCTCCCATGCAATGGGGACTAGGCCCAAGTACGGTCCAAGAAAAGCAAAAGCTACCAACTAAGAAGGTTGCAAGCTGTTGAAAAAGTGCATTGAATTTGATCCACAACAGCGAGCCCCTAGTGCAAGAGAAGCCCATAGTAGTGAGCCCACAATACAGGAGAAGCCCACAGCCTGGCAAGGCTGCAGCTACACGTGGCTTGCAACAGGGTGCAGCTTAGGCGTGCAAAAGTGGCCCAAGCACACGGGCGCGGCCCAGGTGCACACACATGGCCCAAGCACACATGCATGGCCCAGTGTACACGGGCACAACCCAGTGCATGGGCGCAACCCAATGCATGCGGGCACGGTCCACTATGGACCATTGTACATTGGCATAGGCATGGTCCACGCGTGCTCTACATGCCCCTAGTGTCATTTCATGCGGTTCACGTCTTGTGCATGGACCCCTTAGTGGTCTATGACCATTTTATATGGTGCACAAGAGGTTTTGGCATTATTTTTCATATGGGTGTGCGATTGGACAGTTGCAGGAGCATGTAGGCCTAATCAGATGACTAGAAGGGTATTTTAGGTCCTACAAGGAGATCTAAATTAAATAAAACTCATATTTAAGGCCTTTAAAATAAGCTTGACGGCCTGTGGAGCATAGGTAGTTGGTAGGGCAGTAGTAGAGCATTGGTCAGGATGCAGGCAGTTCACTGATAGAGGGTCAGATGGTAGAGCAGAGCATCGGATAGGGGCAGAGGGTCCTCTCTTGGGTATTTTAGAGAGTTTTGTAAAGAATTTATGCTTCTTATTAAAAGAGATAAATTGATGTTTGAGAGTTGAGAGGGTATAATCTCCTCTTGTAATTTTTCTCTTTTCTCATAGTAAAACTTGCATGCTCCATGGAAGTAAGCCTTGGACTGATCCATATATTTGATTGTATCTTTTCTTTCTTTTTGTTGCGGTATTGACATCGTCATTGGAGTTGTGCTCTCAGGATCAGAAACATCTGTATTCCACACGAGGGATCTTTCCAATAAGTGGTACCAAAGCAAGTGATATCACAACAATTAGTATCAAAGTCAGGTTATCAAAGTGCCAGATTTTTAGATTATGTTGGTGTTGGTCGAGATTAAAGAAGATGGAGAAGATAGGCTCAATCAAGATAAAGATCAATCAGTTTGACAGAAAGAGCAATTTCTTCCTATGAAAAGCGAGGATGAAGAATATGCTCATCCAACAAGGGTTGATTTCTGCTCTCTTATGCGAGAAAAAGCTGACTACGATGAAGATGAAGGATTGAAAGCAGCTTTAGATGCAGATGATGAGTACGATCTACTTGTACTTGATGGATGATGTTGTGATCCATGTGCTTAGTGAGACTTTTTCGATGGTGATATGAATGAAGCTCAAGAAGATGTACATGGTGAAGTCATTCACCAATGCTATCTTTCTTTGAAAGCACTTCTACCAGCTATGGATGAGTAAGGGATAGAGCAGGTAGGAGCATCTCAGCAACTTCTAGAAGATCCTCATCGATCTTCTTAGTGTTGGTGAAAAGATTGAGAAGACTAGAATATTGGTCTTGCTTGGACCGCTTCCTTCTTCTTTTAAGTCTTTGGTGACTGCTCTTCTTATGAAAAAGAGTACCATCAAGATAGATGAGGTTACTTCTATGCTTCTTCAAAATAAGGTTCTTAGATACGAGAATCGAGTCTTGAGTTTCGATGGCAACTCAACTTTGATAGTGACTGGAGGTGGTGGTGGCAGAAGATGAAGCAGCAGAGGATCGCGTGCAAGATAGGCAGTCCAAGTAAGTCAAGAGACTTTAAAAAGATTAGATGCTACCAGTATGATGAGTTGAGGCATCAAGTCAAAGATTGTCTGCAGCTCAAAGATTAGACGAAGGCTACTTTGATAGCAGTCCAAGATAGTGACACTAATGAGATTGATGATGTACTTATGATCTTTGATGAGATATCTACTTCTTTCTAATAGTAAATTTTAGATTCGGCATGTTTGTGTTAGATATGTGTGCCCTAGAAGTCAGAATTGGCTGATACTTGTAATACACTTCTAGGGGCAAAATTATAATTTTGACTATAAATAATAAAATGAGTTATTTTCTATCACAAATGTGTATTTAGTGTCTGTGATACATCCCTTGAGTTAATGGTAATGATAATTCTTATTTTTAAAAATTAAAAATTTAAGATAAAAATTTTCATTATTAACTCATAAAATGCTCCTGATCGTAGGATCATCATTAGGATGGTGATTGATCCGGAAGGTTGGTATACAATCGCTTCTTCATAGTAGATGAGTCTTGAGTCTATGGTATAGAGACAACGAAGTGAGAGTATAGATACTCGTTAGAGAATGAGGACACTGAGTGTGACCACCTCGAGTAGTCATAAGAAAATCCACTTTCTCATCGATGACTGACTCGAAGCTGCAGTGGTGTATCTGCTTCTTTGACCTGAGGTGCATCGGCAGTTCACCTTGAGGGTGTTATAGTTTGACTACACCATGACTCTATCTCCTAGCCATTCAGAATTCTGAGGTGTATATTGGCTATAGTATGTTCATTGTAGGAATTGAATTGCACCAAGAGAAAATCTATCTACCTCGGTGGATGAGGAGAAGCCCTATGATGATCATGAGAATCAAGTCCATAAGCCCATGGCCATGGTAGAGTGAAATAATAGAAAGAGTTTCTATTAAGGTTTATACATCGAACTTGAATCGAATGATTAAATCATATGATAGAAATTAGGGTTTGACGAGTTCACCTTAACCCTAAGCTAATCGAAGCTCAAGATAGAAGAACTTAATCACACAAATAGCTACACTAAGAGGTTCATTTTTAGTTTTGATGGGTTGCCACCATATACTGCTAGGTATCACTGGTGGATTTTGGAAGCAATTAGAATGATTTAGATGATCGATCATTCTAATTATCTGAATCAGAAGAGTTCTGATCCATCGGAAGAAGTTTCGATGATGTCGATGATAGAGATCATGATATATCTCATTACCATACAGAACTGAACCTAACTGGGTTACACAAATAAGGGTTTGGATCTAGATATCATCAATTGGACTAACCCAGTTTAATTGATTTGAATAAGATTCAATTAGGTTCAAGAAAATTGTGCTAGCACACGATTGAGTCTAACATTCTCCTTTTATTATATTAAAAGTTATCTTGATTGAGCCAAATGTGTTTGTGCTCACTCAGGTACCTTTACTTGATCTGACTGAAGCTTGTTCGGATTAGAAAAGGGTTGACTTAATTTATAAGATAAATTTGAGACAATACCTATCATTTTTCGTCACATGATAATTCTTGTCTTTAACTTTGGTCAAACGTTGATCTTTGACACTTAGAAATCTACCCATATGTCATGCACTTGTAGGAGAGCATGTAGGGGCTTGTCTCCTTGCTAGATTTTAGAAAGGAGAGGGTGCACGCCTCCCTAGATAGGGATGCCTGGAGTCCCATATAGATGGGACTCCAGGTTGCTTCTTGGATTCTACTTAGGTGGCCCCTAGCTATAGACTTTGACTAGTCTTAGGCACCATCTAAGGATGAATTAGTGGAGCTCTCATCTGATTGGATCAAGTGATATCATCTCATCAATCAGATTTAGATCTGATTGCATGAAGCAACGTGATTGATCGGGATGATGTGGCACTGCATGGTGTAGTAGGATTTATATAAACCCTGTCTGCACCCAACTTTTATAGAGTTCTTTCTTAGCCATGCCCTAAGACTGCCCCTTTTCCTCCTCCATGCCATCTTCTGGTCCTCTCTTTCCTCTCCACGTCCAAGGAAAGTTGGGCTCCAGTTTGGTGCGATCCAGGTAAGAAAAAGCTGACGAGAAAGGAAGAAGGCAGCTCTGCTGCAGAGATGATTGCAGATCTTCGAAAGAAATTTTGAAGATCCTCCAAATCAGATCCAGATATGATATTTAGAGAGATGATAAAGAAAGAGAAGATCTTCAGATCCAGCCCGAGTGGATATCGGTAGAGGTCAGGCGCTTGCGTGGCTAGATCCAGAACCTCAGGCAGTCAGTAGGATCATCAAAGGATAATCTGATTACCCAGCATCAAGGTATAAATTAGATTAGATTTAATTTATTTTTATTTTTATTTATTAGATCTATAAAATTAGATCTAAAATATCTCAGATCTGATCTGAATATATGAAAGAAATTTTTAAAATATCTCTCTTGATCCGATCAAATCTGAACGAACTTGATCCAAAAAATGAGGATTTTTTCTTCAACTGATATCAGAGCCAGATTCTCTAAATTGTCTAGATCTAATTTTAATTTATTTTTGATCTAAAAATTAGATAATTTTAGATGTCACATGAGATGTGATTAGATTTAAAATTAAAAAAATTAAAATTAAATAATTTAGATCTAAGTTTTATAAGATGCATGACTAGTTATAAAATAGAATAGTTCTATACATAGTCTTGCATATTCATAATTTAATTTAATTAAGTTATAATTTTAGATCTATTTATTTACTATTTTTTAATGTTATAAATATTATAATAAGATCTAAAAAATAGTAAATAAAATTATTTAATTTTTAGATCATATGAGATATGATGAATGCATGATTAGACTAGTTGTAGAATAGTTCTACATAATTATCTAGATTAAAATTTATTTTGATGTGATCAATTTAAATATAATTTTTTAGATAATTATGAGATAATTTAAATCTAAAAAATATGCATAATATGATACATGAGATGTATGCAAAATATGTATAAAGTTAGATCAATTTTATATATGAGATATATGATGTAGATCTAACTAGTTTTGTAGATTTATATTTCTGATTAAGGCATTCTCCTTGGCCATCCGATCATAAGAATAAAGTAGGGTTTAAATGCCCTCTTCTCTCATTCGATGGGATGTTCTTATGATGTGTAGGGGTGCTGCGTGTTCGTCCTTAATCAGAAATCAAGAACTTACTTTCTGCAAAATCTAGATCCTGAAATTCTAAAATTTTATTTACATATTTTATTTATGAACCCTAATTTAATTAAGAATTAAGATTATGAAATATATGTTAGGTCCAAACTTGAGAATTTTAGATCTAAGACATATTCATAATATTGGGTTCGGACTTGGGTAGCTTAATTAGGTCTAAGTGATTGATTAAATCAAATCAAGAGTTGATTAGATGGGATCAACAATGCTTAAATTGACCAACCTAATAGGATTAATTCTGGGTCAAGATCGAGTCACATGAGTGATCGACCAAGCTAAGATCTAATTAGGCTCAGTGGTTAAAGTCTGGATTGTAGGCTAATCCAATTGATTCTGGCTCAATAATTTAGTATCTAAGATAAGTCTGATAGATTCGATCGACTGATTTTTAATTGAAAGCTACTCGACTTGAATGCGTTCTTGTCGAGTTAATGGCATATCCCTTCCACCGATCTCACTTATCTGACCATATTTATTGGCTCAGTCCTGATCGAAGGTGGTCAATAATTTGAGCTAACCCATGCCACTAGATTAGTTATAATGGTTATGACTATGTCAAGTCTAGTTTAATAAGACCTAAATCAAATCTTTCTAACAAAAGATTAAGTCTAAGGTCTTCCACCATTATAGATGTGCGGGCCCTTCTCGGGTTGATTGTTCTCGACTGATTATAGTGATTCAGTTGTATCAAAAAGACACAATCATGTTTATTAGGCATTGGATGCTACGGGTTGGAGGATGGATTGAGCTTAACATTTTGGATACGATGAGAGACTCAATTAGAAATCCAATCTATGCAAATGGTGGGTTTGACTTAACTAAGAAGTGGATCAATATTTCGGACATGGTGAGATTCATGAATTAGAGATCAAGTTTGGGTGCACCATGATTGGAGAATCATTGAACAAGAGTTGTTCACTCATTGGCTAACCCATCATCAATAACTGTTAGGTAAGATGATGAGTCAGTTGGTGGGACCGCACCATCCACTATAAATCATTAATCATGAAGATTTTTGCATCTCTACAGAGGGAGTGTAAGAATTTAAAAAAATAGTGAGAGCTAATTTATTTAAAAATAAAATTTTTAAATAAATTGATTAAGTCTTAATTATAATATTTAACTAGAAACTTTGACTCTATAGAAAAAATATTTGCATCCAATCCACTAGCACGAATCCTGAACACCCATAGACTGACCGAACCCAATTACAAGGATTGGCTTTGGAATTTTAAAATTATTTTGGGTTTTGAAAAGTTAACTCATATATTAGATCAGGACCCTCCCACCTTACCAGCTCGTCCATCCGTTGAATAGAGAGCGTCTTTTGAAAAATGGACGGACGAAGATAACAAGACCAGATATTACATGTTGGACTTGATGTCAGATGAGCTTCAGCGCCAACATGAAGATAACAGAACTGCCTGCCAAATGTTGGCTCATCTACAAGAGATATTTGGTAAACAGAGTCGCGCAGTCAAGTATCAAGTCACTAAATGACTATTCAAGACTAAAATGCATGATGGACAATCAATCCAAGATCATTATTTGATGATGATCAAGGACTTAGAAGAACTTGAGAAGCTCGGAGTGAGGTTGGACTTGGATCTGCAGAATGATATAATTCTATAATTCTTGACTGATGCATATGGGTAGTTCATCATGAACTATCATATGCATAAACTTTAAAATTCTCTTGTCGAACCTATGAACAAGCTAGTTATCGCTGAGCTTTCTATGAAAGATTCTAAAGGCTCAGTGCTTGCTATGGAATCAACTTCTTCTAAGAGAAAGTTTTTTGGAAAGAAGAAGAAGTCTGTGAAAAAATAAAAGATGGAAGGAGAAAAGAAGAAAAAGACAGAGCTGAAAAAGAAGGCCGCTGGTAAAGAAAAGTATTTCTATTGCAACAATGACAGCCACTGAAAGCGGAACTGCCCTACTTACCTGACCACTCTGAAGAATAAGAAGGAGGCAGGTCCTTCTGGAGGTATGCTCGTTATTGAGTCTAACCTTACGATTTCTTCTGCATCCAGTTAGGTGCTTGACTTTGGTTCTAGTGCTCATTTATGTACTTTCATGTAAGATCTTGAGGATAGCAGGAGACTGAGGGATGGTGAGATGATCCTGTGCATTGAAAATAGAGCAAGGGTTACTGCTGTGGTGGTGGAAACATACCCTCTTCGACTACCATTTGGTTTAGACTAAGTTTTAAAAGACTGTTATTATGTGCCTACAGCAAACAGAAATTTGATTTTTATTTCATGCCTAGCACTAGAAGGCTATATAATTAGTTTTCTTAAGGTCCATTATAACGTTCTTTATAAAAGAAATAAAATTATAAGTGGTTTTCTTATTAACGGTCTTTATCAGTTACATATTAATGTATCTATTTTTAATATCGAGCAAAATGTGAATACCATGAAACAACCTAGGAATAGTCCAAACGATAGGTATCTATGGCACCTAAGACTAGGTCATATAGCAGAAGATAGGGTTAATAAATTGGAGAAAATCAGACTATTGAGTCCATTGACTTTCGAGTCATATCCAATTTGTGAATCTTATCTTCATGGCAAAATAACTAAGCTCCCTTTTATAGGACATGGGGAAAGGGCCACAGATCTTCTTGTCCTAGTACATACTAATGTGTGCGGCCCATTTAATGTGCCGACTAGAGGCAACTTTGTCTACTTCATAATCTTTACCGATGATTTATCTAGGTATGGGTATGTGTATCTTATGAGATACAAGTCTGAAGCTTTTAAAAAGTTCAAGAAATTCAGACATGAAGTAGAAAAGCAAACTAGAAAACCCATCAAGGTTCTTCGATCGATCGAGGAGGTGAATACTTTAGTTGAAAATTTCTGGACTATCTCAAGAAAAATGGAATAGTCTCTCAATGGACTCCACCTGGAATACCTCAACTCAATGGGGTCTCAGAATGGAGGAACCGGACTCTACTAAATATGGTCCGATCCATGATGAGTTTTACAGACCTTCCTGATTTTTTTTGGAGATACTGTTTGTTAACTGTAATATACTTACTGAATAGGGTTCCTTCTAAAATCGTTCCTACCACACCGTATGAGATATGGCATGGTAAGAAATCAAGTCAGAGTCATCTCAGAATTTGGGATTGTCTGGCTCATGTCAAAAGACAACAAGCGGACAAGTTAGACTTTAGGTCCTTTAGAGCTCGATTTATAGGATATCCTAAAGAGTCATTAGGATATTATTTCTACATTCCAGAAGATCATAATATGATTGTGAGTCGATATGCCATCTTTCTTGAAAAATAGTTTATTCAAGATAGCGACATTAAAAAGCAGATCAAGCTTGATGAGAAAATCTCACAAGAGCGACGAGCTAAGAACCAAATGGAACCAAATCAGATTAAGCCAATCCAATCACTATCTCCTCCATCTCGTAGATCGAAAAGGATTTTTCGTCCCCCTGAGAGGTACTTAGGTACTATTTCAGAGGAAGTAGAGAAAATATTCCTCGTAGGTAATGGGGTTCATGATGATGATCCCAAAATCTATAATGAGGCAAAATCAGATATCGACTCCGAAAAATGGTTGGAGATAATGAAGTCAGAAATTGACTTGATGTACTCAAACCAAGTTTGGACCTTGGTAGATCCACTAGAAGGTATAGTACCTATTAGGTGTAAGTGGATCTATAAGAGAAAGATTGGTGCAGATGAGAATGTGGAAATATTCAAAGCTAGATTAGTGGCAAAAGATTATAATTAGCGTGAAGGCATCGACTATCAGAATATCTTTTCGTTAGTAGCTATGCTTAAATCCATCTGTACATTACTTGCTGTTGCAGCCTATTTCGATTATGAAATATGGCAAATGGACGTGAAAATGGCATTCTTAAATGGATATCTTGAGGAAGATATCTATATGGAATAGCTGCTAGATTTTACATCCAGTGATGGTGATCATAAGGTATGCAAGCTGCAAAGGTTCATATATGGACTTAAGCAAGCATCTCAAAACTAGAATACTCATTTTAATGATGTGATCAAATTATTTGGTTTCATAAAAAATGATGAGGAGCCACGTGTCTTCAAAAAGGTCAGTGGAAGCGCTGTTGTCTTTCTCGTATTGTATGTGGATGACATCCTCCTTATTGGGAATGATATTCCCATGTTGACCATAGTTAAAATATGGTTATCTAAAAAATTCTCCATGAAAGATCTAAGAGAAGCTTCCTTTGCTCTAGAAATTAAGATCTATAGAGATAGACCGAATAGGATGCTAGGACTTTCACAGAAGATGTACATAGAGGAAGTGCTAAAGTGGTTTAGCATGAAAAACTCTAAGAGAGATTTGGTACCCTTTAGACATGGCATTCATCTTTCCAAGAAGATGTGCCCTAGCACACCTGAGGAAATAGAATGCATGAGCAAGATCCCTTATGCTTCAGCAATAGGAAGCCTCATATATGCCATATTATGTATATGACCTGATATAGCCCATGTTGTGAGTGTCACGAGCAGATATCAGTTGAATTCAGATGAAGAATGCTGGACTTCTGTGAAATGTATCCTTAAGTACTTGAGAAGAACTAAGGATATGTTGTTGGTCTTTGGTAATGGAGAACTCCAAGTCCAGGGATATATAGACTCGAATTTTATATCTGATGTAGATGATCGAAAGTCGACATCTGGGAGTCTGTTTATATGCAATGGTGGAGCTGTCAGTTGAAAAAGTTTCTGCAGACAGTGATAGCAGATTCCACCATGGAAGCAGAATACATCGCTGCGTTAGAAGCTGCAAAGGAGGCATTCTGGTATAAGAAGTTTGCCGTAGAAATCGGAGTGATGCCATTAGATACCATTCCTCTATACTGCAATAACAATGGTGCCATAGCCCTTGCTAAGGAGTCGAGGTCTCACCAGAAATCCAAGCACATCGAGCAGTGATACCATCTCATCTGCGATTACCTCGAGAAGGATTACATCGAGTTCAAGAGAGTCGACTCCGCAGACAATGCGGCAGATCCGCTTACAAAGCTGTTGGGCCAGCAGAAGATCGAAGCCCACCTTGAGAAGATGGGACTTAGATTTGTAGCTAATTGGCTTTAGGTCAAATGAGAATTTGTTAGATATGTGTGCCCTAGAAGCCGGAATTGGCTGACACTTGTAATACACTTCTAGAGGCAAAATTATAATTTTGACTATAAATAATAAAATGAATTATTTTCTATCATAAATGTGTATTTAGTATCTATGATACATCCCTTGAGTTAATGGTAAGGATAATTCTTATTTTCAAAAGTTGAAAAATTAAGACAAGAATTTTCATTATTAACTCATAAAATGCTCTTGACCGTAGGATCATCATGAGGATGGTGATTGATTTGGAAGGTTGGTGTACAATCACTTCTTCATAGTAGATGAGTCTTGAGTCTACAGTGTAGAGACACCGGAGTGAGAGTACAGGTACTCATTAGAGAACGAGGGCACTAGCGTGACCACCTCGAGTAGTCATAAGAAAGTCTATCTTCTCGTCGATGACTGACTCAAAGCTGCAGTGGTGTGTCTGATTCTTTGATCTAAGATGCATCGATAGTTCATCTTGAGAGTGTTATAGTTTAACTACACCATGACTCGGTCTCCTAGCCATTTAGAATCTTAAGGTGTATGTTGGTTATAGCATGTTTATTGTAAGAATTGGATTGCACCAAGAGAAAATCTATCTACCTTAGTGGATGAAGAGCAGCTCTATGATGATCATGAGAATCAAGTCCAAAGCCCATGGCCATGGCAGAGTGAAATAATAGAAAGAGTTTTTATTAAGGTTTTCACATCGGACTTGAATCGAATGATTAAATCATATGATAGAAATTAGGGGTTGACGAGTTCACCTTAATCCTAATCTGATCGGGGCTCAAGATAGAAGAACTTAATCACACAAGTAGTTGCACCATGAGATTCATTTTTAGTTTTGATGGGTTGCCACAATATACTACTAGGTATGACTGATGGATTTTGAGAGCAATTATAATGATTTAGATGATCGATCATTCTAGTTGTCTGAATCAGAAGAATTTTGATCCATTGAAAGAAATTTCGATGATGTCGATGATAGAGATCACGATATATCCCATTACCATACAGAACTGAATCTAACTGGATCATATAAATAAGAGTTTGGATCTAGATATCATTAATTAGATTAATCCAGTTTAATTGATTTGAATAAGATTCAATTAGGTTCAAGAAAATCGTGCTAGTACACGATTGAGCCTAACATTCTCCTTCTATTATCATTAAAAATTATCTTGACTGTGCCAAATGTGTTTGTGCTCACTCAGGTATCTTTATTTAATCTGACTGAAATTTATTTAGATCAAAAAAGGATTATCTTAATTTATAAGATAAATTTAAGATAACATCTATCATTTTTTATCATCTGCTAATTTTTGTCTTTGACTTTGGTCAAACATTGACCTTTGACACTTAGACATCTGCCCATGTATCATGCACCTGTAGGAGAGCAGATAGGGGCTTGTCCCCTTGCTAGATTTTAGAATGGAGGGGGCGCACGCCTAGGAAGGCATGCGCCCATGGATAGGGACGCTTAGAGTTTCATACAGATGGGACTCCAGGTTGCTTCTTGGATTCTACTTAGGTGGCCCCTAGCTATAGACTTTGACCAGTCTTAGGTGCCATCTAAGGATGAATTAGTGGGGCTCTCATCTGATTGGATCAAGTGATGTCATCCCATCAATCAAATTTAGATCTGATTGCATGAAGCAACGTAATTGGTCAGGATGATGTGGCACTGCATGGTGCAATAGCGTCTATATAAACCCTATCTGCACCCAACTTTTATAGAGTTTTCTCTTATCTATGCCCCAAGACTTCCCCTCTTCCTCCTCCATGCCATCTTCTGATCCCCTCTCTCCTCTCCATGCCTAAGAAAAGTTGGGCTCTAGTTTGGTGCAATCCAGACAAGAAAAAGCTGATGAGAAAGAAAGAAGGCAACACTGCTGCAGAGACGACTGTAGATCTTCGAAAGAAGTTTTAAAGATCCTCCAAATTAGATCTAGATCTAATATTTGGAGAGATGATAAAAAAGAAGAAGATCTCCAGATCCAGTCCAAGTGGATATCGGTAGAGGATAGGCGCTCGCGAGGCTAGATCCAGAACCTCAGACAATCAGCAGGTTCATCAAAGGGTAATCTGATTATCCAACATCAAGATATAAACTAAATTAGATTTAATTTATTTTTATTTTTATTTATTAGATCTATAAAATTGAATGTAAAATATCTCAGATTTGGATGCATGAGAAAAATTTTTGAAATATCTCTCTTGATTCGATCAAATCTGAATGAACCTGATCCAGGAAATGGAGATTTTTTCTTCAGTTTGCATCATGTTTGTTGTAGAAAGGAGCTGTTTGACTTTCTAGAGAGTAGTGAGGGCACTATTCATTTGCCAAATGGATCGAGTTATGTGATCAAGTGCATTGAGATCGTCAGCTTACAGACACATGATGGAGAAATAAGAAAATTAGATGATATTTAATACATACCCAATTTTAGAAGAAATCTAATTTTACTGAGCAGACTGGATTCAAGCAGCTACGTATGAAGAGTTGACAATGAAATCTTGAAGGTTATTCATGGTAGTATGATTGTTATAATGAGAAAGAAGTATGAAGGATACTATCTTTTAGTAGGAAGCTTAGTGCGAGGTAGAGCTTCAGGTGCCATTAAGAGCTTAGCATGAGATGAAGCTCCAGGTGGATTGGATACAAGATGGGAGACTCAGAAGGATGACAAGCGATGTTACAGGATGAAATTTCTATTATTGCAAGAGGCTATCCCGAGCAGGTCTTAGGTTAGGCAAGTTATAGCATATGATGAAGATAGGATCAAGCAGTCTGGCTCAACTCTCACATTTGTCCATCCATGAGCAGTCTGGTATTTATCCTAGGACATGGGGGCAAGATTATCCAAAAGCTTTTAGGGTTAGATGGATGCTGAATGTTGAGTTGAGATGGAGATTGTTGGATAAAGCATCTTGAATTTGATCCACAGTAGCAAGCCTATAGTGCAAAAGAAGCCCACAGCAGTGAGCCCATAGCATAGGAGAAGCCCACGGTTCGGCAAGGCCTACAACAGCATGCAACCTGTAGCAGGGCACAGCCCAAGCGCATGCGTGCAGCCCAACATGCATGGTCTTGGCCCAACGTACAGGTGTGGCCTAAGCAAGCCACACGATCCACCATGGACCACCGTGCCTAGGTGCACGAGGTGTCTAGGAGGGAGTGCATGGACTAGGCATAGTCCACATGTAGTCCATGCACCCTTGGTGGCATTTCACATGATCCACACCTTGCATGTGGACTCTTTAGCAGTCTATGGCCATTTCACATGGTGGACAGGGGGTTTTGGCAGTGTTTTTCATGCGGGTGCACAATCGAACAACTATGGGAGCATGTGGGCCTGATTAAATGGCCAGGAGAGTGTTTTGGATCTTGTTAGGAGACCTAAATCAACTAAAACTTGGGTTTAAAGCTTTTAAAAGAGGCCTGACATCCTATAGAGTGTGGGTAATCGATAGGACAGTAGTAAAACATCTACCAAGATGCAGGCAGCGCACCAATATAGGGTCCGATGGTAGAGTAGAGCATTGGATAGGGGCAGAGGGTGCTCCTTGGGGTATTTTAGAGAGTTTTATAAGAAATTTATGTTTCTTGTTAAGAGAGAGAAATTGATGTATAAGAGTTGAGAGAGTGTGATCTTTTCTTATAATTTTTCTTTTTTCTTATAGTGAAGCTTGCATGCTTAATGGAGGTAAGCTTTTGACTGATCCACATATTTGATTGCATATATCTTTTTCTTGTTTCTCTTCTTTCTTTCTATTATGGTATTGACATCATCATCGAACTTGCGCTCTCGGGCCCAAGGAGGATCCGTATTTCACATAAGGGATCTTTCCAATAAGTGGTACTAGAGAAAATGGTATCACAACATCTACAATGGTGCTTTATAGCTACTGGAGCCAATGTTGTTCCATTGGGAGGGAGACCTAACTCACAAATCCTTTTTGACCCAAGACAACGACACTATCTAGCATCAGGGTGCAAACCCTCTAGTGCAGTAGGACTCCTGGACCCACCACCTCCTACTCCATGCCTAGGGATTGGGCCGCCATGTCTTTCATCAGCCTTTCCCTCTTCCTCAAGCCTGGAGTCGCCATATAATGCCACTCTTTCTTCTTAGGCGACAAATATACTCCATGAAGATCAAGTAAAACAAATGGATTTAATTAGGGGGAGACCGAACATGAGGAAAAGTTGGCAGAAATGCTATCGACTACAAAAGTCCATAGTGGCTCTACACAAGCCATCTATCAATGGTGCCAAAGGCTACAACATCCATCCACATAACAAAAGCGATAAATGCAACCCCAACATCCTTTACCAAGATATTTGGGGAACATTAACTACTGATTATATCTTGAAGTACTACATCTTGGTTTAACGCACCCTTAGTCAACCCCACTCTCTTCATAAAAAACCCAACACTAGTAGCTGAACCTTCATTATCACCCTAAGTTGTTCCTTAAAGGATGGTGTTTCAGGTGTGGTGACAAGGACCACACAAGAAAACAATACACCCTATAAAATGCTTTCTTTGCAGGAAGTTTGGCCATAGAGCGAATTCATGCAAGCTTATACCCACCATCATTCCAAGGAAGGAATGGTGGGAGAGAGCCTTTGGGAAACCAAATCAGATGTAGTCCAGGCTTGTTCATTCGATGGGGGTGCAGAGAGCCTCTAGGAAACCAATCCCCAACCCTAATATCCCCTATCCTTCTTCATCATCTATTGGCTTTGCAATGCATAATGCATTTATTTCTATCACTCAAGATATGGAAGAAATAGAACTCTACCTCAAGCAAACAGCATATGCTGAAGCCCACGAGAGGTAGATTAAAGAAGATGATGTACAAAATGCCATAAGCCGCAAAGCAAACATAGGTGTTTGGACTACAAGGAAATTAGCCAAGTCAAATACTTTCTTCATTACTTGTCCATCTAGAGAAGTTGTAAATTGATTAATGACATGGGGTTGAATCAGAGGCAATGGTTTTTCACTCAAGGTGAATCACTGGGATAGGTTCAAGAGAGGGCTGCCATGGCATATCCTTTGATTACTGTTGGCTTGATTCTGGTGCTTTGACTAGAGTGTCGGACAAGAGGAGTCTTGACATCATGCACCACCTAGACTGTACCTTGAAGAGCCACAACTCAGGACATGCCATATTTATGGAAGATGTGTGCTCACCTCCATTTTTTGAAGGGCATCATGGTGTGCAGGCTTCCCAATGTGATGATGGGATGCTTCGATAGTGGCGATCTAGAAGGCATTTCAGTATCTAGTGGGGTATTGACACATGTAGGCAGATCAGACCACTCATTTGAATCACCACCCCCATCAAGTAGTTCTATAAATGGCATAAGAGAGGTGTACATGCTGCCAACCTTGCCTTCTACTCACTGAGACAAAGTTGATCTTGTTGGGAAGAGAAGCACTATCACAGTCATTGCCATCTTCTTCCTTTCTTGGTCTAAGGTTTTTGGTGGGTCTGTACTCCTTGTCTTCTTCCTTCTTGTCAATCCTTCTTTTCTCTTTCATCTCTATGGCTTTTCCTTTAGATAAAACCATAGGATAGGAACCTATTGATCTGGGGCCTTTTACTTAGGCTTCTAAGGGTTCTGCCATGAATGCACTTCGGGTTCATCAGAGTCTAGATACCATCAGGTCCATCCTGGAGGAAGATGACCTTGGGCGAATCTAGGAGTTTGAGATCCCTGGTAGCATAGTCTTCAAAGCACCCAGTCTCTCCAGTAGGATAACTTATTCACAAGGTAATCAGATAGCCTTATATGCGGAGACTTTTAAGGCTAGTTTGAGGCTTCTAATTTTCAAAGTTCTTGCTGAATTGCTGAGGTGATATCGACTTTGCCCTATCCAACTCATCCCCAATGCTTGGTAGATGATATTTAGGTTCTTCTACTTTCTTCTGCTCTAAGGAATACCACCTTATGCGAAGATGTTCTAGGCATTCTTCTAGGTGAACATGCATCCTCAAAGCAAAGTTTGATAGTATGCTTCCCCTAAGAAAGGCATCACCAACTTTTCTTCTGGCCCCTCCTCTATTCATGAGTGGACAGGTCAATTCTTCTTTGCATCCTCCTTAACCCTATGGGAATTTTTGACCGAGTGGGGGTTACTAGAAAAACTTGCATTGCAGGATCTTCCAAAGTCATCCGAGGCAAAAGAGTTGATGATTGAGGAGTTGAAATGGCTCAAAGCTCCTTCGTATTCTGAGCTTTTGGATGAAGATCTCCTTAGAAAACTATACTTCAAAGGTCTAGTTCTAAGAGATGAGTGTAAGTGTTCATTTATTTAACCTCGAAGCAGTGAGACAAATATGTTAACTCTTCTATACTCACACAGGTCTGACATTCTCCAGGGATGAGTTGAAGGGGCTGATCGGTGTTGAACCTCCTAGGAAGAAGAAGAAGGAGAAGAAGAGGAGGATCATCCTACCATCTTACCCCACTATTTTGTGTGAGGCCGTCATGGCTAAGGCTACCATTGCTAAGGCCGTGGAGCAGATAGATAACCAGAGGAAGAAAAAGCATATTGCTCCCTCTTTTGAAGTTGTAGAGATCACTATGGCCGACATCCTTCTTGCTAAGGGTGGTCCTCTCGAGCCTACAGGAGTACCTATAGAAAGTGCTCTTCCAGATGCTCCCCAAGCTCCTATTGGTAGTTCAGTGCTAGCTGCCAAGGCTTACCTGAAGATACTAGAAGAGTTGGTGCTTCTGGTTGATAAAAAGAAGCTGCTAGCGTGATCTTTCAAGGATTGCCTTTAAGGCTTCTCTCATGCTACCATCGAGGTAAGGCCTTGATTTTTATGGTGTTTGCCGTACCTATCTCTAAACAAATATGATGATGATCTTTAAGGAGCTTTCCAAATATTAGGCCTACTATAAGAAATTTAACTATTAGTGATGGCCAATTGCTATCGCTAAAAGTAGTTTTATCGTCGATAATAGTATTAACGATGGACAACCATTGCTAATTGATGGTTGAAATAATCCTGATTGCTAATTGCCACTATTAGCAATGGGAGTTCTAGTTATTGCTAATAATCACTATTTATGATGGAATTTATGATGGCTAATTACCGTAGCTATTTATTTTTTTATTTTTAAATTAATTTTTTAAAAAAATTTAAAAATATTAGTGATGATCTTTTTTATTGCTAATGTCATTGCTAATAATTATTAGCAATAGCTAAAGCCACCTCTAATTCCATCAATAATAGTTAATTTTATTTTTTTAAAAAAATAATAATATTATTATTTTAAGTATTAGCGCTAACTAAAGCCATCGCTAATACCATCGATAATAATTAATTTTATTTTTTTAAAAATTATAATAATATTTTTAAAAATATATTTTAATTAATCATAATCAATTATGATTCTTAACATCTATTATAATTAAAAGTTAAATATAATATGATAATTATAAATAAAAAACTAATTATATTTTATCAAAAACATAAACTATATAATTTTACAAGCAGTGTCAAAAAATATAATATATCAAAATAAAAAAAAAAGATCAGATCCTCCTTCTCATCCTCCTGCTCCTTTTCAGTAGCTGATGGATGAAAGCCAGATATCTCAGCATTTTAAAATAAAAAAATAAAATATTATTAATAAATTTTTATATTGAGATATATCTTTCTATATGGAGACGTATCTTTTGATACACTCTAATTTTAAAATAGATTATTTCTATATATTTTATTTGATGATACGGAGTTATAGATATTCCCTGGATGGTTAGATCAAATTTTTAGCCCCTACATCCTCTTTTTCGACTCAAGCTTAAATATATAAAGCTTCTAAATATAAAAATTTAAAATAAATAAAAAAATTTACTAGTAGAATTACTTGATGTGATGGCTTAAATAATAAGCCTAGCTGATCGTGTAGTTGTAGATCCTAGAGAATCTCCATAACTGTATCGAGGATGGCATCCTGAAAGCTCTTAGGTCGCTGGCTCAAAAGCATCTGCATGATCTCCTCCATATGCTCATTGCTCCAAGTTTGAGATGTCGAGATTTATGAGGATGCCGAAGAGCATTGAGTCACTAAAGAGAGTCACTGAAGAGTCAAAGTTATGGCCGAATCCTATAATCTGGCTCCTACTCACCCCTTTGGTGATCTTGACTTATCCCTCAAGACCAATGAGAAACTGAATGGATGGGTCATCACCATACCATATAATGACGTACTCCACGTAATCTACCTACATCGTTCAAAAATATATTAGTTCTAATATACATATCAAATTTCATAATAAATTAATAAATATAGTTTGAAATTCTTACCATGATCTATCATGACCAAGAATCTAAGTAGTCACCAGTCCTCCTAGACTCGTGTGTGGCCTCACATAACTATAGCTGGCCTAGTGGATAACCTACCTACCGTATCTATAATAAGTAAATAATAAAATTAAATTAATTAAAACATATATATAAGAGTTTTTATAGTTTTAGTAAAGAGTTTTGGTATAGATTTTTTACCAGTCTGTCAGCCAAAATATATGTACCGACGAAGCCACCCATGTGCTTGATCAGATCCTGCAAGGTGGTTCTATTCTGCTAGACCCTCTGCTACTTACCAAAATACTTTTCGCTGCTCCATTAGTTGCAGAAAGCCTTCCATACTTTGCTCGCATCCAGTGATCCCTGTAGGACCTCTAGTCCGATGGTGACTGAAAATCAAAATGCTCGATGGTAAACTATTGAAGGCTATACAAATTGTCCTGAAACTTTCACATGGCCACCTCCTCAAAGGTTCGATGGCTAGCCTCCTCATCTTAAGGAGTCTTGAATCAATAGTACTCCCAAAACATCTTTCAAGATGCACACAAGCCCCAGACGGCCGACTAGAGAACTCGTTCGCTGACCCTAGCATCAAGCATCGGATGATTCTGGTAATCATAAGAGATACTTCAGACTCTCTAAATGTGCTATAAAATTAATTTTGAAAATAAATGTTAACTCTAAAATGGCTAAATTCTAAATATATTAATTGATACTGTAGTACTTATAAATGGCTCTGAATGTAGATGTGCTCTCTATCCATCGATGGAGTCGAAGGTGCCACGAGCCAGATGGGTCCTCAACCACAACTCTATGTATGGAAGCCGATCGCTGCTGCATGTGACTATGGGGTCACTGGTGACCCCCTTATCATCTAAACCCAAGTAGAAAATATTTAATATAAAGAATGTTATATTAGTTGAAGGAAAAATCAGATTTTTTTGGGTCAGATTCGTTCAAATCTGATTGGATCGAGAGGCATATTTCAAAAATTTTTTCTTGGATCCAAATCAGATCTGACAATTTTTCAGATCTGATTTTATGATTTGATAAATAAAAAAATTAAATTAAATTAAATCTAAATTAATGTTACCTTGATATTGGGTAATCCAATTATCCGTTGATGATCCTGCTGATTGCTTGAGATTTTGGATCTAGCCATGCAAGCGCCTGGCCTCTACCAGTATCCACTCGAGCTGGATCTGGAGATCTTCTCCTATTCTTTCTTTTCTCCAAAAATTATATCTAGATCTAATTTGGAGGATCTTCAAAACTTCTTCTGAAGATCAGTAGTCATCTCTGCAGCAGTGCTGCCTTCTTCCTTTCTCGTCAGCCTTTTCTTGCCTGGATCACACCAAACTGAAGCCCAACTTTTTTGGGCATGGAGAGGAGAGAGAGGGTCAGAAGATGATGTGGAGAAGGGAGAGGGGCAGCCTTGGGGCATGGGCTAAGGGGAACTCACTTTTGGTTAGGCGCAGATAGGGTTTATTTATAAATCCTACTGCGCCATGCAGTGCTGCATCATCCCGGCCAATCGCATTACTTCGTGCAATCAGATCTAAATTTGATTGGTGGAATGACATCACCTAATTCAATCAGATGAGAGCCCCATAGATTCATCCTTAGATGGTGCCTTAGAATGGTCAAAGTTTATAGGTAAGGGTCACCTAGTTTGAATCCAAGAAGCAACCTAAAGTTCCATCCATATGGGACTCCAGTGTTTATCCACATGGAGCACACGCCATCCTAGGCATGCACCCTCCATCTATCTACCAAATGGCAGGTGGACTTAGTCAATAAGTCTCTCCTATGGGTGCATGACACATGGGCAAATGTCCAAGGATCAACGGTCAACGTTTGACCAAAGTCAAAGAACAAGAATTAGCAGGTGACGAAAAATGATAGGTGTTGTCTTAAATTTATCTCATAAATTAAGATAATATTTTTCTGATTTGGACAAGCTCCAGTCAGACCAGGTAAAGATATCTGAGTGAGCACAAAAATATTTGGCTCAATCGAGATAACTTTTAATGATAGAAAAAGGAGAATGTTAGGCTCAATCGTGTGCTAGCAAGATTTTCTTGAATCTAATTGAATCTAATTTAAATCAATTAAATTGGATTAGTCCAATTGATGATATCTAGATCTAAATTCTTATTTGTATGATCCAGTTAGGTTCAGTTCTATATGATAATGGAATATGTCATGATCTCCATCATCAACATCATCGAAACTCCTTTCGATGGATCAGAACTTTTCTAATTCAGACAACTTGAATGATCGATCATCTAAATTATTCTAATTACTTCCAAAATTCATCAGTGACACCTAGCAATATATGATGATAATCCATCAAAACTAAAAATGAACCTCTTGGTACAGCTACCTATGTGATTAAGTTCTTCTATCTTGAGCCCCAATCAGATTAGGATTAAGGTGAACTCATCAAATCCTAATTTCTATCATATGATTTAATCATTTGAATCAAGTCCGATGTAAAAATCTTAATAGAAACTCTTTCTATTATTTCACTCTCTGCCATAGCCATAGGCTTATGGACTTGATTCTCATGATCATCATAGGGTTGCTCCTCATCTACCGAGGTAGATAGATTTCATCTTGATGCAATCCAATTCCTACAATGAACATGCTATAGCCAACATACATCTCAAAAATTCGAATGGCTAGGAGCTCAAGTCATGGTGTAGTTAAACTATAACACCCTCAATGTGAACTGTCAATGCACCTCAGGTCAAAGAATCAGACACACCACTACAGCTTCGAGTTAGTCATCGACGAAAAGGTAGACTTCCTTATGACTACTCGAGGTGGTTACGCTCAGTCCCCTCATTCCCTAATGAGTATCTATACTCTTGCTTCGGTGTCTCTATACTATAGACTCAAGACTCATCTACTATAAAGAAGCAATTGTATACTAATCTTCTAGATCAATCACCATCCTCATGATGATCCTATGGTCAGGAGCATTTTATGAGTTAATAATGAAAATTCTTATCTTAAATTTTTAACTCTTGAAAATAAGAATTATCATTACCATTAACTCAAGGGATGTATTGGTGCAGAATCTGGTTGTCGCTGGATCCAGCTGGAGTGGGAGAGGATGAGGTCGCCATCAGAGACTTGCAAAATAATGTTCCATCTGGAGCCAGTGGGGATGACTCCGATAGGACCCTTCGACAATCAAGTCAGCTCTTTTGGCCAATAAAAATAGAGTGCTCTGAAATGAGTTCGATAGAGTTTAGAGGAGGAGAGGAGAGCATAGAGCTTAGAGCTTAGAGCCTATCTGGAGGATTTCTTTTTATAGGTGGAGCTTGTAGCTGGTTGATGGTGATAGCTGTAGCTGTCTGATAGCGAACCGCTTGAGATCTGACGGAGTCAATCATGGAGGGAGGCACCGTCTGCATCACCGCCTGCAACTGATTGATTGTGATAGCCATCACCGCCTGGTAGCGGATCATTATTGCCTACAACAGACTGATAGCGATCATTCATTGAGATTTAATGGTCGTAGCTATGAGAAAGCGGGCGTTGGTTGGTGGACTTCAACATATATCGATTCCATAGGAGTTTGGACTCCTGAAGGGGATACGTCTAATGAAATTATCCGAGAGCAATCTGCTGGAGAAATCCGACTGAGGAAGAAGTCCTGGAGAAGTTTGACTGAAAGGGAAGCTTGGAAGGAGTTCAACTCCTATAGGCGTCTGGCCGGAAGAGCATGAAGGAAGTTCGGCTCTCATGGGTGTCCAGCTGGAGGAGTGCGAATGGAGTACAAAGGGAGTTCGACTCTCGTGGGAGTCCGACTGGAGCTCGACGGTTGAGGAGTTTGGTAGGCTGAAAAAGTTTGGCTAAGATCTGACCGTTGGAAAGTTCGAAAGGAGCTCGTCCGCTAAGGAGTTTGGCTAGCTGAAGGAGTTCGGCTAAGACTCATCCGTTGAAGCTCTTCCATGGCTATCGGTTGCATTAGACTGAGCATCAGACTGGACTTTGGCAGGAGCGGAGTTTATCCCCAACAATAGTCTCCCCACTCTTGAGTTCGAAACTCGAAGAAAGAAAGTGCAAAAACAGCGATTGCCGAAGTCCTCTTCTAGGCTCTATGCCGGTTCAGGTTGAAGCTCGGAGGAGATCTCATCTTCAACCAAAGTTGATGTTAAAGTTGAAGCTCGGGGGAGATCTCATCTTCAGTCAAGGTTAAAGTAGATCTCGTCCCCTCCTGCAGCCAAGGTTGACTCGAGGGAGATCTTATCTCCTGCAGCTGAGGTTGGAGCTCGGGGGAGGTCTTATCTTCTGCAGCTGAGGTTGATACGGACACTCAGGGAAGATCCCATCTTCTACAGTCGAGGTTGGTCCGATTGCTCAGGAAAGATCTCATCTCCTGCAGTCAAGGTTGAAGCTCGAGAAAGATCTTATTTTCTACAATCGAGGTTGAAGCTCGGGGAGAGATCTTATCTCCAGCAGCCGAGATTGATGCGGTCGCTCGGGGGAGATCTCATCTCCTACAGTCGAGGTTGATGCAGGTGCTTAGGGGAGATCTTATCTCCTGCAGCCGAGGTTGGCCCGGTTGCTCGAGGGAGATCTCATCTCCTACAGCCGAGGTTGAAGCTCGGGAGAGATCTTATCTCCTGCAGCCGAAGTCGATGCGGATGCTCGGTCGAGACCCTATCTCCTATAGACTTTAAAGCTCGATCGAGACCCTATCTCCTGTAGACTTTAAAGCTCGATCTTGGACTTTGCTCACGTTAGGATGAGGTTCTCCTCCTATTTCTAACGGACCGTGGGGGCACCTAAGGGCCATTATCAGGGCCTCTTCCTCCATTCCATTCTGAATGAACGAGGCCTTCAACTTTGCTCGCGTTAGGATGAGGTCCTCCTATTCCTAATGGGCTGTGGGGGCACATAAGGGCCATTGTTAGGGCCTCTCCCTCCATCCCATTCTAAATGAATGAGGCCTTCGACTTTGCTCGTGTTAAGACAAGGTCCTCTCCTGTTCCTAATGGACTGTGGGGGCATATAAGGGCCATTGTCAGGGCCTCTTCCTCCATCCCATTCTAAATGAATGAGGCCTTCGATTTTGCTCGTGTTAGGATGAGGTCCTCTTATTCCTAACAGACTGTGGGGGCACATAAGGACCATTGTCAGGGTCTCTCCCTCCATCCCGTTCTGAAATGAATGAAGCTTTTGACTTTGCTTGTGTTAGGATGAGATTCTCCTCCTGTTTCTAACGGACTGTGGGGGCACATAAGAGCCGTTGTTAGGGTCTCTCCCCCATCTCATTCTAAATGAACGAGGCTTCGAAGCTTGGGAGAGATCTTATCTCTAGCTGAGATTGTCATGATCGCTTGAGAGAGATCTTATCTTTGGCTGAGGTTGTCACGGTCACTCGGAAGAGATCTTATCTCTGGCCAAGGTTGACTCGGGCACTCGAAAGAGATCTTATCTCTAGCCGAGATTATCGCAGTCACTCGAAAGAGATCTTATCTCTGGTCGAGGTTGACTTGATCGCTCGAGAGAGATCTTATCTCTGGCTGAGGTTGACTCGGACCTCAGTCACTCGAGAGAGATCTTATCTCTAGCTGAGATTGTCACGATCGCTTGAAAGAGATCTTATCTCTGGCCGAGGTTGACTCAGGCGCTCGGGAGAGATCTTATCTCTAGTCGAGGTTGTCGTAGTCGCTCGAGAGAGATCTTATCTCTGGCCAAGATTATCGCGATCGCTCGAGAGAGATCTTATCTCTAGTTGAGGTTGACTTGAGCGCTCGAGAGAGATCTTATCTCTAGCCGAGGTTATTGCGGTCGCTCAGAAGAGATTTTATCTCTAGCCAAGGTTGATTTGGGCGCTCAGGAGAGATCTTATCTCTAGCCGAGGTAGTTGCGGTCGCTCGAGAGAGATCTTATCTCTGACCGAGGTTGAAGAACCTTGATCGGCTCATGTTAGGATGAGGTTCTCCTTTTGTTCCTAACATGACCACTATTGACTGCTTCTTTCTTGTCATCACGTAGTTTTTGCACCAAGAAATAATATTATTGAAACAAAAGAATTTTATTGAAAGAAAGTTACTGGCAGCGCATCCCCAAATTTTTTATATTTCAGGGTCGTGGGAGCATTATTCCTCTAAGTTTCTTCGGACGATAAGCTCCGGGCCAGACGACCTCCTCTATCTCGTGCTGGCCTTTTCAATTTGGAGCGAGCTCCTCTTGGCTTTGACATTGGGAGATGATGGATCACTGAAGTACCAAGCTCCTCCCAGATGTGAAGTCGATGATATGGAAAATGACTGATCTTTTTGTTGTTCCTCCATCATTGGTGGTTCTAGCTATGGCAGCGCCCTTGGCCGATCTTCTTCTGCTTCAGGCTAGCATCTAAGAAATCGATCCAGCTGGCCTCTCCTGATGAGCTCCTTGATTTTATCTTAGAGCTGAGCATATTCCTCAGTGTCATGGTCGTGGTTATGATGGTAGAGACAGTACCTACTTCGATCGTGCTTGTTTGGGGGAGATCATAATCTTGTTGGTCTTGGTAGTTGGTTCTTAACTTCCGCAAGAATTTGAGTTTGAGGAGCATTGAGGAGGGCGTAATTACGGAACCTTTCGAAAGGTGGACTTCTTCGCACCCTTCTATCGAGGATTTCTTGATGATGAGCTCGAGGAGTTCGGGCTCGCTCATGCCTGGAGGAAGTTCGTGAGTGTGGTCGAGCTTCACTCGACCCTCCATCGATGATGGGTCTATTATACTCGTCTGTCCATCGCTCTCCTAAGGCTTCTTCGTCCTTCAACTTGAAGGCTTCTTTAGTCCAGGCATATTCCTCGACCCGAGCCAGTAGATCGATGAAGTCCATGGGATACTTCTTCTTCAAAAAGAATAGTAAGTCATTCTTCTGAAGGCCGCCCTTGAGAGCAGCCATTGCAACAGACTGATTCAGATCTCGGACCTCCAATACCGTGGCATTAAATCAGGTGAGATAAGCCTGGATGGATTCCTCCTGCTTCTACTTGACATTCATCAGAAAATCCAAACTTCGATGCAGATGTCGGCTGCTGATGAAGTAAGCCACGAACTAATGGCTCATCTGATCAAAAGAGAAGATCGTACCCAGCTTTAACACCGAGTATCAATTTTTGGCTGCTTTCTTTAAGGTAGATGGAAAGGCTTGGCACAATATGGTGTCTAAAGCACCGTGGAGTAGCATCATGGTTTAGAAGGCCTCTAGATGATCAATTAGATCAGAAGTTCCATAATAGCTTTCAAATTGAGGGAGCCCAAAGTTCGGCGGAACGGACTCTTGCATAATTCAGAGAAAGAAAGGAGGATCGGTGTAGACGCTATCAAGGTGAGCCAGGGCGACATGGTCAATCTCGGTGACGTGACCGAGCTCCTCGATCCATCGGTCCATCTCCCGTAGTCTATGATCAAGGGCATCGTCTTGGTTACAAACCTTGGAGGGCTTCCTACTATAAATGAGGAAGGTCTCCTCCAGGGGAGAACCATGATCTCCCCGATGGAGTTACCGTCGGGTATGCCAGCCCGAGTACTCTTTCTTAGGACCGATTTTCGACATTCTGATGGTGGATTTCTCGATGGAGTTACCGTCGGGGGCTGCTGCATGGCCTACACTACTTCTGTGAGGCCACGAACCTGCTGGACAAGTAGGTTGAATTACTCCACATCTATCGTGGGCACAGGTGGAATCTAAGTTATCGGGACTGAAGCGGGAGCATATGGATCTAGTGTAGAGGCCGCCAATCATCGAGTCGAAGCTCTTTTGGGAGGCATTTTTTCTCAAAAAAAAATTTTGAAGAGAAAGAAGAGAGATCTTCGAAGAAAAAAGAGAGAAATCATCACTAAGCACTCCTTTAGGAACAAGGGAGCCTCAAGAACACCTCAAGAATAGAGGCGACCCTCCATCTAGCGCCAGTTCTATTGGTGTAGAATCTAGTTATCGTCGGATCTAGCTGGAGTGGGGGAGGATGAGGTCACCATCGGAGACCTACAAAATAAAGTCCCGTTCGAAGCCGATGGGAGTGGCTCCGGTAGGACCCTCCGACGATCAAGTCAGCTGTTCTGGCCAACAGAAATAGAGTCCTCTGGAATGAGTTTGGCAGAGTTTAAAGAAGGAGAGGAGAGCTTAGAGCTTAGAGCCTATTTGGAGGATCCTTTTTTATAGGCGAAGCTTGTAGCAGGTTGATGGTGACAGCTGCAGCTGCCTGACAGCGGGTCGCTTGAGATCTAGCGGAGTCAATCACGAAAGAAGGCACCATCTGCAACACCGCCTGATTGATTATGACAGCCATCGCCGCCTGATAGCAGATCGCTGTCGTCTGCAGTGGACTGATGGCGACTATTCGTTGAGATTTAATGGTTGTAGCTGTGAGAAAGCAGGCGTTGGTTGGTGGACTTCGGGGTATATCGATTTCACAGGAGTTTAGACTTCTGAAGAAAATACGTCTGATGAAATTATCTGAAAGCAATCCACTGAAGGAATCCGACTGAGGAAGAAGTCCTGAAGAAGTTCGGTCAAAAGAGAAGCTCGAAAGGAGTTTGGCTCCTGTAGGAGTTCGATTGAAGGGGAAGCTTGAAAGGAGTTCGGCTCCTATAGGCATCTGATCGAAAGAGCACGGAGGGAGTTTGGCTCTCGTGGGCATCCGACTGGAGGAGTGCGACTGAAGTATGGAGGAAGTTCGGCTTTCATGGAAGTCCAACTGGAGCTCGATGGCTGAAAAGTTCGGCAGGCTAAAGAAGTTTGGCTAAGACCCGACCGCTGGAGAGTTTGGAAGAAGCTCGTCCGCTAAGAAGTTTGGTAGAAGCTTGGCCGCTGAGGAGTTCGGTCAGCTGAAGGAGTTTGGCTAAGACTCGTCCGCTGAAGCTCTTCCATGGCTATCGGTTGCATTAGACTGAGCGTCGGACTGGACTTTGGTAGGAGTAGGATTTATCCCCAAGAGGATGTATCACAGACACTAAATACACATATGTGATAGAAAATAACTTATTTTATTATTTTTAGTCAAAATTATAATTTTGTTCCTAGAAGTGTATTACAAGTGTCAGCCAATTCTGGCTTCTAGGGCACACATATCTAACAATATTAATTAGCAAAAAATAAAATAACATAAACTAAAATATCTAAAGTATTAGAGTTTACTGCCTAGTATGAGAGATGCAGAACCATTTAAGCTGGCTGCATGATCGCTCTCTTCTTGAGAGCTCATCCTGGTTGGAATGGCTCCAGCCTCTAAAAGACAAGATATATAATCTTTGAAAATAAAAATAAATAGATTTACCAAATTAATTATACAATTATGGATGGTAATACAAGATTTAAAATGATGTATTTTGTTTGCCATTAAGGCTTATGTGAAATAAGTTCTCGATAAAAATGAAAATCAAAGCAAGTAGATAACCTAAAAATTAGTCTAAATAAAATATCTATCAAAACATAATAAGATGATCATAATTTAACTCACATGTAATAAAGATTGTTAGTTAGCATCTGCAACATCTGAGCAAAAGAATGATTTTCATCCAATAGTACATGATAATGTGTTGGTCTGTTAGTCTCCTAATTTAGGCATTGTCTAATTTTCATCCAGCACTACATGATAATCTAAGTACATAAAAATGTGAAGAAAGCTCAAATTTACCATTAAAAAATAAGGCATTGCAAGTTCCTCTACACCTTTAACAATGAGGTGACTGCAAGTGGTTGTCTGCAATATAATAGACCATCCAAGCTTGCCCTGCAACTACAACAATAAGTGTAGAAATGCATCACCTCTATTTAGGTGCATCTAGCATAGGTGGTCATCATAGCCTCTCAGAGCCCTCGGCCGCCTCCTCGAGTTGCAAATTAGGAGTAGAAATTTTTATAAAAAATAATATAATAACTTAAAAATGATATTTAATTCATGTGCTTGCGTAACTTAATTATCTAGCATACTCCAAGTCTGCATGCATGGCATGCATATCCTAACTATCCCTGTTCATGATGTCCTTTACTTCTATGATTATTCTTTTGGAAATGCTATGCTCTTAGTTCAAGGACTGGCTCATCGTTCTTATAAGAGATGTGTCAATAGAGAAATGCTTGATAGGATTATCCATTTATATAGGAGTAGATTTTGCCAAAATACAAGCATTGGTACCTATATAGAAAGATGTGGGAGACAATCGCAAGGGCTTCAGAGACTTTACTTGTCCAACATCTTTGCTGATGTGCAAGAGCTTAATGCTGACAAGCTTGAGCGGATGATTAACATATTTGGTGAGTTTGATCTAGTTATTGGTGGAAGTCCATATAATAATCTTTTAGATAGCAATGGTCATAGTCATGATGGACTATAGGATTGCTATGGTTATAGCCTTGCTTACTCTCTAGGGGGTCACAACCCTATAGAGGGTAAGCATGGCTATAACCATAGCAACCCTATAGTCTATCATGGCTATAGCAGTTGCTACCTAAAAGATTATTACATTAACTTCCACCAATGATCAAATTAAACATACCAAATGTGTTAATCATCCACTCAAGTCTATCACCATTAAGCTCTTGCACATCAGTAAGGTCTTCGACAAGTATAGCCTCCAAAGCCCTTGCAATTATCTCCCATGCCTTCCCATGCAAGTACCAATATTTGTAGTTTGGCATAAATTTACTTCTATATAAATGGACAACTATTGTATCTTTATCAAGTATTTTTCTATTGGCACAACTCTTATAAGAACAACAAGCCTGTCCTTGAATGAAGAGTACAACATTTTCAAAAGCATAATCATAGAAGTAAGAGATATCATTACAGACGGGGATGGTTAGGATGCATATTTCATGCATGGAGACTTAGAGCATGCCAGACGACTGGGCTGCACAAGCACACTGGAATGGCTTCCAGGCAAATTCCATTTGAAAGTTCCAAATTAAGTACCAAGTGAGATTGCAAATAGGACTAGAAATGGGCCGAACTAGGCTAGGCCACACCCCTCCTTGAGTCCGGTCCAAAAATTTAAAGCTAATTAAATAAAATATCACTAATTTAAATTAATTAAATATTATTAATTTAAAACTAATTTAACTAAATTAGAATATATATATTAATCAAAAGATGGGTCTATAATTTCATGCAATGTATTTTTTTTTTTAAATTAACACCGTTAGCCTAAGCATGTAGGATGTGTGAGTGCTAAATGCCTTTGATGCTAGTTAGGACCTGAGGCCCAAGCATGTAGGGCATGCCCCAGCTTCTATTCATAATACTGACTGGCACCTTCCCTCAGCCTGAGTGCGTGGGTGCATGGGGGTTGGATTTCTTGGATGCCAGTTGGGACCCAAGCTTGAGCGCATAGGGCATGCCTCGGCCCCATATTTGTAATGCTGTACCTTTCCTAGATTTAAGCACTTGACATGCCGAGATCCAAGTCTCATACTTTTAACTAATTAATATCTAACTAATTAATTAAATTATTTTTTAATTAATTAACTTTTTAATACCTAATTATGCTTAATTAACATAATTTAAATAAAAAAATTAACTTTTAGTGATGGTATTAGCCATCCCTAATACTCATAATAGAAGGAGGTTAGCATGCTAGACTGAGACACGGGCTGGCATGTAGGGGCTAAGGCACATGGAGGCACGGGCTGGTGCACAGGGATTGAGGCTTAGGGATGCAGTGCGGAGATGAGGGCACATGGTTGGGGCTGCGAGGTCGGGCCAACAAGGCAGGGGCTGTAGGCTGGGGGTGGCGGGCAGGGGTGATGGTTAGGGGATGCAGTTGTGGAAATGAGGGTGTGGGGATGGACCGTCGCAAGAAGGCAGCACAGGTCAGGGCCACTTGGTCAAGCCTGGGGGAGGTGGGATGCGGTCGGGGGCTCAGAAAGGCAGGAGGTGGGTGGGAGCTCACAACCAAGGGCTCGAGGAGGTGGCCGGAGAGAGGTGGCAGGAGGCAGTCGAGGTCTCATGGTTGGGAGCTCAGGGAGGCGGCAGGCGATCGAAGGTTGGTAGCTGGGGGCCAGGGAGGTGGGAGGTAGTCAAAGAATTGGGGAGGCAGGAGGTGGCCAAGGGTTCGGCAAGGTGGCCAGGGGCTCGAGGATGCTAGATCCAATGGCATGATGGGAGAAATTAGGGATCAAAAGTGGGGGCAAGAGGGGGGTGGCGGGGGACCGAAGGGCAGGGCAAAGGGGGGGTGGTGGGGGGATCGAAGGGCGCAGGGTGAGTGATAAAAATAAGGGGGGAGACGAGAGCACAGAAGGTTGGAAAAAATGAGGATGCACGGTGGAAAAAAATAAGAGCGTGAAGGTTATTAGCGACAAATTATCATTGCTAATAATCTTCATCCATCGCTAATAATCATATTTTAAAATAAATTTATTAGCAATGATAAAATACTATCGCTAATAATTTTCTTCTATCATTGATAATTATATTTTAAAATAAATTTATTAGTGATGGCATAACACCATCGCTCATAATTTTCTTCCATCACTAATAATTATAAAAATATAATAAAAAATAAAAATAATTATTAGCAATGATAAACTACCATCATTAATAATTTTTTTTCATTACTAATAATTATAAAAAATAGTAAAAAATAAAATTACTTTTTATTAGAGATGGTAACTTATCATTGCCAATAAATTTTCATCACTAATAATCATAAAAATATATTTAAAAAATAAAATTATTTTTTTATTTATTAATGATGGTATTTTGTGATTTCTAATAAGTATCTTGCCATCGCTAATAATAATAAAATCAAATTTAAAAAAATAAATTATTTTTTATTAGTAATGCGATTGTCGTTGCTAAAATCCTAAAATTTCATCGCTAATAATTTTTTTTATGATGAAATAATTACTGGTCGATAAAAAAAGACTAAAAAAATATAATATCTATTCTAATAAGAATCATTAATCAAAAATCAACCATTCAAAATCTTCATCATAGTTAGGGCTGGAACTAGGCCGAGCTAGGCTGGGACCTACCCATATCCAAGTCTGATCCAAAATACTGCCACTTGTAAAAATAGTACTTAAATCAAAGACCAACAAAGTAAACAAAGGAAAGAGAAAAAGAAGAAGGCTCAAATCTGCCATTGGTAAATAAGGCATTGCAAGTTCCTCTGCACTTTTAACCATGAGATGGCTACAAGCGATTGCCTATGATGTAACAAACTATCCAAGCTTGCCTTGTAATTATAAGAATAGAAATGCATCATCTCCATCTCTCTCTAGACTCTCTAGGCGCATCAGTCAGTCATCATAACCTCTTTATGAATAGAGCATTGTTGGTTTTGGGTTGGATGCAGGCCTGTAGTATCAGACCCACTCTCGAGTCGAGCCTTGGTTGGGCCAAAGATATTTGGGCTGGAGGTAGCTGGAGGTCAAGGAGCTAGGAGGTGACCGGGGGCTCGTGTAAGGATGACAGTGGGAGAGAGAAATAAAAGTATTAGCGATGGCAAATTACCATCGCTATAGCCATTGCTAATGTTCTACCGTCGCTAATAAAATTTTTCATCGCTAATAATTTTACCATCAAATTAAAATAAATTACTGGTTATTAGCAATGGCTGAATTTTCATCGCTAAATCCATCGATAATAAGTATTAGCAACGGCATAGCCATTGCTACTAATAAATCTAGCCATCACTAATAATTGATCACTTTTAGTGATGGTAAATTTTTTTGTCATAATTCATTGTTGATAAAGATCACTATTAGTGGCTTCTTTTTTGCCATTGCTAATACTAGATTTTCTTGTAGTGAACTTCAACAAGCCTAGTGCCTAGAAGAAGAAGTCCATTGGTCCCACCACCTTCTCTAGGTGATTGAGGAGGAGCAGAATAAAGCTGTAGAAGAGTTACATACCATTATCTCATAGTTGAGAGAGCAACTCACCACTGAGAAAATCTTGGCCGACATCGTCGAGATCACTCTAGAAGAAGCTAAGGACTCTCTCAAAATAGCTCAACTTCTGGAGAGCAAAATTAAGGGTGCACATCTACAAGACTAACTAGCAAAGACTAAAAGAAATGAGCACCAAGCTAGAGAAGAGGTGGCCCAAGCAAGGGAGATCCATTCTTAGCTATTGGAGAATGCTACTACCACCAAGCACCACCTCATGAAAGCTGTTGCTGAGGGCATGGAGGCCTTCAAGCAGGTTGATGACTTCCACTAGAGTTGCTGAGGTCAAGCCAAGAAGACTTCTTTATAGGCTTTGATGAATGAAAGGAGTTGGAAGTGTGCTTTCTAAAGATCAACCTTAGCCATATATCCATTTTGACCTCATCCTCCTTGAGCAATAGTTTGGCCAATGTGGAGTGGGATGCAAATATGGAGGGTAAGGTTGAGTTGTAACCTTGACAAATTCATTTTCATTTTGTTGTGACTTTGTGGTGGAATCCCTTATAACTCAAGAGAAGCCATTACAATGAATGTATCCTTTTCGGTCTTCAATTTCCTTTCTCTACCTCTTTCTTCTTTTTTTGCATCCTCATGCCTTGACTTCTAGAAACAAGGATGAGATTCACTAGAAAGGAACTTCTAGCTGACCTACTAAACAAGAAGAGGAAGACCAGCTGTGTAAAGACCACTCCTAGAGCTGGATCGAGTTGGGGAAGGAAGAACTAGGTTTTGTTGCTCTTTGTAGATGGTGTGGTGCTCCCAAGCCTTGGGAGAACACGGGAGGAGCTAGGATATTGGCTTTGGGGAGACTAGGATAGGTATGGTCTTAGGGTTAGGATAGGAGTTGTCCTAGAGTGGAGACAGTGTTTAACCCTCCATGGATTTGAGGTTCAGGTGTTGAGAACTTTGAGAGGCTTGGTTGGTACTTTGGATACTTAGGACACAAGGTGGAGCAAGAAACCAAAGCCAGAAAATGAAAACTGTAGAAAAAATCATTTTTGCAAGTTAGTCGGCTTAGTCTAAAACTAGGTCGGCTAAGTCTTAGAGGATAGGCCTAATAGAGAGGTGCGCATTTGGAACTACAGGCACGACATGCAACTGGGTTGGCTCAGTCTGAAATCGAGCTGATCGAATCTTAGATTAGCTGGCTCAGTGCATGGGTAGAGTTATGCAAGGGTCTATTTAGGGCTAGGATAGGAACTTATCCTGGAGTTTAAGGCCTGGTTTCAGAGATCTTAAGAAAGCTAACTCATGTATGGGTCGGGTTTAGATCTAGGAGATGAGAGCATGGGAGACATGGGTATATTTGGGCTTGGTGAGTGCTTTCATATATTGGGTTAGCCAGAAAAATTTTTGGTCGGGCCTAATGGTTATGTATAAATACATAGGTTGTATTAGAATTTTTATTGGTGTAGTGAATGCAGATCTTTTTTTCCTCAATCTTTCTTCTCTCTTATCTCTAGTGTTGTTGCCCTAGGCTCTTGAAGAAGCTCTAGAGAGAGGGGGTGCCTCCCTCAAGCCCAAGGAGGAAGGCACCCCGGCATAGATCTAGGTGGTGGATCTATGATATGCTGCCCTTAGAGAATAAAGGTCTCTCCATATCCATGCTAAAGATCCTGGGTTTTTCACAACATGGGGTCAGAGAGGTGCCATGGAACAACAATGGTATTAGAGCTAGGTGATGCCATGGTGATGTCACAACACTCTCAAGGTCCCTAACAAGATCTCTCTGGTCAGACCTTCTCTAGGCACAGTTGTGGATGCATCTCGAGTCAAAATAGGGATTAGTGATCAACCCGTTGGAGCTATCACACCGAGCCTAAGGTAGTGTGAATAGTGAAAAAGGGTTTTCATTATTTTTACATCAAGAACTCGAGTCGAATAAATTTAACATATGATAGATGATCGGATTTGATGAGCAATTCTATAACATTTATCTAGTCGGGACTTATAATGGAAGGACAATATTATATGGTAATTGCACCTAGAGTTTCAACCATTTCGTTCTACTAGAATGTCACTACATGCTGCTAAGTATCACTGGTAGATTATAAAATTCATGAGAATTATTTTTACGATCAATAATTCTTATTAGATGAGTTAAACTATTCCAATCTATTAAAAGAAGTTTTAATAATATTATTGATGGAGATCATAATATATCTTACTATTAGATAGAATAGAATCTATAGGATCACACACAAAAAAAATTGATCAAAAATTGAAAATTAGGTTTTAGAAGTTATAATTAAAAAAAAATTATGAAAAATCCTAAAGAATTTTGGATTTTCATGCTAGCACATGTTTAAATGCTAAAATCCTTATACCACTTGGACTCCTAATGAGATAAGGAGTTGACTAGTCAAAGCATATGCTAACACTTCTCTCGTGCCACTAAAGGAGAAAGGTGCGCATCCAAGAGTTGGACGCCCAATGATTGGTGCCCAGAGTCCTTCGTGAAGTGGTCTTTGATTAGCCAAAATGTTTGACTAATCAAAATCCTATTGTACTATGACTCCTAGGAAAAATAGATTAGATCTCATGCCTCAATCCTTGGATTTGTGCCATACTCATCTTGCCTCATCCCACCTCTTAACACCTCATATATCTCACACCCCCTTTGAGATCTAGCACCCCACTTGAGAAGGACTCTAAGCACCCAAGAGTTGGGATGCCCTAGAGTCCTTACTTTAAAAGAGTCTTCATGTGAAAACAATTCTTCATGCCTCTTTATCCCAATGCCTTAAGAAGGCTAGCAACCCATCAGATCAAGATAATCTTGATATCTCCCACTAAAAGAGTTTTGACATGAGGAGGGATTACATGCTCAAAAGGAGATCATGCCTCAAGTGGATAATGCATGAACATGCATCACAAGAGGATCTTGCCAACAAGGGTTCTTGGCAACACTCAAAGTGGTTTTATGCAAAAGAGGGTGTGTGCTGATTTTCTTAGGAAGGAAATCAAGAAAAAGGATTTAGAGAGAGTCCTTGACCTTTCCTATATGAATATCTATAGAGATCGGATGCTTGTATGGCTTTAAAGAAATTGAGAAGACATGCACGATCATCAGATTGTGGTGAATAGCTACCTGCACAAAGGTGAAGATTTGTCATTCTTCTTTCACTTATCTTAATTCTAATAACTATAAGGGATCTGGGGTTGTTTCGAGATGAGATCTCATGAGATAAAATTTGAGATTTTTATTTTATCTACTGCATATTAATCTAAAAATTTTTATATTTCCTTCTGCTACATAGATCAATCAACTCCTAGTTTCTAATAGTAGTATCAAACCCACGCTCATATGTTTTAAGATTAGATTACTGATTTGAGTATCATAGATTATTTAACAAGGTTTGAAGCACAAAAATTCTGATCTTGTTGACTGATTTGATCAGTCAATATCAATTTGATAAGATCAAAAAATTATGGTGATTTGATCATATGATAAGTTTTCGAATCTATGTTAAGCGATTAGTCTAATACCTAGATCTATATTTATTATTTTCATATATGAGATACATGTGGTTCATGTATGGGATACATGAGGTAATGATCATAGGATTGCGACCCTTATTATCTCTGTGATGTATCTATGTGCAAATCCTATATTTTAAAATTAGTTAATTTTTGGGTGCTTGCAAGCATCAACAGATTTATGTAATTTGAAGACCTACGAGTCTCATATAATTTAAAAGATTATAATTAATTATTATATTATGTATTGTATGGGTTGTATTTTGTGATTGGTCATATGTCAATGGTTGATCGGCTACAAGCCTACAACACATAACTAGTATGGATCAGGTCGAGCAATTGGTCAAGGCTAGATCAAGGTGTTGATTAGATAAAGGACTTGCTCAGGATCAAATCAAGGAGTTGAAGATGATCAAACCAATTGACATGCATGTGCTTGTATATTTGATCCATATAACCAAATTCGACTCAGTGGCTTGAGCTTGAATCCCTTTCTTAGATTCATGATCATCATCAATTTTTATTATTTACATTTTACAAATTTTATTTGCATTAGATGTAAATAACTAAAATTTGAGACCTAAATTTAAATCTCCTTAAAATATATTAAGTTGAGTGGTCTTACATCATTGTAGATGTGCAGATGTCCTATTGATGATGACTATTCTTGGCTGGTCATAGTGGTTAGTTACATCAGAAAGGTGCAACCACTATTAGCATGAGATGCTGCAAGGTAAAGATGGAGTTTGACCTAATAATTGTTAGGTGAGGGACTTAATGATGAGTTTGGATATGCATCGAATGGTAGGTCTGACTTAACTAAGAAATGAGGTCAATAATTATTAGGTGAAGCCTACATGACTAAGAGAATGAAGACTACTGTAATATGCTTGATAAGCATTGGACAAGAGTTATCCATTTATTGATTTATATGTTGCCAATAACTATTATGTGAGGTGGCATGTTGAATCAATGGGACTGCAGTACCCACTTGAAACCCTAATCATGAAGGATTTTTGTTTCTCTATCCAAGGAGTGTAAGAGATTTGAGGAAATAATGAAAGGCATATTTATTTTAAAAAAAATTCTAAAATAATTTTTTGATCAAATACAAAAATCTAACTTAAATCTTACTCTCTATAGAATAAAATGTTTGCTTCCATCCCTCAAGCTCATATTATTGAAACCAATCATCTAACCAGATCTAATTATAAAGATTAGTTCAAAAATTTGAAAATAGTTTTAAGTTATGAAAAGCTGAGTTATGTACTAGACTAGGATCCCCTTGTGTTACCAAATCAATCAATGGCTGACCAAAGGGAAGCATTGAAGAAATGGACGAATGAGAACAATAAGGTTAAGTGCTACATTCTAGCATCCATGTCAAATAAACTTCAATGCCAGCATGAGGACATGAAGACTATTAGGGCCATGTTGACTCACCTTAAAGAGTTATATGGTGAGCAAAGTCGATCAGCATGCTTTGAAGTGTCCAAAAGGCTTTTCAATACTAATATGCATGTAGGATAGTCTATCTATTATCATTGTTTGACTATAATCAAGAGCTTGAGAAGCTCAACATGACCATGCATATGGAATTACAAGCAAATTTGATCTTGCAATCACTTCCTGATTTGTATGAGCAATTTATAGTAAACTACCATATGAATATGATTGAATGCACTTTAGCTGAATTGTTGAACATATTGATGACTACTGAAGGGGCCTTGAAAAGTTTAAGGGGCACAGTTCTCACTGCAAAGCAGATTTTATTTTTCAAAAGAAAGTCTAATTGAAAGAAGAAGAAGACCATGAAGAAACAAAAAATTGAGAGCAAGCCAAAAGGAGAGACTCCTAACAAGAAGGCTGCTGACAAGAAAAAGTGTTTCTACTACAATATTGATGGTCACTAAAAAAGAAATTATCTCATATACCTGGAATCCCTAAAGAACAAAAAGGACATACTTTTGGATGGTATGTCAGATCTACATATAATTGAAACTAACCTTGCGATTTCTTCTACTTCCAGTTGGGTTATATACTTTGCTTTAAATTTTTATTTGTATACTACAATGTAGAGTCTAAAAGAAAGTAGAGGGCTGAGGGAAGGTGAAGTAATACTATGGGTTGGCAATGGGGCAAGAGTTGCTGCTATTGCTGTTGGCACCTATCCTCTGTGACTATTGTTTGGTTTTACTTTATTACTTAGAGACTGTTATTATATACCTGCTGCTAGCAAAAATTTAATTTCTATTTCTACATTAGCACATGATAGTTATGTTTTTAATTTTAATAAAAACTATTATTTCATTTATTTTAGAAATAAATTGGTTATACATGGTTTTGTGATGGATAGTCTCTATCATTTGCTAGACATATTTGTGAATATTTTTTATTAGATAGTGAGTGCCATAGGATAAATAAATTGAAGAAGGATGGGCTTATTGGCTCATTGATTGTTGAGACCTATCTAGTTGTGAATTCTATCTTTAAGGAAAAATGGCCAAACTACCATTCATATAATAAAGGAAGAGGACTACTGAGATACTTGCTTTCGTACACACTGATATGTATGGCCCATTCGATGTATAAGTTAAGGATGGTTATCTTTACTTCATTATCTTTACCAATATTTATTCATGGTATGATTATGTGTATCTCATGAGACACAAATCTAAAGTCTTTAAAAAATTTAAAGAGTTTAGATATGAAGTAGAGAAGCAAATCAAAAAAATTTTCAAGATTCTTTGATTAGATCGAGGAGAATACCATAGTGGAGAATTCTAAGATTATCTCAAGAAAAATGACATAGTCTCATGATAGACTGCTCCTAGAATATCTCAATTCAATGGGGTGTTGGAGTAAAGAAATCAAAATCTATTAGATATCGTTCGATCCATAATGAGCTTCATGTAGAACCTGGTGTAGTGCTCTCAAATCTTAGGAGAACAAGAAGGCCAGCTGGAGATGGAAGCCCAACAAGTGACAGCTTCGATAGCTTAGTCAATCGACTCTGAATCTAGATTGACTAAGTCGGGGGTGAGTCGACCCAGTCTCAGAAGTGGGTCGACTATATCTCAGATAGAAGCCAAACAAAAAGATATATTTTTGGGTCTGTTGGTATGGCACATAACTAAGTCGACCTAGCAATTCAGTGGGTCAACTCAGTCTTAGGTTAGCCGACTCAGTACTGAGACTGGACGGCTCAGTGATCGGATAAAGATATATGGGATGTCTATTTGGGCTAGGATCTGATTTGATCCTAGGTGACTAGGGGTCTTGATTTGAGAGGTCTTAAAGGGGCTAATCCTTTGTTTGGACTAGGAATTAAGTCCAAAAGGACATGTGCATGTGAGACATAGGTGTACATGGGCTCGAGGAGCGCATCGCATTAGGTTAGCTATTGAAAATTTTCTTGAGCATTAGGCTTGACCCATTTTGTATAGGTATATATACAATGTAATTAGGTCAAGGAATATACAATGAATGAAATTTGCTCTTTCTCCTAAGAAGCCTAGCCACTTTACTCTCTCTTCTCTCTTTCTTCTTCTCTTGCTCGATCTAGGGCATCATTGATCTTCAGATTTTTTTGGCCCTAATTAATCCCAGGCATCCCTACATGATCTAGTATTCATAATAGTTGGTATCAGAGTTGTTGGTTCGTGGGGAAGGAAGAAATCAAGCCACAAAGAAGAAGATCTTCGAAGGTTGAAGTTTCAGCAATCCCCTATCAAGATACTTTTCATATCTATTTTGGTGTGTGGATCCAACCATGGGAAGCAGCAACAAGGTGGATTTCAAAAAGTTTGATACGAAGGAAAGTTTTTTCATGTGGAAAGTGCGAGTAGAATATCTTTTGGTTCAGCATGAGTTAGATCTGACATTGGAGGATAGACTAGATGGGATGTCTGATCGATAATGGATGTCTATAGAAAAATGGGCATGTGCAGCCATTAGGGATTATTTGGCTGATGTGGCCCTGTATTTGGTGCTGAAAGAAAAGACTCCAAAGGATTTATGGTCGAAATTGCACACCCTATATAGGAGGAAGAATATGTGCAATAAATTAATGTTGAAGAAAAGACTCTACAGTCTTTGGATGGAAGAAGGTGGGGTTGTAGTTATTCATATTCAGAGGTTCGACCAGATCAGCAATGAGTTATTGAATGTTGGGATGAAGTTGGAAGTGGAGGACCGATCATTACTATTACTTTGTTCGTTTCCCTAGTCCTTTGATTCCTTAGTGATGACACTACTATACGGGAAGGTGACTTTATATTATAAAGACATTATCTTGGTGCTTCGATCTAATGAGCAGAGGGAGAGGTTGACCAAGGAAGGTGTTCTCCAAGAAGGCTTGGCCATGGGGGAGAGATCAGGAAGAGAAAAAGAAAGGGGGTGGGTCAAGGGGATGGTAAAAGTTTCGAAGAGTAAGAAGGAAGTGAAATACTTCAAGTGCAATGAGACTGGTCACTTCAAGTGCGATTGTCCATTGTGGAAGAAGAAGTAGGGTAAAAAAATAGCATCCAATTCACTGAGTATGGTGGCTGATCATGAGATAGAGGATAACCTCCTAATTATGTCAGATGGTCATAGGAGTGGCACAGAAGTTTGGATCTTAGACTCAGCCTATTCATACATTATACTCCAAATAGATCTTGATTTTCCACATACACCAAAATGAATGAGGGAAGCATGACACTAGGAGATGACCACCCATGCAAAATTACTGACATAGGGATAGTTCAAGTGAGGATGTTTGATGGGATGGTGCGGACTCTCACCAATATGAAGCACGTCCCAAAATTAAAAAAGAATTTAGTGTCACTTGGCTATTTGGAGAGGAATTGCTACAACTTTAGCAATCATGCTTGGAGTGGAGTACTGAATATCTCCAATAGGGCCATGGTAGTGATGAAAGGTAGAAGGCTAGAGAATAATCTTTATAGGTTTGATGGTTCAATTATAACTAGAGATTTTGATATAGCGACTATGATATAGGATTAGCAAGACTTGTATCGATTGTGGCACTACTTCCTAGGCCACATGGAAGATCAAGGGATGCAGGAGTTGAGCAAGCATGGGGTGATTCCAAACATGGAGTGTAGAGTTTCAGAGATTTGTGAGCCATGCTAAATGAGCAAATAGAAAAGGGTTCAGTTTGCCATCAGTACTGCTAGAAGTGCTATCCCATTGGAGCATGTGCATATAGACTAGCACCTATCTTGGTTAGGAATGGGGTTAGGTATTTCTTGACACCGATCGATGACTTTTCAAAAAAGATATGGATTTATTTCTTGAGGAAAAAGTCAGATATTTTCTCCAAGTTTAAGGTATGGAAAGTTGAGGTGTAAGAGTAAGGGTACAATGACAAGTGCTTGAGATCTGATAATAGCGGAGAGTTTACTAGTAGGGAGTTTCAGGTGTTCTATGAGGAATGTAGCATTCAAAGGCATTTCATGGTGAAGAAAACTCCACAGCAGAATGGGATGGCTGAAAGGATGAACAGGACTCTCCTAGAGAAGGCAAGATGTATGAGGCTACAAGCAGGACTTTCCAATCTTTATGGGTGGATACAGTTGATGCTGCATGCTACCTAATGAATCAGTCACCTCATACCAGAGTAGGAGGGATTCTTGAGGAGAAGTGGTCTGAAAAGAAGGTGGAGTTGGGCCACCTTAGGGTGTTTGATTGCATAGCCTATGTGCACATTGCTGTTGGTGAATGGAGCAAGTTGGATGCTAGGTCAAAGAAGATGGTATTCTTAGGCTATCCATAGGGAGTGAAGGGATACAAACTATGAGATCCCATGGAGAAGAAGGCTACCATTAGTAGAGATATAGTCTTCGATAAGAGTTTAGCTCATCAGAGGCAAGGGGGCATGGAAGAATAAAAGGACCAACAGGAGGTCTAGTCAGATGGTAGTGGACAGCTAACCTCCTATACTATTCTGCCTTTTATAGGTACACATGAAGGACTTGATAATTAGGTGGAGCACTTTCTAAAGGAGTCTTCATAGGTGGACAGGGTTCAGATAGGAGAAAGAAGCTAGGAGGTCTATTAGGAGCAGGCTGGACCTAGGATAGATATCGGGTTGCACTACACAAGTCCAAAAGGAGTATCAGGCAATCAGAACGATACGACTTTGAGGAGTCTATTTCATATGCACTGGTGACTATAAATTAGGATCCGTATACCTATGAGGAGGCACTGGAGAGCCATGAAAGAGATAGATGGATTCAGGCAATGTCTGAAGAGATGCAGTCACTCCACAAGAACCAGACTTAGTGGTTGATACCAATACTAGATGGAAAGAGACCCACTAGATACAAATGGATCTTCCAATGCAAGAAGGGGTCTTTAGAGCAGGAAGATATCAGATATAAGGTGAGACTAGTGGCCAAAGAATACTCTCAAAAGAAAGGCATTGACTTTAGTGAGGTCTTCTTTTCGATCATCAGACATATGTCCATTCAGATACTATTTAGCATAGTAGCAGCTCAAGATTTGGAGCTAGAACAGATGAATGTCAATATGGCCTTTCTTCGTAGAAATCTGAAGGAGAGCATATATATGGAGCAGTCATAGGAGTTCACAGAGCTAGGGTTAGAAGGGAGGGTATGTTTGCTACAGAAGTCATTGTATAGATTGCAGTAATCATCAAGGCAGTGGTACAAGTACTTTGATTCATATGTAAGGAGCATCGGGCATTCTAGGTGTGAGTATGATCCATATGTCTATGTGAAGACTCTAGAGGATGATTCTAGATTGTATTTACTCTTGTATATAGATGATATATTGATAGCATGTAGGAGTAAAAGAGTTATGCAAGAACTAGAGGAAGCCTTATCTCGAAAGTTTGAGTTGAAAGATTTGGAACTTGCAAGGAAGATTCTAGGCATGAAGATCCTTAGGGATAGAGCAAAGGGACTACTACATTTATCTCAGAATGGTTACATACAAAAGGTACTTGAAAGGTTTGGGATGAAGGAGGCCAAATTGGCGGCACTGCCACTTGCCGAGCACTTCAAGCTTTCAAAGACTATGTCTCCACAGACTGAGGTAGAGGCTCAGGAGATAGAGAGTGTACCATATGCCTCTAGAGTAGGAAGTTTGATATATGCTATGATGTATTGTAGGTCAGATCTTGCCCATGCAGTGAGTTAGGTCAACAGGTTTAGGGCACGGCTTGGCAAGGAGCACCAGCAAGCACTAAGAGAGATCTTCAGATATTTGGTGGGAACAGTTGGAGTTGGCATTTGCTATGGATGGCAAGGAGGTGCTAAGAAAAGTCCCAACTTAACCAAAGGAGCTCTAGGGTAGATTGAAGGGTATGTGGATGCTAATTTTGGGGAAGACTTGGATATCAGGCATATAGCTACTAGATTTGTTTTCAGCATGAATGGGGTTCTAGTCTCATGGAGATTATGATTGCAGCCAATCACGGCCTTATCCACCATAGAGGCTGAATACATCGAAGTTATACAGGCAGCCAAGGAGGCATTGTGGTTGGGGACTACTGATGGAAATGGGCTTCACACAGGAGGCTATCAAGGTACATTATGATAGCCAAAGTATGTTGATGCTGACACAGAACTCTATCTACCATGCCAAGACAAAACATATTGACATCAAATACTATCGGATTAGAGAGCTTGTGGAAGAGGGTGAACTGGAGTTGGTGAAGGTGCACACTTCGGGGAATCCAACTGATACACTCATGAAGGTTCTTCCACAGGATGACTTCTACAAATGTATGGCACTGATGGGATTGATAAATACAGTGGAGCTTGCTGAGGTTATAAGACACCAAGGTGGAGATTGTAGAACTTGGTGTGGTGCTCTCAAACCTCAGAGAAATAAGAAGGCCAGCCAGAAAAAGAAGCCCAACAGGTGATAGCTTCAATAGCTTAGTTGACCCACTCTAAGACTGGGTCAACTAAATCGAGGGTGAGTCGACCTAATCTCAAAAGTGAATCGACTATGTCTCAAACAAAAGCCAGATAGAAAGGTGTGTTTTTAGGTCTGCTGGCATGGCACACAACTAAGTTGACCTAGTGATTCAGTGGGTTGACTCAGTCTCTGATTAGTAGACTCAGTGCTGAGATTGGATCATCTCAATAATTGGGCAGAGATGCATGAGATATCTATTTGGACTAGGATCTGGTTTGATCCTAGGTGAGTTGAGGTCTTGGTTTGAGATGTCTTAAGGAGGCTAATCCTTTGTTTGGGCTAAAAATTAAGTCTAAAAGGATGTGTGCATGTAAGATATGGGTGTACATAGGCTCAAAGAGTATATCGCATCTAGTTAGCCATTGGAAGTTTTCTTGAGTATTAGGCTTGACCCATTTTGTATAGGTATATATATATACAATGTAGTTAAGTCAAGAAATATACAGTGAATAAAATTTGCTCTTTCTTCCAAGAACCCTAGCCACTTTACTCTCTCTTCTCTCTTTCTTCTTCTCTTCCTTGATGTAGGGAATCATTGATCTCCATATTTTCTTGTCCTTGATTAATCCCAGGCGTCCCTACATGATCTAGTATTCATAAGGCATCCCTTCATGATCTAGTATTCATAATACTTCACTAATCTTTCTTTATTTCCTTGGAGACATGCTTTACTTACTATAGCTTATTTATTGAATAAGATTTTCTCTAAATCCATTTCTACCACACTATTTGAGATGTGGTATGGTAAGAAACTAGGTCATCTTAAGATTTGAGAATGTCTGGCCTATGTCAAGCGATTACAGGCAAACAAGTTAGATGCTAGATCATATAAAGCTCATTTTATTAGGTATCCCAGAGAATCTATGGGATACTACTTTTGCTTTTCAGAAGATCACAATATAGTTGTAAGTCAATATGTTATCTTCTTGGAAAAATAGTTTATCCAAGATGGATGTAGTGGAAAGAATATTGAGCTCGAAGAGAGAGTCTCTAAAGAATAATGAGTTGTAAAACTTATAGAAGCTATTCAAGTTGAGCCAGTGCATGCACTTCATATTCCACCTTATAGATTGAGTAGGATTTTTCATTTTCTCGAAAGATACTTAGGTATTCTGATAGAGAAAGTAGTGAAAATGTTTCTTATGGAAGATAGGTATAACACCCCATCCCTAAATTTCGGGCAGAGGTGCTACACCCCAACTCTTATCTAAGAGCAAAGAGACTATACTTTATTCTTAAATAAGAGCAAAGAAAACTTCTAATTAGCTATAGCTGAACTGCAATATCATTTAAACCTACTAAAGCAATTATTTCTTTTTTTTTTTTTGACACAACATCTAACAAATTCATCACAAGAGTTCTTTTATCAAATAGAGTTTTATACACATAACTTAACAATAGGATACATCCTGTTGTGAACAACTTTAAAACACATAAAATACATACATACATACATACATACATACATACATACATACATACATACATACATACATACATACATACATACATATATACATATACATACATACATATATACATACATACATATATATATATATATACATACATACATATACATACATACATACATACATACATATACATATATATATATAGTATATGTATGTATGTATGTATGTACGTACGTACGTACGTACGTATGTATGAATGTATGTATGTATGTATGTATGTATATATACACCCTAAGACTTTAATCAAAATACTGATACCAAAGTTCCCTTATGCTAATGCTCAATTAGTGTACTTCAATTTGTTAAGAGAAAAAAATATAAAATAATATAATGAGACTAAAGTCCCAGTGAGTACGTATCCATTTAACAATGGAAACTAAATAGCTATAATCATCATAATATTATGCACAACATGCTATTAATAAACTTTCAAATATTTATATATCAACCATAAATAGCTCACATAAAAGATTCTTATAAAATGCAAATCTTTGCTTATCGTTAACCATACCAACCCCAAGGTAGCCTGCTTCATCACCAATAGACCAACACATCCAGCAACACACTCCCATAAATGAATCGATCCCATGGATAGCCTCTGAAGGAAAATCCTGATTTTTCGGGGTCAGGTTTATTCAGATTTGATTGGATCGAGAGGCATATTTCAAAAAATTTTTCTTAGATCCTAATCAGATCTGACATTTTTCAGATCTAAATTTATGATTTGATAATCAAAAAAATTAAATTAAATTAAATCTAAATTAATTTTACCTTGATTCTGGGTAATCTAATTATCCATTGATGATCTGCTAATCGCCTGAGGTTCTGAATCTAGCCATGCAAGCATCTGATCTCTACCGGTATCCACTCAGGCTAAATCTGGAGATCTTCTTTTTTTCTTTCTTTTCTCTAAAACTCAGATCTAGATCTGATTTGGAGGATCTTCAAAACTTCTTTCGAAGATCTACTATCCTCTCTGCAGTAGTGCTGCCTTCTTCCTTTCTCGTCAGCCTTTTCTTGCTTGAATCGCACTAATCCGAAGGCCCAACTTCCTTGAGCGTGGAGAGGAGAGAGGGGATCAAAAAGGTGGCATGGAGGAGGGAGAGGGGCAGCCTTGGGGCATGGCTAGGAGAGAAGTCTATTAAAAGTTGGCGTAGATAGGTCTTTATATAGACCCTGCTGCGCCATGCAGTGCCACATCACCTCGGCCAATCACGTTGCTTCATTCAATCAGATCTAAATCTAATTGATGGGATGACATCACCTAATTTAATTAGATGAGAGACCTATAGATTTATCCTAAGGTGGTGCCTAAGATTGGTCAAAGTCTATAGGTGAGGGTCACCTAGTTTGAATCCAAGAAGCAACCTGGAGTCCCATCCGTATGGAACTCTAGGCATCCCTATCCATGGGCGCACGCCAGCCTAGGCATGTGCCCCTTTCTTTCTAATTTTCAGGGAGGGGACAAGTCCCTATCTACTCTCCAATAAGTGCATGACACATGAGCAGATATCCAAGGGTTAAAGGTCAACGTTTGACCAAGGTCAAAGGATAAGAATTAACAGGTGATGGAAAATGGCAGGTGTTATCTTAAATTTATCTCATAAATTAAGACAACCCTTTTCTGACTTGGACAAGCTCCAGTCAGATCAGGTAAAGGTACTTGAGTGAGCACAAACTCATTTGGCTCAGTCGAGATAACTTTTAATGATAGAAAAAGAAGAATGTTAGGTTCAATCGTGTGCTAGCATGATTTTCTTAAACCTAATTGAATCTAATTCAAATCAATTGAACTGAGTTAGTCTAATTGATGATATCCAGATCCAAACCCTTGTTTGTGTGATTCAGTTAGATTTAGTTCTGTATGATAATGGGATATGTAGTGATCTCCATCATCAACATCATCAAAACTCCTTTCGATGGATCAGAACTCTTCTAATTCAGACAACTTAGAGTGATCGATCATCTAAATTATTCTAATTGCTCCCAAAATCTACCAGTGACATCTAGTAGTATATGGTGGCAACCCATCAAAATTGAAGATGAACCTCTCGGTGTAGCTACTTGTATGATAAAGTTCTTCTATCTTGAGCCCCGATCAGATTAGGGTTAAGGTGAACTCGTCAAACCCTAATTTCTATCATATGATTTAATCATTCGATTCAAGTTCGATGTAAAAATCTTAATAGAAACTCTTTCTATTATTTCACTCTCTACCATGGCCATGGGCTTATGGACTTGATTCTCATGATCATCATAGGACTGCTCCTCATCCACCGAGGTAGATAGATTTCATCTTGGTACAATCCAATTCCTACAATGAACATGCTATAGCCAACATACACCTCAGGATTCTGAATGGCTAGGAGACCGAGTCATGGTGTAGTCAAACTGTAACACCCTTAAGGTGAACTACTGATGCACCTTAGGTCAAAGAACCAGACACACCACTGCAGCTTCGAGTCAGTCATCGACGAGAAGGAAGACTTCCTTATGAGTACTCAAGGTGGTCACGCTCAGTGCCCTCATTCTCTAACGAGTACCTGTACTCTTGCTCTGGTGTCTCTACACCATAGACTCAAGACTCATCTACTATAAAAAAGTGATTGTACACTAACCTTCCAGATCAATCACCATCCTCATAATGATCCTACGGTTATGAGCATTTTATGAGTTAATAATGAAAATTCTTGTCTTAAATTTTCAACTCTTAAAAATAAGAATTATCATTACCATTGACTCAAAGGATGTATCACAGACACTAAATACACATATGTGGTAGAAAATAATTCTTTTTATTATTTATAGTCAAAATTATAATTTTGTCCCTAGAAGTGTATTACAAGTGTCAGCCAATTCTGACTTCTAGGGCACACATATCTAACAAACTCCCACTTGACCTAAAATCAATTGGCTACAAATCTAAGTCCCATCTTCTTAAGATGGGCTTCGATCTTCTGCTGGCCCAACGGCTTTGTAAGCGGGTCCACCGCATTGTCTGCGGAGTCGACTCTCTTGACCTTGACGTAACCCTTCTCGAGGTAATCACGGATGAGGTGGTATCGCCGCTCGATGTGCTTGAATTTTTGGTGAGACCTCGGCTCCTTAGCAAGGGCTATAGCGCCATTGTTGTCGCAGTATAGAGGAATGGCATCTAATGACATCACTCCGATCTCTGCGGCAAACTTCTTATACCAGAATACCTCCTTTGCAGCTTTTGATGCAGCGATATATTCTGCTTTCATGATGGAATCTGCTATTACTATCTGCTTGAAACTTTTTTAACTGATAGCTCCACTATTGCACAAAAATAGACTCCTAGATGTCGACTTTCGATCATCTACATCGGACATAAAATCTGAGTCTGTATACCCCTGAACTTAGAGTTCTTCATTGCAAAAGACCAACAACATATCCTTAGTTCTTCTCAAGTACTTAAGAATACATTTCACAGAAGTCCAGTGTTCTTTACCTGGATTTGACTGATATCTGCTCGCGACACTCACAGCATGGGCTATATCAGATCGTGTACATAACATGGCATACATGAGGCTCCCTATTGCTGAAGCATAAGGGATCTTGCTCATGTATTCTATTTCCTCAGGTGTGCTAGGGCACATCTTCTTGGAAAGATGAATGCCATGCCTGAAGGGTACTAAACCCCTCTTAGAGTTTTTCATACTAAATTTCTTTAGTACTTCCTCCATGCACATCTTCTGTGAAAGTCCTAGCATCCTATTTGGTCTATCTCTATAGACCTTAATTCTCAGAATAAAGGATGCCTCTTTTAGGTCTTTCATGGAGAATTCTTTAGATAACCACATTTTAACTATGGTCAACATGAGAATATCATTTTCAATAAGAAGGATGTCATCCACATACAATATGAGAAAGACAACAGTGCTTCCACTGACCTTTTTGAAGACACATGGCTCCTCATTTTTGATGAAATCAAATATTTTGATCACATTATTAAAACGAGTATTCCAGCTTCGAGATGCTTGCTTAAGTCCATATATGGATCTTTGCAGCTTGCATACCTTATGATCATCATCACTGGAAGTGAAACCTAGTGGCTGTTCCATATAGATATTTTCCTTAAGATATTCATTTAAGAATGCCATTTTCACGTTTATTTGCCATATTTCATAATCAAAATAGGCTGCAACAGCAAGCAATGTGTGGATGGATTTTAGCATAGCTACTGATGAAAAGATATCCTGATAGTCAATGCCTTCGCATTGACTATAACCTTTTGCCACTAATCTAGCCTTGAATATCTCCACATTTTCATCTGCACCAATTTTTCTCTTGTAGATTCATTTACACCCAATAGATACTATACCTTCTGGAGGATCTACTAAGGTTCAGACTTAGTTTGAGTGCATCGAGTTAATTTCTGACTTCATTGCCTCTAACCATTTCTCAGAGTCAATATCTGATATCGCCTCGTTATAGATTTTGGGATCATCACCATGAACCCCATTAACTACGAGGAATATTTTCTCTAATCGTCTGAAATAGTACCTAAGTACCTCTCAGGGGGATGGAAAATCCTTTTCGATCTATGAGGTGGAGGAGGTAGTGTATTGATTGGCTTAACCTGATTTGGTTCCATTTGGTCCTTAGCTAATTGCTCTTGTGAGACTTTCTCTTCAAGCTTAATCTGCTTTTCAATGCCGCCATCTTGAATAAACTATTTTTCAAGAAAAATGGCATGTCGACTCACAATCACATTGTGATCTTTTGGAATATAGAAATAATATTCTAATGACTCTTTAGGATATCCTATGAATCAAGCTTTAAAGGACCTAAAGTCTAACTTATCCGCTTGTTGTCTTTTGACATGAGCCGGATAACCCCAAATTCTGAGATGACTCAGACCTGATTTCTTACCATGCCATATCTCATACGGTATGGTAGGAATGGTTTTAGAAGAAACCCTATTCAGTAAGTATATTACAGTTAACAAATAGTATCCCCAAAGAAAGTCAGAAAGGTCTGTGAAGTTCATCATGGATCAGATCATATCTAATAGGATCCGATTCCTCCATTCTGAAACCCCATTGAGTTGAGGTATTCTTGGTGGAGTCCATTGAGAGACTATGCCATTTATCTTGAGATAGTCCAAAAATTTTTGACTAAGGTATTCACCTCCTCGATCTGATCGATGAACCTTAATGGATTTTTCAGTTTGCTTTTCTACTTCATGTCTGAACTTCTTGAACTTTTCAAAGGCTTCAGACTTGTGTTTCATAAGATACATATACACATACCTAGATAAATCATCGGTAAAGATTATGAAGTAGACTAAGTTGCCTCTAGCCAGCACATCAAATGGGCCACACACATCAGTATGTACTAGGATAAGAAGATCCATGGCCCTTTTCCCATGTCCTACAAAAGGGAGCTTAGTCATTTTGCCATGAAGATAGGATTCACAAATTGGATATGACTCAGAAGTCAACGAACTCAATAGCCCAGTTTTCTTCAATTTGTTAATCCTATCTTCTGCTATATGACCTAATCTTACATGCCATAGATACCTATCATTAGGACCATCCCTAGGATATTTTGATTTTATGGCATTCACATTTTACTCGAAATTAAAAATAGATACATGAACATGTAACTGATAAAGATTGTTAATAAGAAAACTACTTGCAATTTTATTTCTTTCATAAAGAATGTTACAATGGTCCTTAAGAAAACTAATTACATAGCCTTCTAATGCAAAGTAAGAAACAGAAATCAAATTTCTACTTGCTACAGGCACATAATAACAATCTTTTAATACTAAGTCTAAACTAGATGGTAGTCGAAGAGGGTATGTTTCCACGGCCACGATAGCAACTTTTGCTCCATTTTCGACATGCAGGATCATCTCACCATCCCTCAGCCTCCTGCTATCCTCAAGACCCTGCATAGAAGTGCACAAGTGAGCATTAGAACTAGAGTCAAGCACCCAACTGGATGCAGAAGAAATCATAAGGTTAGACTCAATAATGAGCATACCTTCAGAAGGACCTGCCTCCTTCTTTAGGATGGCTAGGTAAGTAGGGCAGTTCCGCTTTCAGTGGCCGTCATTGTTGTAATAAAAATACTTTTCTTTGTCAGCGGCCTTCTTCTTTAGCTCTACCTTTTTTCTTTTCTCCTTCCACCTTCTGCTTTTTCACAGACTTCTTCTTCTTTCCAAAAGACTTTCTCTTCGAAGAAGTCCATTCCATAGCAAGTACGGAGCCTTTAGAACCTTTCATGGAAAGCTCAGCGGTAACCAGCATGTTCATAAGTTCGGCCAAGAAATTTTGAAGTTTATGCATATGGTAGTTCATGATGAACTGCCCATATGCATCAGTCAAGGATTGGAGAATTATATCATTCTGCAGATCCAAGTCCAACCTCACTCCGAGCTTCTCAAGCTCTTTCATGTCCTTGATCATCATCAGACAATGATCTTAGACTGACTGTCCATCACGCATCTTAGCCTTGAACAGTCGTTTAGTGACTTGATACTTGGCTGCATGACTCTGTTCACCAAACATCTCCTATAGGTGAGCCAACATTTGATGAGCAGTCTAATATCTTCATGTTGGTGCTAAAGCTCATCAGACATCGAGCCCAACATGTAGTATCTGGTCTTATTATCTTCGTCTGTCCACTTATCCAGAGATGCTCTCTGCTTCAGCGGATGGACGAGCTGGTAAGGTGGGAGGGTCCTGGTCCAATACATGAGTTAACTTCTTGGAATCCAAAACGATTTTGAAGTTTTGAAGCCAATCTTTGTAATTTGGTCCGATCAGTCTATGGGTGTCCAGGATTCGTGCTAGTGGATTGGATGTAGATATTTTCCTATAGAGAGTCAAAGTTTCTAGTTAGATATTGTAATTAAGACTTATCCAATTTATTTAAAAATTTTATTTTTAAACAAATTAGCTTCCCACTATTTTCTTGGATCCCTACACTTTTCCTCTGTAGAGATGCGAAAAATCTCCATGATTAATGATTTCTAGTGGGTGGTGCAGGTCCCACCGAACTGAACTCATCACCTCACCTAACAGTTATTGGTGATGGGTTAGCCAATGAGTGAACAACTCTTGTTCAATGATTCTCTAATCATGGTGCACCCAAACTTGGTCTCTAATTCATGAATCTCATCCATGTATCCGAAATATTGATCCACTCCTTAGTTAAGTCAGACCCACCATTTGCATAGACTGGAATTCCTAATTGAGTCTCTCACCGTATCCAAAATATTGAAGCCCAACTCCATCCTCCAGCCCATAGCATCCAATGTCTAATAGACATGGTTGCATCTTCTCGGTGCAACTGAGCCACTGTATCCAATCCGAGAACAATCAACCCCGGAAAGGGCCCGCACATCTATAATGGTGGAAGACCTTAGACTTAATCTTTTCTTAGGGAGATTTGATTTAGGTCTCATTAAACTAGACTTGACATAGTCATAACCATTATGACTAACCTAGTGGCATGGGTTAGCTCGGATTATTGGCCACCTCAGATCAGAACTGAGTCAACAAACATGGCTAGGTAAGTGAGACCAGTGGAAGGGATATGCCATTAACTCGACAAGAATGCATTCGAGTCGAGTAGCTCCCAATTAAAAATCAGTCGGTCGTATCTACCAAACTTATCTTAGACACCAAATTATTGAGCTAGAACCAATCGGGTTAGCCTACAATCCAGACTCTAACCACTGAGCCTAATTAGGTCTTAGCTTGATCGATCACTTACGTGACTCGATCTTGACCTAGACTTAATCCTATTAGGTTGGTCAATTTAAGCATTGTTGATCCCATCTAACCAACTCTTGATTCTATTTGATCAACCGCTAGACCTAATTGAGCTACCCAAGTCCGAACCCAATTTTATGAACATGTCTTAGATCTGAAAATTTTTAATTTTAGACCTAATATGTTTCATATTCTTAATTCTTAATTAAGTTTAGGGTTCAAAAATAAAACATGCAAATAAGATCCTAGGGTTTCAGGATCTAGGGTTTTGCAGAAAGTAAGTTTTTCAATTTTTGATTAAGGACGAACACGCAGCACCCCTACACATCATAAGAACACCCCATCGAATGAGAGAAGAGGATCTTTAAGTCCTACTTTATTCTTATGACCGGACGGCCAAGGAGAACGTCTTAATCAGAAATATAACTAATCTACAAAAATTAATTAGATCTAAGCATATATCTCATATAAGAAAATTGATCTAATTAAAATATATTTTGCATACATCTCATGTATCATGCATGCATATTTTTTAGATCTAAATTATCTCATAATCATCTAAAATTAAATTTAAATTTGATCTTATCAAATAAAATTTAATCTAGACCCTATTGTAGAACTATTCTACAACTAGTCTAAATATGCAACTATCATATCTCATATGAATAAATTAAATTTAATTTATTTTCTATTTTATATTTGATTATAATATTTATAAGATTAGAAAATAGTAAATAAATAGATCTAAAAATTATATTTAATCATGTAAAAATTATGATTATATTAGACTACACATAGAATAATTCTATTTCCAGTCTAGTTATCTATCTCATACATATTAGATCTAGATTAATTAATTTTAATTTTTTAATTTTTTTAATTTTAGATCTAATCACATCTCATGTGATATCTGAAATCATAAATTTATTAGATTAAATTAGATCTAAATAAATTTTATAAGAACCTGGCTCTGATACCAATTGAAGAAAAATTTTGATTTTTCGGGATCAGGTTCGTTCAGATCTGATTGGATCGAGAGGCATATTTTAAAAATTTTTTCTTAGATCCTAATCAGATCTGATATTTTTCAGATCTAATTTAATGATTTAATAATCAAAAAAATTAAATTAAATTAAATCTAAATTAATTTTATCTTGATTCTGGGTAATCTAATTACCCATTGATAATCTGCTGATTGTCTGAGGTTCTGGATCTGGCCACACAAACGTCTGATCTTTATCGGTATCCTCTCGAGCTGGATCTGAAGATCTTCTCCTTCTCTTTTTTTTCTTCAAAAATTAGATCTAGATCTGATTTGGAGGATCTTCGAAACTACTTTCGAAGATCTGCTGTCATCTCTGCAGCAATGCTGCCTTCTTTCTTTCTCGTCAGCCTTTTCTTGCTTGAATTGCACTAATCTGAAGGCCCAACTTCCTTGGGCATGGAGAGGAGAGAGGGGATCAAAAAGGTGGCATGAAGGAGAGAGAGGGGCAGCCTTGGGGCATGGCTAGAAGAGAAGTCTATTAAAAGTGGACACAGACAGGTCTTTATATAGACCCTACTGCACCATGCAATGCCACATCACCCCGGCCAATTACGTTGCTTCGTTCAATCAGATCTAAATCTGATTAGTGGGATGATATCACCTAATCCAATCAGATGAGAGACCCATAGATTCATCCTAAGGTGGCGCCTAGGATTGGTCAAAGTCTATAGGTGAGGGTCACCTAGTTTGAATCCAAGAAGCAACCTAGAGTCCCATCCGTATGGGACTCCAGGCGTCCCTATCCATGGGCGCACGCCATCCTAGGTGTGTACCCCTTTCTTTCCAATTTTCAGGAAGGAGACAAGCCCCTATCTGCTCTCTAATAAGTGCATGATACATGGACAGTGTCCAAGGATCAAAGGTCAATGTTTGACCAAAGTCAAAGGACAAGAATTAGCAGATGACGAAAAATGATAGGTGTTGTCTTAAATTTATCTCATAAATTAAGACAATCCTTTTCTGACTAGGACAAGCTCTAGTCAGATCAAGTAAAGGTACTTGAGTGAGTACAAACTCATTTGGCTCAGTCGAGATAACTTTTAATGATAGAAAAAAGAGAATGTTAGGTTCAATCGTGTGCTAGTACTATTTTCTTGAACCTAATTGAATCTAATTCGAATCAATTAAACTGGGTTAGTCCAATTGATGATATCCAGATCCAAATTCTTATTTGTGTCATCTAGTTAGGTTCAGTTCTGTATGATAATGGGATATGTAGTGATCTCCATCATCAACATCATTGAAACTCCTTTCAATGGATTAAAACTCTTCTGATTCAAACAACTTAGATTGATCGATCATCTAAATCATTCTAATTGCTTCCAAAATCCACCAGTAACACCTAGCAGTATATGGTGGCAATCCATCAAAATTGAAGATGAACCTCTCGATGCAGCTACTTGTGTGATAAAGTTCTTCTATCTTGAGCCCCGATCAGATTAGGGTTAAGGTGAACTCGTCAAACCCTAATTTCTATCATATGATTTAATCATTCGATTCAAGTCCGATGTAAAAATCTTAATAGAAACTCTTTCTATTATTTCACTCTTTGCCATGGCCATGGGCTTATGGACTTGATTCTCATGATCATCATAGGGCTGCTCCTCATCCATCGAGGTAGATAGATTCCATCTTGGTGCAATCCAATTCTTACAATGAACATGCTATAGCCAACATATACCTCAGGATTTTGAATGGCTAGGAGATCGAGTCATGGTGTAGTCAAATTATAACACCCTCAAGGTAAACTGTTGATGCACCTCAGGTCAAAGAACCAGACACACCACTGCAGCTTTGAATCAGTCATCGACGAGAAGGTAAACTTTCTTATGACTACTCGAGGTGGTCACGCTCAGTGCCCTCATTCTCTAATGAGTATCTGTACTCTCGCTCTGATGTCTCTACACCGTAGACTCAAGACTCATCTACTATAAAGAAGCGATTGTACACTAACCTTCCAGATCAATCATCATTCTTATGATGATCCTACGGTCATGAGCATTTTATGAGTTAATAATGAAAATTCTTGTCTTAAATTTTCAACTCTTAAAAATAAGAATTATCATTACCATTAACTCAAAAGATGTATCACAGACACTAAATATACATATATGTTAGAAAATAACCCATTTTATTATTTATAGTTAAAATTATAATTTTGCCTCTAGAAGTGTATTACAAGTGTCGACCAATTTTAGCTTCTAGGACACACATATCTAACAGCCTCATCCCCAATAGGCCAACACATCTCATAGGTGGACCATTGCAATGGGTAGCCTGCCTTATTATTATTTAGTCAATATACTCCTATAGAGATTTCTTATGAGCAGCTAGCCTTTTTATTCATAGGACAACACACTCTCAAGGTGTCCCTATATATAGCTTGACTTAACATAATTCAAATAATACACTCTTGTAGGATTCCTTATGAACAGCTTGCCTTATCATCCAAAGGACAATACACTCTCAGGGCAACCCTACAAGTGGCCTATCTCATTTATTATTATCAAGACATCACACTTTAATAGGTATTCCATTCCTATGAGTAGCCTATCCTTAAACAAGTCAATAAACCCCACGACATATAAATAAAAGTTATCTATGTAAGAGATTAGTCTATATAAAAGATTATCGTACAACACATTTAAAGTCACCAAAGCCATGCTATTAAAACCATGTACACAATTACTTGCATAAGTATTACACAAAAGCTACTTAGAAACCATACTTGTTTCCATGTTTGTTTACAAATATATTGGGAAATTACCTTGCTTTTCAAATAAACTATTCTACACGGCAAAATACTTTGAAAACATCATGAATAAATGGAAATCACTCACCTCCTGCTAACTATTGCTCTACTTTGATACTTGATCCCATTAAAGCACCCTTTGAGAGCCTTCTCCTTTCCTATAACATTATATACTTTGATTAATATCATACTATATAATTCAAGTACTTTAAAACACATACTTTACTTTATTTTACTTTGCTTGCCTTAGCTAAGGTTTAACTAAACTTCAACATGACCCAACTAATTTTCTATAATTGAGCAATATTATCCCTCTCACAAATGTTTTCAGGTTCAGTTAACATTAATAAACACATTAAATATACATATAAAAATATTAAATTATTAATTAATTTATCTTTAAAAAATTAATATTTTTATTTATTTTTTATAGAAAAGAAGATCATGGATGAAAAGAGCTCGATTTATGGATCAAAATGAAAAAAATTTGGAGCAGATCGAACCTAAATTGGACCTAGAACGAAGATTCAAAGGAAAAGAAAGGAAAAAATAAAAAAATAAGAAAACCTGGTCCAAACCAGCCCATTAGACCGGTCGGTGCATGGAGGACCAATCGGCCAATCCATGAAACCAGGCATGGACTGCCCAGCTCAGCAAGGATGCCCAATCAGCGGCTGTCACATGGCATGCCTGGACCGCTAAGAGGTTTATAGATAAACCCATGCGGTTCATAGGGATAAAAGGATCAATTCAAGTGGCATGGCACGACACGATTGGTGGAGGTCTTCGGTGAGACCAGTTCATGGTGGTCTATAGTTACAGTAATGCACGATCAAATGGCCCGTGTTCATCGATCCAACAACCCACATTGATTCCTACCATGATTCAATAGTATCCAGTGGTTTTGCATGATTCGACAGCTAGAAATCATCTCGGTCAAGATCCAATGGCCAGAAATTGATTCTGAGTTGATTAAGAAAATCTCAGGCATGATCCGATGGTTCAAATTCATCCCCAAGCTTAATCCAACGACTGTAATTTAATCTAGATCCTGTTTAAGCTATGAGCGATGGATTTTGACCAAATTTGGACCGTTTGAACCCGATCTGATGGCTAGAAATCATCATAAGGAGCAGAATTCGATCCAAACTTATTTTCTTTGATTTTTCCCTATTTTTAACTCAAATTCCTCTGATTTTTTTTCTATAAAAAGCCCTCCCCTGAGATCTAATGAGCCATCGGCCCTCCAAAGCCCTCTTTTGACCTAAACCTCTCTCTCTCCCCCCCATTTCTCTCTTAAACTCTTCTTTCTTCAAATTCTCTTCTTTCTTTCTTCAAAAGACCACAAAAATCTCTAATTTCTTTATCAAAACTCCTCTCCTGCTCTTGATTTCTTCAACCAGCTGCTGTCCAAGATCTTCCACAAAGCATAAGGATAAAAATTTTAGTGAGAAGCTTTTTGATGGCTGGCTGATCATCTTGTTCTTAGAAGATTATTGTAATCTTATTTTTGACAGTATTTTCTATTTTTCATCTTTTGTATTTCTTTTTAATTTATAATAAAGACTATTTTTATTTATAAAATTTTTATGTCTTTATTTTCTTATAATTGATCTAGAATAGTTTATGACTCATGGGATGAGCCGTGATCTATAGGTATGGTTCATTCTCTTGAAATAAATTATATTTAAATTAATTTTTTTATTATATCTAATTTAATTTAGATTAGCCTATAACTTTAAGAAATGGATTGTAATCCAAGGGTACAAGTCGTATTCTCTGAGATAGATTATATCTTTATTGATTAGATATCAATTACAGCATATTAAATAGAATATCAGCTATCAGATAAGAGATCAATTAAGATCCTAAGAATCCATCTCCATATTTATAACTTTTCTTTTAATTAATTTGCTATTTGATTTACTTTCTTAATTAATTTAAGTAGTCTTTTAATTAATCAACTTTTAATTAATTTTAATTTTATTTTTAATTTATAATTTAAATATAATTAATATGATTTTCTGAGGATATGATCCCAACTCATCCTATCTATATAGTAGTGAGTTAGATTTTATTTTTGACCGCCTATGATAGCGATCAAATTTTGGCACCATTATTGGAGATTATTATTTAGTTGCTTAAAAAATTAAAAAATAAAAAAATAAATTAAAAATTTAAAAAAATATAAGAAAATAAAAATAAAAATATTACACTGGCACTGCATAAGCTATCTAGGGATTAAAGACCTAATCACAAAACTTAACAAGTAAGATTAACTAATTTAAATTTGATTATTTTACTTTACTTGGATATCTTGATTTTTTGCATCTCATCTTCATAAGATACTTTAAAGACACTAAATCCAATTAAACAAGATAAGATGAGGATTTGATCATCCTTCTTTAGCCCAAAAATCATAAACTTTTATATTGCATTAACCCAAGCCTTTAATTTTTAAAATCAATTAGACATTGGCCCCTAAGGATACTCGAGCTCATTAGGATAAGGAACCCTAAAAGTTGTATCGGATTAAGGTTAGTCAGTTCAACTGATATCTAAGGCATGTGGTTCAAGGATCACGTCATGAAGGAAGGTAGTTACTTAATTGATTCCGTTAGCTTACTTGGTCAAGACAATGAATGTCTAAGAAAAGCAATGGAGGACTTCCACCAACCTTACACTTACCTGACCAGTTGAGTGGTTGATTCTATACTTGAAAAGCTTGAAGATAACTTTAGCAGTTAGGAACTGTCTAGATCTAGGATAACCCTTAACCAAGATTGACTGTATAACTTGATTGCTAACTAATATCAAACCTAATTAAACTTTTCTAATCTATTTCTTAGACTTAGGACTCTCTAGGTTCTCATCTTTAAAATTTCTTTCATCTTTTTTTTTTAAATTTAAAAAATAAAAAATAAAAAAATTCTAAAAAAATATCTTTTGGTGCTTGCCTTAAGGTATAATTGTAGGATTTATGCTCAGGCATCGCTCACTGCAAGCCAAAATTCAACTCCTAGATTCTAAAATTGAGAAAACCCTTAGAGCCAATAGATCTAGAAACATGGATCGAAACCAGAAGAACGATCCACCCAGACAATTGAAGGAGTACTTTACTCCTTCCACATACTCTTACTCTCCCTACATTTGGGTTCCTCTAGTAGAGGCTACATAGTATGAAATCAAATCTAGTGTTATTCAGATGCTACCATCTTTTTATAGACTTGCTAATGATGACCCATACAAACATCTTGATGAATTCCTAGAAATATGCTCAATAGTTAAAATCCAAAATTTCTCTGATGATGCCCTTAGGTTAAAATTGTTCTCTTTTTCATTGAAGGACAAAGTCAAATATTGGCTAAACTCCTTAGACACTATAACTATTTCAACCTAGGACCAACTTCAAATAGAATTCCTCAAAAAATACTTCCCAATAGCAACAACTAATCAAATAAGAAAGGCCATAACTAGTTTTTCCTAGTTAGAGGGAGAGATGTTTCATGAGACTTAGGAGAGATTAAAAAAATTGATTAGAAAATGCCCCTACCATGTTGTATCCAAGTAGCAACTAGTCCGGTACTTCTATGATGGCTTGACAAAGAAGCACCAACAGATGGTTGATGCATCCTGTGGTGGAACTTTCATGCTGAAAAATGAGCAGAAAGCCTGGTAGCTATTTGAAATCCTGAGCAAAAATTCATTGCACCAGATGGAGAGGCCCATAGGCTGCATGGCCCAAGCTGGCAGTGTTGGGCCAGTCATGCGCTGGGCCCGCCAGGCGTGCAAGCGAGCACGGGGGCGTGTGCGGGCAGTGTGGGAGCAGGCTGTGAGGGTGCCCAGCCCACACAGTGGAGCACGGCCCATGGTGGACCGTCGACTCATGGGCGCACGTGTGGACTAGAATTTGATTTCTCCAGTCATTTCATGCGATCCACGGCACTATTCCATGGACCAATTTTGATCCGTTGGCTCTAGTTTGAGCCAATCGTGATCGAATGGCTGGGGCTTTGATCTGGCATGATAGGTTGTTTTTTTGCATGATCCGACAATCAGGAGAGCTTCCGATCATGATCTGACAGTCTAAACTAGATCTTAGCATAACCAGGATTGCTTGTGTATGATCCGATGGCTTAGGAGGGAGCCGATCATGATCGGATGATCCAAAATTAATTTTGAGTGTGTTTGGAACTGGATTTCCTACTGAAATACTATTTTTAGACTTCTAAAGCTATATAACTCCGATTGACAAATCGTTTATTGCGTTGAAAAGCTGGTGATGTTTCAGAGGTGCTAAGAGACTTTTTAAGAGGTTTTAGAGAGCTTTTGTGAGAGTTTTTAAATTTTTTATTGAGAGAATTTTGTACAAGAATTGAGTGGTAAGTTTCATTTGTATTATTTGATTTTTCTCTCTCGTAGTGAAGCTTGCATGCCCCATGGAGGTAGACCTTGGTCTAATCCATGTATATTTGATTGTGTACTCTCTTGTTTTGTATTCTTTTTTTTCCTCTTATGGTATCTATACGTGATCGAGTGCAATGTAAGTGGTATCAAAAAGATCCTATAGTTGTAGTGTCCTAACCAGACTCCCGCAACAATCGGTATCAGAGTGAGTTTATACACAAACAATTGATATTAGAGTAAGTTGATATCATAACACTAGCTTTTCATGAGTGCTCTATCCTGATAGCATCTCATAAGTAGGAAAATCGCTAATGGTCCATATTAACACAACCTTCATTATAAAATTCTGCTTCTTCGATGCATCAGAAGTACGAATGCCATTAGACCATAACAACTTCAACTCATCAACAAGAGGCCTTAAATATATATCAATGCTTCTACCAGAATGTCATGGACTAGGAATGAGTAATGTAAGAAAGATGTTATGTTCTTTCATGTACATTCTAGGTGGCAAATTTTATGGAGTAATAAAGATAAGCTAACATGAATAAGGGGCTGCTGCATTCATCGAATAGCATGAAGCCACCAGTAGATAGACCCACCAAACATTGCATGATTTCTGAGCAAATAAAGGGTGGCAAGCATCAAATTACTTCGATGCCTCACTGTCCGATGGTTGACACACCATATTAGAATGCTTGTATGGTTCTTTTTTGTGTCATCTCATCTACTCGATAGTACTCTTGGACAAATAGAGCCTCTAAAGTCTAAGAGTGAGAGAAAGATATCGAAGAATCTTATATAGTATGTCCTTCTGATTCTTATCCTCTTACCTTGGCTTAAATTGGCTTGTGCTGCATACGCCACATAAGCTTTTCTATTGGTTCTCTTAATAGAAAAGCATGCAACCATTACAGTATGCATCTATTTTCTCATATCCCATGCCCAACCCTTTCATTATTTTTTTCGAAGCATAGAAGCTCTCAACAAGCTTCTCATCCTTCAATAGCATTTTTTTCATTATTGCTACCATTCTATCATGATAATTGACCATCATATTAAACTTGGCCTTCAAGTTCAACAACTCTGATATAGCCGATAGTATAGTATGTATTTCATATTCCAGCCATAGTGGTTCATCAGTATCTTTCAGCATACAATAGAAATTACCGCTGCCATCTTCTAGATCATCCTCCACATCCTAATTAAATTTAGAACTAGCCACATCCATAACCATATCCATCATTCTATCTGTATGCATGTCCTGCTCGGTTCTAACCCTTGCACCTTTCTCCAACATCTTTTCGTGCAGGTACCAATGCTTATAGTTGGGCATAAATCTACTTTTATACAAATGGACAGTAATTATATCTCTATCAAATATTTCTCTATTACCACATTTGTTACAAGGACAAGGAGCCCATCCTTGATGTAAGAGTGCTGCATTACCAAAAATAAAATCATAAAAATACTCTACACCCTCCTTATATTTAGCAGAAATCTCTCTGTCGACTACTTGATGATCCATCCAACTATGATCCATGGCCAACTATCAAAGAATTCTACATATACGTAAATATAAGATAATTGCAAAATACTATTTTATCAGTCAACATGGCTTACATAGTAAATTAATGCATCATATCATCAACTAATAGGTAAGAATAGATCCTATCTCATTCAAGAAATGCATTAATTCTATTAGTTCATTACAATAATCAAACAATATGCAACAGGAGCTAAAAAAATTTTTGACAGCATTTTTTTTAATACTTTTATGTAGGAAGAATAAAAAAAAATTTCTATCTAAATTTTTTTTTTGAATCTTCAGTATACCATTTGATTACTATAATGACCTACATAATTACTTGCATTTTCTAAACTATCCATAGTAGATAATTAATTGATCAATATACATAATTCTTTTATCCATGCAAAAATAAATAAATATATGAATATCTTAGAATACATACATCAATCAACTGACGGGTCTATCATTCCATGCAATGCAATTTTTTTAAAATTAATACATAATTAATGATGTCTGGCATGCAAGAACGAAATGCCTTTAATGCTAGCTATGACCCAAGGCCTAGGCATGCAGAGCATGTCCAAGCCCCATGTTTGCAATACTGTCCGACATCTTCTCTCGATTCGAATACTCTATATGCCAAGATCTAAATCTCATATATCTAATTAATTAGTTAATTAATTAATTATGATGGCACTAGCCATCACTAATGCCGTTACTAATATTAAATAATATCAGTCGATGCTAATGTCATCGCTACTATTGCTAATTATAGTGGGAGGGAAGGGGTCGTCACTACTATTGCTACTTACAGTGGTAGGGAAGGGGCTGCAAGATGGGGGCCGCAGGCTGGGGGAAGGGGCTGCAAGATTAGAGCCACAGATTGGGGGCGGCAAGACAAGGGTCGTGCGGTCAAACTGATTGGGATGGGGCCATGAGGAGGTTGGCAAGACAGAGGTGATAGATGATAAGTACCATAAATTCATCAATAAAATTATTAATTTAATAATTAATTAATTTTAATTTTTAAAAATTAATAATTAATTTATATATATTTTTAAAAATTAATATTTTTATTAGTTAAAAATTAATATTTTTATTAGTTAAAAAATTAATTAAAAATAAAAAATAAAATATTATTATCAATAAAAAGTGCTTATTTTTTTATCATAATAAAATAAATTTGAAGCAAAATGAAGTTAAAATGAATTAGATATGAATTTTAAAACAATAATAAAATAAAAAAATGGCTCAGTTGGCTCATCAAGCCAAGCCGCAAAGCCAAACCAAGCTGGTGCGCTGCTCAAGCTGACTTAGCCATAAAAGCTATCCATCGGTCCATGAACCAGGCGTAGACTACCAACTCAGCAGAAGGTAGCGAATCACATGCTGCCATGTGGTGGACCAAGACCACTAAAGGGTTTACAGAAAATCTATTACGGCATATAGGGGCAAAATGGTAATTTCATAGGATAGGCTGCATGCTGATTGATCTGGTTTTCAATTGCGCCCGATCTGTAGGATCCATGGCTATAGTAATGGTGCCATTGAACGGTTATGGTGGGTTGCGGTCCAGATCTAACGGTTGATGTTTTTTTTGGTTTGATTCGAATCCAAACAGTGGCTGTTGCACGATTAAATGGCTCCGAATGCTCCAAACATTGATCTAATGGTCAAATTTCTTTCAAAACCATATCCAATGATTGCCATTTATTCTTATTTTGATTTAGAGATCGGAGCATGATCTGATGGCCACGCGCTCTCCAAATAATGATCGGATGGCTGAGGATGATCCTGACGGCAATCAAATGCCCAGAACACGATCTGACAGCCGAAAATGCTCCATCAAACTCCATCCAATAGCCAGAATTTAATCCGACCTGATCAGAGCTATTACACATCCATTTTTGGTGATTTTGGGACCATTTGATCCAAATTTGATGGCCAGACTTCACCAAAATCTACAAGATGCATCCAGGGGCTATTTTAATCTAATTTTCATGATGATTTCACTATTTTTGCCGATCAAAACTCCTCTATAGTCCCATATTGCCTACAAAGAAGATCTCTAGCCCTCCAACACCTATAAATATGACCTCAGACTATCAAATCAAAGTATCTTCAGTCATGAAAAAGCTACGGTCCAGTGTGGAAGCCATGCTTAGGTTAGAGACTGCTTCAAGATAACGAGTACTGTGAAGAAGAGCTGTCTTCTATGCCATCTTCATGCCGACACCGATACAAGATCAAAGATCAGCTTGTCTTTAATTTTTATTTTTATTTTTTTTTAATTTCACGTATTTAAATTATGAACTTTTAAATTAATGTAAAAATTTACTTTCTGCTATGTAAATTTTATGCACTTTATTTTTATTATAAATTTAATTTTATTGCTCTTTATTTCATCGCAAGTAGATGCTAAGATCTAACTAGTAGATCTTAGTACCAAGTTTAAATTTATGCATCTTTTAAATTCTGCTTTTTATTTATAATTCTATTTTTTGACTTCAATTTTATTTTAAAATTTTTTTTTTTATAAAATCAAAGATTTCAAAACTAAAATACTGTCTTCTCTTTAGATTCGATCCGACTCACTATTTTCAACATATTTTTAAATTATTAAAAAAATTAAAATTAAACTGATAAACATGGTACCCTAACGTCAACATCGTGTTCTTATCAAAGTTTTTGGCACCATTGCCGAAGATGGCATAAAAATTTATTTTTTTTTATTTTTTTAATTTTTTTTATAAATAAAATTATAAATAAAATTTTAATTTCTTTAATTTTTATAAATATTGCTTACTAACATTTTTTTATTTCTTTTCTAGAAAAAATAGAGAAAAAGAATTAAAAAAAAGATTAAGGCAAGGAGAAAGCTTCCAATTTTGCTTGGTGAGATCAACCCTAACCCTAGACCTCTCTTTTTTTTATTTTTATTATTTATTTTATTTTTAAATTAATTTATAAAAATCTACTTAAATATAATTAAAAGCTTCATGATAAGATTAGAAATCCTAACTACTTAGAGCATCCATCATATTAGTTTTATTTTTTATTTTCTTTTTGGTGATCGCTGGAGGCAAGGTAAGCATCTCAAAGTCTAATCAGTTGCATGTATCTAATTTAGCTGCATATAACCCCTTGTCTAAAAAAACTTTTTTTTGTATATCATATTAAAAATCAAATTAAGGGCAACATCTAATTAAATAAGATAAGATGGAGATTTAATCATCTTTTCTTGGCCTATAAATAACCAACCAACATCCTGCATTGACCTAAGTCTTTAAAATTAAAATCAATTAGACATCGGCCCTAGGAACTCAAGCTCAATAAGATAAGAAATCCTAAGAGTTGGACTAGATTAGGGTTGGTTAGGTTAACTAGTGCCTAAGATAAGTAATTTAGGGATGATTAGACCTAAAAGAAGATGGTTTATAATTGATTCTGTTAGCTTATCTAGCCAAGTACAATTGGTGTCTAAGACAAGCAATGAAAAAACTTCCACCAATCTTATACTTATCTGGCCAGTTGAGTAGCTGATCTTACACTTGACGGACTTGAAGGTAACCTTGGCAATTAAGAGCTAGATAGATCTAGGATAACTCTTAGTTAGGATTGTTTACCTAACTTGATTGCTAACCAACATCAAACCTAATTAAACCCTAATTCTTCTCTCTTCTTAGCTATAGAACTTCTTAGGACCTCTTCTTTAAAACTCTTCTCTCTTTCTTCTCCTTTTCTTCTCTTCTCTTTCAAAATAAAATAAAATAAAATAAAATTTAAAAAAATTAATAATTAAATAATAAAAATAATAAAAATAATAAAAAATGATAAAAATAATAAAAATAAATAAAAATTATAAAAAAATAAATAAAATTATAATAAAATAATAAAATCATTAAAAAATTATTAAATTTTTTTAAAAAATAAAATAATAATAATAATAATTAATAAAAAATTTTAAAAAATTATAAAAAAATCTAAGATAATAAAATAATAATATAAAAATAAAAAAAATATTTAAAAAATAAAAAAATTTAAAAATTTTAAAAATTTTGAACTGTATATTAGAATTACACTAATACATACATGGTAGAAAATTGCTTTATCTGATCTAATTGAATCCAACCATAAAATTGAATGACTGAATTATATTAAACCCAATAACCATATGGCTAGAAATTTTAGAGAACCACCTAGGCAGATGAAGAAATATTTTATTTCTTCCACCTATAACCTATCGACTTTCATCCAGTTACCTGATATTCATGCTACTCACTATAAGATCAAGCCGACCATAATTTTGATGCTCCCATCTTTCTATGAAAATACCAATGAAGACTCTTATAAGCATCTGGATGAAGTTTTAAAAATCTACTCTACGGTGAAAATTCAAAATTTAACTAATGATGTCTTTAGATTAATTTTATTTTTTTTATCATTAAAAGACAAAGCCAAGTACTGGCTAAGCACAATATAGAGATCAATCCAAACTTGGACTAAATTACAAAGTAAATTTCTTAAAAAAATTTATCCCATAGGTCAAACCAACACCATGAGACGAGCTATCACTGGATTTGCTCAGCTTTCAGGAAAACAAATTCATGAGTCATGAGAGAGACTTAAGAAACTTTTTAAAAAATGCCCATACTATGGTCTATCTAAGTGGCAAATAGTTCAAACTTTTTATGAGAATTTAGGAGATCAATATAGATAAATGGTAGATGCATCCTGTGGAGGTGCATTTATGAATAAAAGTGAAGATGAAGCTTATCCTTTATTTGAAACCTTGAATGAAAACTCAATTAACCATACTTTGTTATCCTTCTACCAAAAATGAGCAAGGATCCATAAATTTAAACAGCTAGAATCTAGTCCTAAGGCTGATTCAAATCTAAGAAATAAAATAGACTTTCTTGCCCAGAAATTAGATCAACTCCTAACCCTAGGTCAACAAACTCCTGTATAATTCACATCATCCTCTAATTATCAAAAGATTTGTTCTATTTGTACTAACCCAATCCATCATATAAGTGACTATCCTACGACTGCACAATTTTCATCTTTTATCCAAGAACAAGTTTAATCTACTCAAGGCTACTCGAAGTCGATTAATGATCATTTTTCAAATATATATAACCCAGATTGGAGGAACCACCCTAATTTTTCTTGGATACCCCAACAGACTCAGGCTCAGACCTAAATTTTACTAATGCAAAATTATCAAAATATGGCCCAATGTCAAAACTATGCCTACAATAAAGATCAGCCTAGTCAGACTATCCAGCCATCATATTATAATCATCCATCATATTCACCTCCTTAACAAACCAATCTAGCTGACAATAGATTTAATCAACTTCAACAATTGATTCTAACTCAACAACAATCCATCGTCAGGCTAGAAGCTCAAATAGGATAATTAGCTGAGTTTAATATAAGGAGAGAACTAGGTCAATTGCCAAGCCTACCAATTTCAAATCCTATAAACAACCCACCTAATGTCTATCAACCATCTGGACCAAATTATCAATCCAATATTCCATCTAAGAATCCCCAATTAGAGAATGCCAAAGTAATTTTTGAACTTAAACATTATAGGATTCTTATGGACTCATACCAGGATTAGATGAGAAAGGCTAGTACTGATGCTAGCCAAAATAAAAATTTAAAGGAAGAGGTTTGTACTAAAACTAACCATGTAGAAGAACATGAGCCCAAAACTAGTACTAATATTGGTTCCAATTTAAATGAGAAAGATATAGAAAAAAGAGAACGAATAATTTACTTAAGACCTATAAACCAGAAGTTCTATTTCCTTAAACCTTAAAAGCCGGTTCTTCTTACATAAATCAAGAGGCATGTAATGAAGTATCAATGGAGTTATTTAATCAAGATCATATTAATTTACCTTCAGAATTAAATCCACCTTTAGTCACCCTCCTAGTACCCAATGTATTAAACTTAACTTTTAATCCAAAAACTTAATATATAAGCATTCTAGAAGAACAAATAGAAGAAATTCTTAATAAACAAGGATCTGAGAATGAGGTCACGAACTATGTCCCTAAAATTAACAATGAATATATCAATAAAGGGATCATAAACTATCTTCCTATGATTGACAATCTAAAATCATTGAAATTTATCAATCCAGTACTTGACACAGGATAGTAAGTTGCATTGTGTCTGGCTGAAGATGGTAAACTTAGTGCTTATTGGAAGGTAACTCAATTTTTAGTTTTCTTGTGCCTAATTTTTTTTTTAGTTTATTTTTTTTAGATCATTTTGAATAAGTTGGAGGGAGAGTCAAATTTTTAAAGGCACATGCTGGACCACAAAAATACATTGAGTCGAGTGTATTCTTTCCTGCTCTTTGAGAGAAAAATAAAAAATTTTAAATTTTTAAAATCCTTGAAGAAGATAGTATTTAGCATTTAGACACCTGATTATGCTTAAGAATCGAGTTGAACTAAGCATATTTTTTTAAAAAATTGATACATAGATCAGAGAATTTATGAGATATTGAGGAATCAAGTATTAAAAAAATCTAATAAAGAGTTAAGTCTAGAATATAAAATTTTTTTCTTTGAGCACTTCTAATTTTTTCTACCAGCATAAAAAAAAATTTATTTTTTATAGGCTTGTATAGGTTAACTATACATTTCTTTATAAAATTTTTAAAAAATTAAATAAAATAATTTTTTAGTACTTCTGACTGAGTAATCGGATCTCTTTGTTTAAGTAAGCAATGATATTTGCATCAAAAGATGAAAAGGATGAAAAAGCTCGTTGTAAAGCTAGTCTTAACTCATAGCCTGTTTGATTCGAGCTAGTAAGTCCGAGGGATATTTTATATCCAGTATTCTAAAGCTAACTGGTTTGGAAGCCATTGATCCAAAACTCGCTACATGAATTAAATAGAAAACTTAAGGGGTTAAGATACTTAATAGTAGTACAATGTTAAAAAAAAATACATTGATTTTTGACCAAGTTTCTAGGTTCCGTTACTTAAGTAATGATATTTGCATCAAAAAGTGGGCAATATAAATAACCGATAAATAAAAGGTGGAAGTAACAATATACTTGCCCATATGAAAATTTAGATAATTCAGAGATAAAAGCAGGGATAATTTAGAAATAATTCTATAAAATTTAATATTCTTTATTTAAATTTTTTATTAATAAGTACTAATACCCCAATGCCATATCTTATTTATGCTCTACTGAATATCAACGACCATTTTGAAAAGTACTTTAGTAAAATTCAAAACTCTAAAGTTAAAAGGTATCTAAAACAAAATTCTTTTTTTACTTGAGGATGAGCAAAGCTTAAGTTAGAAGGCATAATAAGTACCATAAATTTATCAATAAAAATATTAATTTAATAATTAATTAATTTTATTTTTTTAAAATTAATAATTAATTTATATATATTTAAAAGATTAATATTTTTATTAATTAAAAATTATTTAAAAATAATAAAAATAAAAAATAAAATATTATTATTAATAAAAAAACTTATTTTTTTATCATAATAAAATAAATTTAAAGCAAAACAAAGTTAAAATGGATCAGATATGAAGTTTTAAAGAAAAAAATAAAAAAAAATGGCTCAGCCAACTCATCAAGCCAAGCCGCAAAGCCAAGCCAAGCCGGTGCATCGCTAAAGTCGGCTCAGCCACAGAAGCCACCTATCGATCCACGAACTAGGTGTGGACTGCCAGCTCAGTAGAAGGCAGTGAATCACATGCTGCTACGTGGTGGACCAAGACCGCTAAAGGATTTATAGAAAATCTATTACGACGTACAGGGAGAAAATGATAATTTCATAGGATAAACTACGCGCTGATTGGTCTAATTTTTAAATCCATCCGATCTACAAGATCCACGGCTACAGTAATGGCACCATTGGATGGCTATGGTGGTTTGCGGTCCAGATCCAATGGTTGATATTTTTTCCTTGTTTGATTTGAATCCAAACAATGGCTGTTGCATGATCGAACGACTTTGGATGCTCCAAACGTTGATCCAATGGCTAGATTTCTTCCAAAACCAGATCCAATAGCTATCATTTATTCCTATTTTGATTTGGAGATCAGAGCACGATTCGATGGTTGAGGATGATCCCGTGGCAATCAAATGCCCAGAATGTGATCTGATGGTCGAAAATGCTCCATCAAACTCCATCCAATGGCTAGAATTTAATTCGACATGATTTAGGCTATTACCATCCATTTTTGGTGATTTTGAAACCATTTGATCCAGATTTAATGGCCAGACTTCACCAGAACCTACAAGATGCGTCCTGGGGCTATTTTAATCTAATTTTCATCAGGATTTCACTATTTTTGCCAATCAAAACTCCTCTATAGTCTCATATTGCCTACAAAAAAGATCTTTAGCCCTCCAACACATATAAATAAGACCCCAAGCTATCAAATCAAAGTATCTTCGATCATGAAAAAGCTACGGTCTAGGGTAGGAGCCGTGCTTGGGTTAGAGGCTGCTTCAAGGTAATGGGTGCTGTGAAGAAGAGCTATCTCCTACGCTATCTTCACGTCGACACCGATCTAAGATCAAAGATCAGCTTATCTTTAATTTTTATTTTTTTTAATTTCATGTATTTAAATTTTAAACTTTTAAATTAATGTAAAAATTTATTTTTTTATTTTTTAAATTTCATATATTTTATTTTTATTATAAATTTAATTTTATTGTTCTTTATTTCATCACAAGTAGATGCTAAGATCTAACTAGTAGATTTTAGTACTAAGTTTAAATTTTCATACCTTTTAAATTTTATTTTTTATATATAATTCTATTTTTTGACTTCAATTTTATTTTCAAAATTCTTTTCTTTTTTTTCTATAAAATTAAAGATTTCAAAACTAAAATACTACCTTCTCTATGGATTCGATCCGACTCACTGCTTTCTATGTATTTTTAAATTATTAAAGAAGTCAAAATTAAATTGATAAATATGATATTCTAACAACAACATTGTGCTCTTATCAGTAGGCTTGGGGGCCACGAATAATAAGGCACCGATAGGATGGGGACGGCCATGGGAGAGGCAGGGCTGGGGTGGTGGGCTCAAGGCTGTGACGTTGGAGGTGCCCATGGGATGGGGGCGACCTCGAGATAGGCAGGGCTAGGATGGCAAGCTTGGGGCCGTGGTGTAGAAGGCATCGACGAGGTAGGGATGGCCACGAGAGAGCCGGAGATGAGGCGATTGGCTTAGGGCTACGGCATAGAAGGCATCGGTAGGGTGGGGATGGCCATAGGAGAGAAGAGGATGGGGTGGCTGGCTCGAGACGGCAGCATAGGAGGCGCTAGTGGGTTCAGGGTGGCGCAGGAGAGGTGGGGATGGGGCGGCTAGCTCGAGGCCATGGAGCAAGAGATGTTGGTGGGGTCAGGGTAGTAGCGAGTGAGGTGAGGCTAGGGCTATGGGTTCAGGGTGGCCTCAAGGAGGCGAGACTAGCACGGCAAGGTCGGGGCAGCCATCTAGGAGCATCGACAGCTCGAACGAAGAGGGGCTGAGGTAGCAGGCTCGGGGCTACAACATAGGAAGCACCGGTAACGTCGAGTTGCTAGGAAGGAGGACGCACGGGGAGCGGAGAATGCCAGGAAGAACATGCAGGGAGCAGAGAAGGCACGAAGAAATTTTTTTGGTCAAAAATTTTTTTCCCACCAACAAGTGGGCGAAGGTTTATGGGTGGACTATTACCGATCGTAAAACTACTGTCAGTAATATGGTTAGCAAAACCTTAGTTTTGTGCTAACGTTATTAGCAATGGCACACCCCATCGCTAATAACAAAATACCATTGCTAATAATATTAATTTTTTTTAAATACTAAATTTTAATATTAATTTTTTAAAAATTTTTAAAAATTATTGACAATAAAAAAAGTTGGTAATTCATCAAAAAAAAATATTACCGATAACAAAAATGTCGCTAATATGAAAACACCATTGCTAATAATATTAAGTTTTTAAAAATAATTTTTTTTTAAAAAATTATTAGCGATCGCAAGCTCTCTATCACTAAAGCTATCGCTAATAATTATATTTTTTTAAAAAAAAATTATTTTAATATTAATTTTTTCTACTAGGTTATTTTTTGGGTGGTTAAAAATCAATATTAGATTTTATTAAATTTTTAAACTTAATTAATTTATGAATCAAGTCCTAATTAATTTAAAATAGATTTAATTTAATTAAGTTGACTTAATTTGAGACTAATTAGATTTTAATATTCTAAATAAGACTTAGATTCAAAGTTTAATTGAATTGGTTTGACAGAATTTCGAATCGGATTCAAATTTGATTAAAATGGAACCTAAATTGAAAGCCATTTTTTTCTAATTGATTTAAATCAAATCAAATTTAATTAGGCTTGACTTAATTTCAAGATAATTTGGTTTAAAATCTAATTTAGACTTAGATTTAAAGTCTAATTGAATTTGATTAGATAGGATTTTGAATTAGATTCAAATTGGATTCCAATTAGATTTAGATCGAACCTAAACTAAAAGTTATTTTCTCATAATTAATTTTAATTAGATTAAATTTAATTAGGCTTGACTTAATATGAAGATAATTAAATTTTATTGTTCAAGTAGGATTTAGATTTTAAAGTCTAATTGAATTAGGATTGACAGATTTTCTAATCAAATTTGAATCGGATTTGAATTGGATTCGAATTGAACCTAAATTATAAATTATTTTTTTAATTCATTTAAATCAACTTTAATTTGATTAATTTTGACTTAATTTGAGGTCAATTAGATCTTATAATCCATGTAGAATTTGGATTCAAAGCGTAATTGAATTAAGTTTGAGAGGATTTTGAATTGGATTAGAAACGGGTTTGAATTGGATTCGAATGTAATCATGAATCTAATTCTAATTGATTCAAATCAACTTAAGTTTAATTAGGTTTGACTTAATTTAAAGGTAATTAATTAAATTTTACTATCCAAGTAGAATATAAATTAAAAGTCTAATTAAATTAAAATTAAAAGGATTTCGAATTAGATTTGAGTCAAGTTCAAATTAGATTTGAATTGAATCTAAATTAAAAATTATTTTTTTAATTATTTAAATCAATTTAAATTTAATTAGACTTGGCTTACTTTGAAAGTAATTAAATTTTACTATCCAAGTCGGACTTGAATTAAAAGTCTAATTAAATTAGGATTAATAGGATTTCGAATTGGATTCAAATTAAATCCAAATTAAAAATTAATTTCTTCTAATTAATTTAAATTAGAAGAAATTTAATTAATTCTAACTTAATTTGAGATTAATTAAATTTATAATCTAAGTATGATGGATTCAAAGCCTAATTAGATTAGGTTTGGCAGAATGTTGAATTGGATTCGAATCGAGTTTGAATTGGATTTGAACTAGATTCGAATCGGATTCGAAATGAGTTTGAACCAAGGTCTGGATTATTAGCGATTGCAAATCTCCCAACGCTAATTCCATCACCAATAGCTTTTTTCTTTCTTCTTTTTAAAATCTTATTAGCGATGATGCATTTTTCATCGCTAATATCCAAAACCATCGTCGCTAATATATATTTTATATTTAAATATTATAAAAATATTTAAAAATTTTAAATAATTTTAGTGATGGTTTAAGCTGTCATGAATAAAAAAACTGTCATCGCTAATAGTTAGTTATTAGCGATGGCTTCTTTTATCGCTAATAATGAAAATTTACCATCGCTAATACTTTTTTACTTTTAAATATTTTAAAAAAATTTTAGAATTTTAAAGATGGCTCTTGCCATCGCTAATATCAATATTGCCATCACTAATAGTATTATCGATGATGTTTTTCTTTATCGATATTATTGTGGTAAAAAGTAATTATTAGCGATGATTATTTTTGCCGTCACTAATACCATCACTAATATTCATATTTCTTATAGTGACCTCTAAGTATAGTTATCTTGTGATTCGATTCTTCTATCATAAGTTCTGATATGATTAAGGTTATGGATAACTCATGAAACCTCTTATTAGTCATATGTAATATTCAATCGACTCGAGTTCATATATAAAACCTTATGAAAACTCTTTTCTATTATTCACACCGCCATGGCCATGATCTTCTGAATCCAATTTTATGAATAACATAGGACTACTCTTATCTACCAAGATCAATAGATCCTATTTAAGCATACATCCTATTTCTATAATGAACCTAGTATAGCCAACATATACCACAAGATTCTAAATGGCTAGGTAACCAAGTGATTGTGCAGTCAAACTATAGCAACCTCATTGTGAATAGTCGAGGTATTGTAGGTCTAAGAACTACTTACATCATTACAGCATTGAATATGTCACTGATGAGTGGATAGATATCCAAATGATGGTCATACTTGATACCATTATTCTCTAACAATCATTTATGCTATCATTCTACTATCCCTATACTGTAGACTTGAGACTCATCTATCCAAAATAAGCGATCCATGCACCAATCTTACTCGATCAGTCACTATCCTCATAATAATCCATCGATTGAAAGTATTTAAAAATTAATTACCAATGACACATGCCTCAAATTCTTAACTCTTAAGAATATGTATCATCATCTTATTAATTCCTTAGACATTATCATAGAATGAAAGTTAATTTAATTTTATTTATTTAAATAGTTTAATTATAAAATTATGCCATTAGAAAGATTATGTAAGCCAGCCAACTTGACTTCTAAGGCATACATCTAACAGTCTACCCACTCATCAATGACATACTTAATATTGCAGTAGTATAACTGTTGAAAATTGTATCCCAAAAGTCAATCATTAGCCTGTTAACGGTTGAGCTACTTTGTATATGTAATTGATCATTAATAAATAAAATATTTTAGCATATTTTTTATCACAAGTCTTCATCTTCTAACGAACTCCATTTTTATGATGAAGTCCTTAGAACTATTTAATTTCAATAAAGAGAGAATTTATTGATTAGTCCTTAAATCAGTTCACGATCAAATGATAGGCTATTAAATAGGATGACAGCATCTATCGAGCATAAGTCATTGTATGCCATATATGTTGGTTATCCTCTAAACTAAGGAGTATGGAGATACTGGTATGGCATACAAGTGAGATGTATGAATACATTATCATTGAACATGATCAACTCCAGAGCATTCTACTGTCAAGGATGTCTCTGATGGGATATAGGTATAAGTGTTCCTTAGACCTGAGATCACCTCAGTGACTTGCAAGCAACTCACTGTGCTTTGGTACCAGACTAACTAAATTTTTAATTCAGTAACGGAAGGCTTTTGGGCACAGTCAAGTACTTATGAAATTGATATATGATCAAGAAGGAATTGACCACTCCAAGAGTTGGAGAAGAATGTATCACTATATTTTAATAAAGGAAAATCTTGGCTAGGATAATCCATCAGATGATTTGATATTTTGAAATACAATATGGACAATTTGATCAGAGTTGACAATTGAACTCTGAGGTATCCTATGAGCATTTTGGACAAGGGGATGAATTATATGAAAACTATATCCGCATGGATTCTAAGGATGGTGTTCTGCACATTCGACCTATCCGACTGTTGGATATCATTGCTAGATGGTCACTTTGATTGGTACAGAAATTTATTTCTATGCTATCAGCTTAGATTCGAATATATGAGGTCACACACATTAGAGCTCATGATCTGATCGGATGGTTGATCAATGATTGAGAATTGTTCTAGGGTTAAACGATCAATACGATTGATGTTTAACCTAGTACAAGTGTTGCAAGAGGATTGATTAGCAATTTAATTACTAATTGGCTTAATTTGATTAAGCCAAAGGGTTGAGATTAAGTCTAATTAAATATAATTTAATTAGATTTGGTTTAGACTTGATTGGATCAAGTTCAATTGACTTATTGGATAAGTCAAGTGTAAGAAAAAACTAGTCCTAGTCTAACTAGGACTTAGGTCAATCCAATTTTCTAATTTGATTAAAAAATTAAATTAAAATTAAATCTAATTTAATCTAATTTAATTAAATTATTAATTAGATTAGAACCTAATTTAATTTGGTTGAGTTGATTTTGATTTAATTTGGTTTAAGAAACTACTTTGACCAAGTCATAGATAGAATCCTAGTAAGACTAGGATTTCTCCTTGTGCCACCTTAGTCCCAATGCCCGCCATGCCTATTTTTTTTATTTTTTTTATGAAAAATCCTTTTCTTCATGATCTTCACGTACGGCCCCTCTCTTTCTCATATGGTAATTGGATAGAAGACCAAGTCAAAGAAGGAGTTTGTTTTGATATTGGATTTTATGAGATAGAATCCTAACAAAGCCAAACTCTTCCCAAAAGATGCCGCCCCCTCTCTCAATTAATTTCTCTCTTATTCCATGTGAGAAACCTTTTTTGTTGTGCACCTTTTCTTGCTAGTACATGCCAAAAATTATGGAGGGGGCGCCCAAGAGTTGGGTGCCCCTTGACTTGCCTTATTTAACCTTTCCTTGTCTAGTATTTGATCAAGACAATGACTCTTCTTTTTCTATATATTTTGAATAAATTTTAGCTTGAAATTTTTTGTGGATTATAGACATTTGAGAGGACTTTAAGGTGTATAAAAATCAAGAAGAGAGAACCTCTAGGCATTGAGATTCAATAGACACAAAACTAAGTGTCTAGGTGAGAGCAAAGAGAAGAAGAAGAGGGTCTTCTTCTAGGGTTGCTGTGTTCATCTCTTCCCTTCCTTCTTCCTTGGATTTTCTGAGAATGTCTCACATCTAAAACCTCTTCTCCTTCTCTTCTTTCGAAGAATCCAATCTAGAAGAAAGGAGACATCTGATCAACTATCGAAGAAAGATCAGCGTAGTACTAGAATACTGTGCTGATTTTTAGCATCTAGATTTCTGATCACAATCGTGGGCTCGTGTGGATGACTCCTAGAGGTCGGATGTGTGTACGACTTGCAACTTCATCCTCAAGCCCAGATCAGCAAGTTAGAATATCTAATTCACTCAGGTAATAGATCTGACCTATTGGTTCTTTTTATATATGCATGAGATGTAGTGTAGATCTAGGTTGATGTGATCAACCTTTTCTTCTTGTTTATTTTTAATTTTACATTTAAATGCCATGCAATAATCATATAATATGATCTTGGATCTAGGGATTATCTGATATTTAAAATTAATTAGATTAATTTTGAGTCTTCCACTGCTGATCTAGAAAAGGTTTCAAGATCTAGTCTTGAAATCCTAGATCTGATTCCTTCAATTGGCATCAAAGCCAGGTCAATTATTATATGATTATTGATGCATGCTTGAATTATTTTTGAATTAGATCTAATTAATAATTTAATATTTAAATCTAAAATTAAAATCTCAGATCATATGAACTACTTTAAGATTGTCCTGCTGTAAGGTTTACCCCTTACAGTGCAAAGGTTGTCCTAGTTCGTATAAATCTAATATTATTCATAAATTTATTAAAAATAATCTGATATTATTTATGATTTATTTGATTTAAAAAGTTTTAAATCTAAAAATAAAATTTTAAATTATATGAACTGATTTTATAAGATTGTCCTGCTATAAGATTTACCCCTTATAGTGAAAAGGTTATCCTAGTACGTGCTGATCTAAAACTTTGATCATAAAATTTTAGATTAGATCTAAGAGATTTTATGATCTGATTAAAAATATTTTAATCTAATTTTAATCATCATAAATATGTTAGATTTGATCTAAGTTGACTTATGATTGATTGATGTTGAAATTATTTTAATTACATGAACTTATTTAGATTAGATCTTAAGTAGTTTCATTCTCTTCTTACTTGCATATTGATTATGAATCAAACATGCAACTTAGTTAGTAGAAATATGTTGTAAAAATATTTTACAAACATGGAAATTATTTTTAAAAAGCCGAATCCCAACCCTCAGTCCAAAACTTAATTAAGAATTAAGAAATTATTTATTAGGATCTAGGATTGTAAATTAAAGATCCTAAGACACGAATCATAATACATTGAGTTAAATGGATTAATGGGGATTAGATCCATTAATTGAGTTAGACCTAGGGTTAGATTAAAGAATGGACTTAATTAAAGAATTGACTAAATCTAATCAATTATTATCTTAGATTACGTTAAGGATTCTCTAGATCAATTACAATAGTTGTAGTTGGTCAAATCCATGTCTTTAACGAGACCCAAGATAGACTTGATTCTTGACTACGTGGTCTAGCACGAACTGTTAGGTTGATCTAATTGAAACTAATTAAACTAGTTGGTGTCTAAGGTAAACTAGACCGATGGTCTTTAATTAGTAGCCCACTTACCTGGTCATTTCTGATGGTATCTAAGATAAGCTTTGGCAGACCCTCGCACTGATCGAACTTACCTAGCCTCTTGGTGAAATTATGTTTTGATCGGATCACTTGACCATTCAAGCTGACCCATGTCAGCTAGGTAAATCAGTTTGACTGATTTAGATGCTCCTAGATTAGCTTATTAATGGTCTCTCTTAAGCTGACTTGGTGAAGTTAGTGGAAGGATCATGACAAGCTGGTTCATCTGACCTTCTCTCATCTTCAAATTAAATCCTCTAAAATTATTAGGTCCCTAAAATGAAATAGTTATATGATAACTGGATCATAGCCTTCCATTAAGTGGATGATAATGAGTTCATCAGTTGGATAATCATTGGAGGTCCAAAGGCCTGGTGCTTATCGATTGATGAAATTATCATTCATTATATGATCTCTTGGATACATCTTTCTAAATTATGGTCAGGTGGGCCAACCAAAGTTGGGCCTGATCATTCATTGATTGGATGGACCAAGTATGGTCATGTTACTAGTTGGACCTAACTGGACCCTTTTCTGAGAAGGTCAAGGCTAACTGATCAGGGGCTGGGGCAAAAATTTAATTACTAGAAGTTGTTTGAAGAAATAATTGGTTATGAACCTACTCTTAGATGCACATCAGTTGGCCAACCAAAGTTGAGCTCGTGTGCAGTCTATATGGATTCTAATATCCACTAAGAAATTAAGATAATTTTTTGAATTGAAAGTAGAGGCTATCAATTCGAATAAAATAATGGAAGAACCTTTTGATTAAAAGTCCAAATCTTTAGGTTTAATGAATCAATTACTAATTAGGTTATGATTCTTCTTTGTACAGATATGGCCACTTTTCTATCACTCCGATCATTGTTGGATAATGATAAGTTGGTGGGATCCAACTTCAATAGCTGGTACTGAAAGTTAAAGATTATCCTAGAGCATGAACGCATCCTATATGGATAACGGATGATGCACTTGAGGAGCCAGCTATAAATGCACGTGGAACTATCAGAGATAATTATCAAAAGTGGCTCAGTGATCGAACCATGGTGCGCTGCATTATGCTGGCTACGATGAGTAACGAGTTTAATCGCAGATTTGAGATAGCTTAGCCAAAGGACATGCTTCAAGTATTGGAGGATTTCTTTGGCACACCCGATGACGTGGAGAGGCACAAGACTAGTTGTGCCATCTTCAATGCTAGGATGCGGGATGGTGCCTCTGTCATTGATCATGTATTGTACATGATCGAGCTGATAGAACGATTGAGCAAGCTCAGCTTTTCTTTGCATAAACAGCTTGGGAAGGATACAATACTGAACTCATTGCCTAAGTCCTTTCTTCCACTCCTTACTCATTTTAGAATGACAAAGCCTGAAGTAGACTACCACGGGTTACTAGGGTTGCTTCAGAACTTTGAGAAGGATCACCAACTCCACAAGGAGTCGGTGAACTTAGTGGGAGGTTCTTCTTCTCATTCTCGATCCTTTGGAAAAGAGAAGAAGAACAAGAAGAAGAAAGCTAAGAAGGTGTAAGTTCAGGCTAGGACATCTGTACAGGACCAGATCAGAAAAATCAAGTCCGATAAGAGTCAAGCTGAATGCTTTTTAGGCAAGAAGCAGGGGCACTGAAAGAAGAACTGTCCTCAGCACATTACCTTCCTAGATCCGAACAGGCAGAGAAAGAAGCAAGCTATTGCTGGATAAGGTATTTATATAATAACTCCTTACAATTTTTCTATTTGTGATATTACTGACTGGGTATTGGATATCGATAGTGCTTATCATATTTACAATTCATTACAGAGATTGCAGGTCAGTAGAAGATTCAAGCAAGGTGAAAGATTTCTGAACGTTAGAGATGGAAGATCAGTTCCAGTTCTAGCTTTAGAAATTTTGAAACTTGTATTTGAATCTCATACCATTGTTCTTAGTGATTATCATTTTTGTCCTAGTTTTTTTTTTAAATATCATTTTTGTAGGCCTTTCGACCATGAATAATTATGAAATTTCAACAAAGAAACAAGTTTGTAATGTCATTATGAATGGTGTTACTACTTTTTATGGATAATTAAACAATGGTGTATATATGTTATCATAATCGATTAATATAGTCTATTCAACTGGCAAACATCTTAAATTAGATAATATGACATATATCTACTTATGGCACTGTAAGCTAGGTCATATAAACAAGAACAGGATAAGCAGGTTGGCTCAAGAGGGTATCCTCGAACTTAGTAATTGTGAATCATTTTCAATCTATGAATTCTATCTTCTTGATAAAATGATCAAGTCATCTTTTACTGAAAAAGATGAGAGAGCCACTAAGCTCTTAGGTCTAGTACATACTGATGTATGTGGACCAATGAGCACAAGTATTAAAGGTGGATATGTCTACTTCATCATTTTCATAGATGATCTATCCAGATATGGATATGTCTATCTGATGAAACATAAGTCAGATTCTTTTGAAATGTTCGAACAATTTCAAAGTGAAGTAGAAAAACAAACTGAAAAAAGTATTAAAACTCTTCAATCTGACCGAGGAGGAAAATATCTTTCCAATAAGTTTCTCACATATCTAGGAGAGAATGGGATTCTCTTTCAATGAACTCCTCCAGGAACACCACAGCATAATGGTATATCTGAAAGAAGAAATTGAACTCTGTTAGACATGGTCCGATCCATAATGAAATTTGCCAGCTTGCCGATATCCCACTGGAGATATCCACTTGAATCGAATTGCTATTTTTTAGATAGAGTTCCAAATAAATCTATGGTTAAAACTCCTTATGAGATATGGATAGGACATAAGCCAGTACTTTCACACCTCAGGATCTGAGGGTGTCTGACTTATGTCAAATAGTTAATTACAAATAAACTTAGACCTAGGTCTGACAAGTGCGTATTTATAGGATACCCAAAAGAGACCAAAGGATACTATTTCTACCATGTTGATGAACAAAAGATATTTGTTAGCCTTAGGGCAACCTTTTTGGAAAAGAAGTTTCTTAGTGAAGGAACCGTTGCCTCTAAGGTTGAACTTGATGAAGTTCAACAGGTAGAAAGTCTGATATAGAATGCTAAACCTAAGTTGGATTTGATCATATCAAATTCAAAGCCTAGTGAACCCAAACTATTAAAATAATCCGATAGAGTACCACGCTATCCGAATAGATACTATAGATTCTTGGTCCAGAATGATGATCCCATCAAACTTGATGAGGACCCGATCACTTACATGGATGCTATGCAGAGATCCAATTTTGAGAAATGGCTAGAAGCCACGAGATCCTAAATGCATGCCATGAAGGTCAACGATGTATGGACATTAGTTGACCCATCCGAAGGGGTTAAATCTATTAGATGTAAATAGATATTCAAAAGAAAAAGAGGCACAGACGGAAAGGTAGAGATCTATAAAGTTCATCTAGTTGTCAAGGGGTATCGTCAACGTTATGATATTGACTATGATAAGATATTCTCCCCAGTGGCAATGCTCAAATTCATTTGGATAATGCTTGCAATAGCTGCTCACCTAGACTATGAGATCTGGTAGATGAATGTGAAGACAGCTTTTCTAAATGAAGAGCTGATCGAAGAGGTGTATATGATATAACCTAAGAGGTATCATAACCTAAGAGGTTCACATCCATAAATGAGTCCAAAGTGTGCAAGCTTTAGAGTTCCATTTATGAATTGAAGCAAGCATCTCGGAGTTGGAATATGCGTTTGGATAAAGTGATCAAAATATATGGCTTCGTTATGAACGGAGATGAATCCTGCATTTACAAATAGGCAAATGATCCAATAGTGGTATTTCTTATTTTGTACATGGATGATATTCTCTTAATCAAAAATGACATCCCTGTACTATAGGAAATAAAAGTCTGATTATCATCACAGTTCTCCATGAAGGACTTGGATGAAGCATTCTACATCCTAGGGATGAAGATCTATAGGATAGATCTAAAAGGATGCTTGGTATATCCCAGTCCATGTACATAGAAATTATGCTGAAGAGGTTCAGCATGGAGAATTTCAAAAAGGGATATCTCCTGATAGGTCAAAAAATTTTACTCTCTAAGAAGGATTGTCCAACAGCTCCTAAAGAGAGAGAGCATATGAGTAGAATCCCATATGCTTCGATAGTGGGATCTATCATGAATGCAATGACATGTATGAGACTAGACATGGCATACTCACTAGGAGTTGTGAGTAGATATTAGTTTGATCCTAGAGAAAATTACTAAAAGATGGTTAAAATCATCCTTAAATATTTGAGAAATACTAAGGATAAATGGTTGATTTATGATGAGTCAGATATGAAACTTATGGGATTTACAGACTCCAGCTTTCAATCTGACCATGATGACAGTAGAAGCATGTCGAGATATATCTTTACTCTAAATGGTAGAGTCATCTGCTAGAAAAGATCCAAGCAACATATAGTGGCACACTCTATTTACGAAGCAGAGTACATGGCTGCATCAGATGCAATAAAGAAAGCTGTGTGGTTGAGGAAGTTCATCATCGATCTTGGAGTAGCACCCTTCATTGATGGTCTAGTCCTGCTCTACTGTGACAGCACTGGCGCCATAGCTCAAGCAAAGAAACTAAAGGCACACCAACGGATAAAGCACATTCTGTGCTACTTTCATCTAGTTCATGAGATCGTAGATCGTGGTAACGTCGACCTTTAGAAGTTTGACGAAAAGAAGAACCTAGCCGACCCCTTCACTAAAGCACTGGCAATCAAGGAGTTTGACAACCATAAGTTGAAGATGGATATTAGATACTATGCCGAGTGGCTTTAGAATAAGTAAGAGTTGTTGAAAATTATGTTCCAAAAGTCAATCGTTAGCCTATTAACGATTGAGCTACTTTGTATATGTAATTGATCATTGATAAATAAAATACTTTGGCATATTTTTCATCATAAGTCTTCATCTTCTAATGAACTCCATTTTTGTGATGAAGTCCTTAGGATTATTTAGTTTTGATAAAGAGAGGATTTATCAATTAGTCCTTAAATCAGTTCACGATCAAATAATAGGCTGTTAAATAGGATGACAGCGTCTATCGAGCATAGATCACTGTATGCCATATAGGTTGGTTATCCTCTTAATCAAGAAGTGTGGAGATACTGGTATGGTATATAGATAAGATGTATGGGTACATCATCATTGAATGTGACCAACTCTAGAGCATTCTACTATTAAGGATGTCTCTGATGGGATATAGGTATAAGTATCCCTTAGACCTGAGATCACCTCAGTGACTTGCAAGCAACTCACTATGCTTTGGTACGGACTAATTGAATTTCTAATTCAGTAACGAAAGGCTTCTAAGTACAATCAAGTACTTACGAAGTCGGTGTGTGATCAAGATAGAATTAACCACTCTAAGAGTTGGAGAAGAATGTATCACTGTATTTCAATATAGCAAAACCTTAGTCATGATAATCCATTAGATAGATTTGATATTTTAAAATATAATGTGGACAATCTAATCAGAGTTGATAATTAAACTCTGAGATGTTCTACAAGCATTTTGGTAAAGGAGAAGAATTATATGAAAATAATATCCGCATGGATTCTAAGAATGGTGTTCTACACATTCGACATATCCGACTGTCGAAAATCATTACTAGATGATCACTTTGATTGGTATAAAAATTTATTCCTATGCTACCGACTTAGGTTCGGACCTATGAGGTCATATACATTAGAGCTCACGATCTGATCGGATGGTTGATCAACGATTGAGAATCGTTCTAGGATTAAACGATCAATACGATTGATGTTTAACCTAGTACAAGTATTGCAGGAGGATTGATTAGCAATTCGATTATTAATTAACTTAATTTAATTAAGTCAAAGGATTAAGATTAAGTCTAATTAAATATGATTTAATTAGATTTAGTTTGGACTTGATTAGATCAAGTCTAATTGACTTATTGGATAAGCAAGTGCAAGGAAAAACTAGTCCTAATCTAACTAGGACTTAGGTCAACCCAATTTTTTTAATTTGATTAAAAAATTAAATTAAAATTTAATTTAATTTAATTTAATTTAATTAAGCTATTAATTGGGTTAGAACCTAATTTAATTTGGTTGAGTTGGTTTTGGTTTAATTTGGTTTAAGAAACCACTTTGACCAAGTCATAGATGGAATCCTAGTAAGACTAGGATTTCTCCTTGCGCCACCTTAGTCCCAATGCCCCCCATACCTATTTTTTTCATATTTTTCATGAAAAATCATTTTCTTCCTGATCTTCATGTACGCCCCCTCTCTTTCTCATATGATAATTTGATAGAAGACCAAGTCAAAGAAGGAGTTTGTTTTGATATTGGATTCTATGAGATAGAATCCTAACAAATCTAAACTCTTCCTAAAAGGTGCCGCCCCCTCTCTCAAATAATTTCTCTCTTATTTAATGTGAGAAACCTCTTTTTTTTGTGCACCTTTTCTTGCTGGTACATGTTAAAAATTATGGAGGGTGTGCCCAAGAGTTGAGTGCCCCTTGACTTGCCTTGTTTGACCTTTCCCTAGACAAGGACTCTTCTTTTTCTATATATTTTGAATGAATTTTGGCTTGAAATTTTTTATGGGTTATAGACCTTTGAGAGGGCTTTGAGATGTGTAAAAATTTGGGAGAGAGAACCTCTGGGTGTTGAGATTCAATAGACACAAAGCTAGGTATCTAGGCAAGAGCAAAAAAAAGAAGAAGAGGGTCTTCTTCTAGGGTTGCTGTGTTCATCTCTGCCCTTCCTTCTTCCTTGGGTTTTCTTTGAGTATCTCACATCTAAAAACTCTTCTCCTCCTTTTTGGAAGAGTCCAATCTAGAAGAAAGGAGGCATCTGATCAACCATCGAAGAAAGATCAGCATAGTACTAGCATACTATGCTGATTTTTAGTATCTGGATTTCTGATCATGATCGTGGGCTCATATGGACGACTCCTAGAGGTCGAACATGTGTACAACTTGCAACTTCATCCTCAAGCCTGGATCAACGAGTTAGAATATCTAACTCGCTCAGGTAATAGATCCGATCTATTAATTTTTTTCATACATGTATGAGATGTAGTATAGATCTAGATTGATACGATCAACATTTTCTTCTTATTTATTTTTGATTTTAGATTTAAATGCCATGGAATAATCATATAATATGGTCTTAGATCTAGGAATTATTTGATATTTAAAATTAATTAGATTAATTTTGAGTCTTCCACTGCTGATCTAGAAAATATTTCAAGATCTAGCCCTAAAATCCTAGATCTAGTTTCTTCAATAACTAGTCCTTTAATCTATGGTGCCTCGACTATTCATAATAGAGTTGCTGTAATTTGACTATATATACACTTGGTCCCTAGCTATATGGGTCTGTGTAGTGCATGTTGGCTGTAGTAGATTCATTGTAGGAATAAAATGTAAACTTATATAAAATCTATAATCCTTAATAAATAAGATAGATAGTCCTATGTGATTTATAAGATTGAGTTCAGAAGAACTTAGCTAGGATAGTGTGAATAGTAAAAAATAGTTTTCATCATTTTCACATCCAGAACTTAAGTCGAATAAATTTAATATATGATAGATGATGGTGTTTGACGAATAATTCTATAACCTCCATCTAATCGAGACTTACGATGGAATAACTATATCACATGGTAACTGCATCTAAATGTTCATCCATTTCATTCTTTTGGAATGCTACTATGTGCCGCTAGATATTACTATTGGATTGTGAGACTCTTGAGAATTATTTTAATGATCAATAATTCTTATTGAATGAGTTAAAATTATTCTAATCTATAGGAAAGAATTTTAATAATATTATTGATGGAGATCATAATATATCTCACTAACAGATAGAATAGAATCAATGGGATCACATACAAAAGAGAATTGGTTAGAAACTTAAAATTAGGCTTTAGAAGTCCTAATTGAATAAGAATTTATGAGAAATCTTAAAAGATTTTGGGTTTCCATGCTAGTACCCTAGAATTCCTATGCCACTTGGACTTCTTTTGAGATAAGGAGTTAACTAGTCAAAGCACATGCTAAGGCTTCTCTCACACCACCAAGGGAGAGGGGCGCACGTCCAAGAGTTGGATGCCCAAGGATTGGTGCCCAGAGTCCTTTACAAAATGGTCTTTGATTGGTCAAATGGTTTGACTTGTCAAAGACTTATTGCACTAGAACTCCTATGGAAAATAGATTAGATCTCACGTGCCTCAATCTTTGGATTCGTGCCACACTCATCATGCCCTGCCCCACCTCTTGACACCTCATATATCTCACACCCCCTTTGAGATCTAGCACCCCATTTGAGGACTCTAAGCATCCAAGAGTTTAGACACCCTAGAGTCCTTACTTTTAAAGGAAAGGAGTCTTCACATGAAAACAATTCTTCATGCCTCCTTATCCCAATGCCTTAAGAAGGTTAGTGCCCCTTGAGATCAAGATAATCTTGATATCTCATGCTAAAAGAGTTTTGATGTGAGAAGGGATTACATGCTCAAGAGGAGATCATGCCTCAAGTGGATAACTCATGAATAGGCATCATGCCTCAAGAGGATCTCGCTAAGAAGGGTTCATGGCAAAGCACAAAAGAGTTTTATGCAAAAAAGAGTGTGTGCTAATTTTCTTGTGAAGAGATTCAAGAAAAAAGATTAGGGGATCTATAGAGATCAGATGTTTGTGTAACTTCAAAGAAATTGAGAAGACAGCCACGATCATCAAATTACATAGTAAATAGCTATCCGCACAAAGATGAAGATCTGATCTTCTTTCTCTTATCATAATTTTAATAGCTATAAGGAATCCAGGATTGATTTGACATGAGATCTCATATAATAAAATCCAAAATTTTTATTTTATTTGAATATTAATCTAAAATTTTTATATTCCCTTCCATTGTGCATATCAATCAACCCCTAGTTTCTAACATCACCGCCACGTGAAACCCCACGACTACATCAAGGAAATTTTAGAGTCTGTCACCCACTAGGCGATAAATTGCTAGCCATTCTTCTAGCTTCATCTCTCCACTTCGCAATCTCAACAAACTTAGGATGTGTAAGCCATTATTCCCTAGCAACCTAGGCATGCCTCAACAACCCCTAGGAGGAAGAAATGGCATGCATCCCCTAGACAACAAGTACCCACCTTCATCAATAAATTTCAAGTTCCTCAGGACCCTCCGCGTAAGTGAATACTTGCTCTACATGTCTCTCTCTCGAAGAGAATGCCATATGAACTAGATTCATCTCTTCCATCAAGATCTAAGCATCTCTGAATCCACCGAAACCCTCCATATCTACTGGACCTTTTATTTCACCTCTCTATTTGTATTTTATTCTACCTCATACTCGATTTTGTCTATCATAAATCTATCTCGAAAGCTCAGACCTCTTCTAATTGCTTCTATGAGAGACTGACTTAGATATTGGAGTGTTGGTGCAAAATTTGATCGTCGTCAAAGAAGTGCCGGAGTTGAAGAAGAAGAGATCACTATCGATGACCTGCAAAATAAATCTCGTCCAGAGCCTGGTGGGTGGCTCCGGTAAGATCCTCTGACGATTAAGTCAGCTCTTTTGGTCAACAGAAATGGAGTACTCAGTTGAAAAAATTATAGAGTATTGAGAAAGAGAAGAGAGCCTGGAGAAAACGTATCTGAAGGGTTCTTTTTATAGACAAAGTCTGTAACAAACTGATAGTGACAGCTGTAACTGTTGGATAGTGGGTCGCTCAGGGCTATATAGAATTTATTATGGAGGATAGTATCTGTTGTCACGAGGTGCTAGTCCGTTTGAGATTTGATAGTCAAAGTTCGAAGGAGTAGGCATCGATTGGTGATGATCTTTGAGCTATATCAATTCTAGAGAAGTTCGGACTCCTCTAAGGTAGTCCGAGTGTAGGTCGGTTCATACCGTGTCTGAGGTTGGATTTGTGTAGGAGAGGAGACTCTTCTAGAATTAGAAAGTAGATTTGTTGGAGAGATCTGCACGTAGCTCTTCTAGAGAAGAAATTCGAGGAAGAATTCCCCTAACGGAGGAACCCAACTACTGAAGAGAATCCAAAAGGAGTTCGCATGTTGGAAGAGTCTGAAAGAAATTCATCTATTGGAGGAGTTCGAAAGAAGTTCGACTGCTAGAGAAGTTTGGCTATTAGAGAAATCTGGAAGGAGTTCGCCTATTGGAGTCCGAAAGGAGTTCGACTGCTAAAGAAGTTCACCTGTTGGAGGAATCTGAAAGGAGTTCACCTGTTGGAGTCCGAAAGAAGTTCGGCTGCTAGAGAGGTTCAGTCGTTGCGGGAATCTAAAAAGAGTTCACCTATTGGAGGAGTCCAGAAGGAGTTTGGCTACTAGAGGGGTTCAGCCATTGGGGAAATCTGAAAGGAGTTCGCCTATTGGAGGAGTCTAGAAGGAGTTTGATTGCTAGAGGAGTTTGGCTGTTGGAGGAATTCGAAAGAAATTCACCTATTGGAGTCCGGAAGGAGTTTGGCTGCTAGAGAAATTCGGCCATTGGAGGGAGATCGGCCGAACGGGATGCGCAGGTGCTGGAAACTTGGCTGGTTCTCTAAGGCGGTATTGACTGTTTAAGCTTGCCTAGATAAAAAATTCGTGACGTCTTGTCAAATCCAAAATCGATCTTCTCGATCAATCAGATTCTCTGACTATAATGTTGGAGGTTGGTCATTCCAGAATGATTCAGAGCTTAAATATTCCTGCGGATTGAGGTTCAGTTTCTACAACCACAACCAGACGGAACTTATTTAGTTGGAATCTTAGCCAAAATTTGGTAGGTGTGGATTTATCTCCAACACTATCTCCCCTACACCTGAGTTTGAAGTTCGAAGGATGGGAGTAAGATGGAGACTACCAAAGTTCAAAGAATTTTTTGGTCCTACTGGGTTTTTCACTTCCAGGTGAGACAGAATGTTTTGGCTTTTATTGGGCTGGAATCGGAGCTTCGTATATGCACGATGACCCGAAAAGACATTTTCCAAATTTTTCGTCAGAAGTCTGCTCGAAGTATAGCGCCATTAAGGGTCTGTCCGTTGGAAGCTTTATGCCATGATGAGTGGGACACGCGTCGATTAGAGATCAGCTGGAGGAAATCTGCAATCATAACTGCTCTGGGGCTCCAGGGGTTACCCAAGCCTACCCTCCTCCTCTGAGTTCCTACTTCTGAAATCTTCCTTTCCTCCCTCTAGTTTTCTTTTTCGTCTCGAGCGAGAGCCCAAGCTACTTCCTTTGGTTTTCGATGTGCCTTCCTTCGATTCTTACTCCATTCGCCATCTCCTTGCTCTTCTCAACCAATTTAGGTCAGTTTTTCGATACTTTTCGGATTATCTCTGCATTCTTACTTTCTCATTTTTTCTATTCTTATCGAAGCTTGAATGTCTCTTTTTTTTTTGATTTTTTGGATAATTTCTTGATTTTACCTTGATCCAAATGTCTAGTGAGGGATCTTGGTCAACTTGTTCTAAGAGTCCGGCCCCTTTAAGCTTGACGAACCCATCTCCTGAGGAGGATGAACCCTTGGGATCGGCCCATCCTTTTGTGCCTACGATCATTTCTTATAAACTTCGGCCTGACGATCTTTTCTTAGCTAGGATTTGGTTTGAAATTCCTCCTGAGCATGAGCTTGAACTCCCCGGGCCTGACGACCGAGCCTGCTCACCCCCTTTCGATCGAATCTGTCTGTACATCAAAACTTTTCGAGCCATGCTTAGGTTACCTTTACCTTTTTCATAGCAACTTATTTAGGTTTTTCAATATTTTTCTTGTGGCCATGGCGTCGAACTTCTTTAGATTTATCATAGGATTCCTCTTCCTATGCACCATGGTAGGCATCCGACCTACCATTTTTCTATTCTGTAATTTTTTTACCTTTAAACATCACCCCACTGCTAAGGATTGGTGGTATGTGTCTCCACAGTTCGAAAGAAAGGGACTGCTTAAAGGTGTCCCTTCCTCCATTTATGGCTGGAAGGAGAAGTTCTTCTTCATTTTCCATCCCATCCTAGAACTAGGGCTACCTCCATGGGGCGAGGTTAGAAAATCGATTCGTCGAGCTCCTGGGCTAAAAAATGAATATCGAAGCTCGATCGATAAGCTGAAATCCTTTGATGCTCCACCAATCCCTAGACTCCTAGATGAGCAAATCTTGTTCAATTTTGGCCTCAATGCTCTTAACCCAACAGGTAGTTTGTGATATTCAGCCGGCTGGATGGTATTTATTTTTCTGATCTTCTAACTTTGTCTTTACAGAAATGACCTCCGAGGAATGGAACCGCTTAACGAAGGGGGTCTGGACTGTTAAAAGGAAAGAAGGTTCTTCTAATGAACCAAAGAAGAAGGCCCGAACTGGAGAGTCAAGCCGAGCTGTGCTAGTTTGGTCCGGATCGGCCCTTGAACCCATCGCTACCATGCCGAGTCTGGCCCTGTCTGATGAGGCATCCCTCTTGCTCCTATTCGATAAGAGGGAGCTATGGAGAAGAAGAAGAAGAGGGTCGTCGGCAAGAAGATCAGACAGAAGGCTAAGAGCTCCGAAGGAGGAGACCTTGGCCAAGAATAGGGTTTCCTGGATGATCGAGAGGTCATCCAGTCACTAATGGAGGAGAGCGTCCTTCCCCACATCGTTGAAAGGATGTGCTAGAAGAACAACGTCGAGAGGTTCGACGAATCATTTGCAACCTTTCTGGAGGTAAGTGGTTCCTTCTGATTTTGATTTCATGCCCATTAAGCTTTGGAATTGGGATCTTTTATGATTCTGATTTATTGTGTATTTTGTAGCTGGGACACTACCTTTTTGTCCACTTCGAAGCAACAAGCCAAAATCAGACCGAAGCTTCTAGAGCCCTAGAAGAAGCTCACGCAGAAGCCGAGAAGGCTCGGGTTGAGGCCAACGTTCTAAAGGTCGCCTCGGAGATCCATTCGTCTGAAGTCGAACGCCTTCAGAATGAACTGAGAGAGGAGCATGGCGAGATGGCGAAGTTAAGGGCCGAGCTAACCATGAAAAAGGAGGAGAGAAAGAAGGCACAAGAGGAGGTTAGCACTGTCATGAAAAGGGCTATGCAGAACTTCAAGTCCTCCAAGGATATGGAGGACATCAAAATAGACTTTGCCCAGAGAGCCTTCTTGGAAGGGTTCCAAGTCTGCATGAGGTGAGTCACCGAGAATTTCTCCAACATCAATCTAGATCTCCTCCTATAAGAGCCAGAGGATAGAGCCAGCCCTTCACGCACCGATATCAAGGTCGCTCCTAAATCCACAGGTGCAGCGTCCGAGTCTACCCAAAGGACGGAGCCGATCGAGAATGTTCCGACCTCTCCAGTGGGCGAGCCACCCGAGGTCTAAATTTTTGACATCTATGTACCCTCTTTTCTCTTTTCTTTTGGTGTACTAAACATATTTCAAGTAATGAGAGTAAATCCTTTTTTTCTTTACACTTTGCATTGTATGTGATTCAGAACATCTCTGTCAATCAGAGCTACGACCTCCTTTCTCCGGTTGACGCTGACCCCTTACCTCAAGGGATTTCATTCAAGCCTTTGATAAAGAGTTTAAAGAAGAAGGTCCATCAATTGAGAAAAGGATTGAAGAGAGTTGAGGCCGACCTTCAGGCCTCTAGAAAAAATGCTACAGAGGCGACTAAGAAAGTCACTCACCTATGAAGTTTATACATGAAGGATGTAGCAAGCTTCAGCATTCGAAAAAAAAATTTTGAGAAGGAGCTCGCCGAACTCCGGAAGAGCGCAAGCGACAAGTCTTGGGCGCTCACAGCGAAGATCGGCTCTCTAAAAGTTGATCTCAAGAAGGTGGAAGAGAAGATACATCTCTTGGAAGGGAGTTCACCATGGTCCACCGACGAAGCTCAACATGACTGGAACTGGTCAAAGAAGTTCTTCCAGCTTCAGAAGCAGTTGCAGGATGCTGAAGATCGACACAATAATTATCGGACGACCTAGGCAGGGAAGATGTCCAGGCTTGAAGGCGAGCTAAAGGTTACCAGGGATGAGGCAACCTATTTTCGGTAGGATTCAGCAAGTTGGATCAAGCGGCGAACCTAAGGAGCTCGTCTTTTTGAGGAGGACTATCGGTGAACTCTCGAAGGTTGTTGGGGTGGAGAAAACTGAAGTTCAATAATTGAAGCTCCAATTGACCTGAGAGCGTTAAGCCATCAATCTGAGGTTTTGAGGAAGCAGCGGCGAGAGCTCGAGGCCAAATTTGAACAGGATGTACATCGATGGTCTATACAAGAAGAAGGAGCTAGAGGAGGAAATTTTTAAACTAAAGAAAGCTTTGGTGATGGCTGGAGCCGATAGCTCGAAGTCTGAAAAGCTCGGATCGCCTTAGGACTTTACTTTTTTTTTATATAATCGGTTTCACCAATCTTTATCTTGTTTGTAATGCATTTGCTTTTTCGCACAGTCGGCCTTTGCCAACCTCTATCTTGTTTGTAGTGTGTCCATTGTAATTGATCTTATTAACTTTTACTTGTAACAAACTTAACTTCATAATAAAATAGTACCATTTTCGTTGTCATCTCTTGTAGATTCGATTTTGGATGCCTCGTTTTTCTTTCTTTTCTAACAAGATGCTTGTCATGGATGTCGGGTTAGGGGTTCGTTCCATAGATTAGGATGGGATTTTTTCTTTGGCATTTAGCACGATCATAGGAGAATGTGCTCATCAATCGTTAGTAGGGCCTTGACCTTTCCCTCATTTTAAATCAGTGTGGCCTTGACCTTCCACCCCTTGTATGATCGTAGAGATTCATTGGATCCATCGATGGGTTCTCGTCTTGGCTTAACGAGGCCTTTGACTTTGCTCATGTTAGGATAAGGTTCTCCTCCTATTCCTAACGAGCTGTAGGAGCACATTAGGACCGTCGGCAGGGCCTCTCCCCTCATCTCGTCTTAGTTCAATGAGGCCTTCGATCTTTCTCACGTTAGGACAAGGTTCTCCTCTTATTTCTAACGGACTGTAGGGACACATTAGGATCATCGGTAGGACCCCTTTTCTTATCTCATCTTAATTCAATGAGGCCTTCGATCTTGCTCACGTTAGGATGAGGTTCTACTCCTATTCCTAACGAGCTGTAGGGGCACATTAGGACCGTTGGTAGGGCATCTTCCCTCATCTCATCTTAGTTCAACGAGGCCTTCGACCTTGCTCACATTAGGATGAGGTTCTCCTCCTATTCCTAATAGACTACAGGGACACATTAGGGCCGTTGGTAGGGCCTCTCCCCTCATCTCATCTTAGTTCAATGAGGCCTTCGACCTTGCGCACATTAGGACGAGGTTCTCCTTCTATTTCTAACGGGCCATTTTTGGTTGCTTCAGAGTTATCATTACATAATCTTTATGCCAAGAAGTAATGATGTTAAAATAGAAAGAACTTTATTGAAGGAAAGTTACTGGTAGTACATTTTTAAGTTTTTCGAATTCCAAGGCCGTGGGAGTGTCGCCCCTCCAAGCTCCTTCAAGCAGTAAATTTTGAACCGGATGACCTCCTCCACTCTATACAGACCTTAGCAATTCAGAGTGAGCTTTTCTTGCTCTTGAGGCTTCAAAATGGACGCTCGTCAGAGCATCAAGTCCCCACCCTGAATGCTTTACTTTTTACTCTAGAGTTATAGTATCTGGGTACTCTTCATCTGTAGGCTGCCATCCAAACTTGGGCATCTTCTCTCTTTTCTTCTAATAGATTAAGATTGACTCTAAGGTCCTATGAGTTACGATACTCATTGAAGACCACGATCCATGCTGATGGAAGTTTAAGCTCGATCGCGATGACTGCCTCCATCCCAAAGGCTAGGACGAATGGTGTTTCCTCAATTGGTAGCCTATAAGTAGTTCGGTACACCCAAAGAATGTGGTAGAGTTCATCCGCCCAAGTTCTCCTTGCTCTTTCAAGCCTTGCCTTGATGCCCTACAGTAAAATTTTGTTGGTCACCTCTGCTTCACCATTTGCCTGTAGATGGACCACTGACGTGAAGTGATGGAAGATGTTTAGATCTTCGCAGAACTCAGTGAACCTCATCTTAGCAAACTGTCGCCCATTATCTATTATGAGAGTTCGGGACAGACCAAACTGACAGATGATTGACTTTTAGATGAAGTCCTGTACCTTGGCCTCAATAATTTTTGCTAATGGTTCGGCTTTAGTCTATTTGGTGAAGTAGTCGATCACAATCAGAAGAAACTTTCATTGTCCAAGTGCCATTGGAAAAGAGCCAAGTATATCCATTTTTCGCTGTGCAAATGGCCAAGGTGCGCTTAGTGGAGTAAGCTCGGAGGCCGACTGTTTTTATATGTTTGCATTTCTCTGACCGCGATCATATTTCTTGGCATACTTTATAGAGTCATGGTACAAGATCAGCTAATAGTACTCTTGCCGAAGTAATCTTTATGACAGGAATCTGGCTCCTATATGACTTCCATAAATTTTCTCTTGCACTTTCCATAATGCGAAATTGACCTTTGAAGGTCAAAAACATCTCAAAAGCGGTAGCGAATACGACCTTTTATATAGCTTGCCCTCATACAAAACGTATCGAAAGACTTGATTCATGAGTTTTCAAGCTTCTTTCAAATCATGAGGAAGAACTCCCTCTTTGAGATAGGCAACTAATGGGTCAACCCAGCTCAGCTCATGCTCCATCTGCATAACAAGCTGTGATTCCTCTGAGTTTAGATATTTTATAGTTTCAAAAAATACTTCTTTGGACAGTTCGACTGGAGCTAAAGTGGCCAATTTAAAGAGAAGGTTGGCTCTTGTATTTTCTGCCTTCGAAATCTGTTGAATGCTAAAACTGTTGAAGGTCAGAGTCAAATCCTTTACTTTTTCAAGGTATTTCATCATACTTTTCTTCCATGCTTCATAGTTACCACTAACTTGACCGACCACTAATTGAAAATCACTATAGACTTGAAGCCTATCTACTTTTAACTCTCTTGCTATTTTTAATCCAATGATCAGCACTTCATATTTGACCACATTATTAGTTGCAGGAAATTCAAGACATAGCGCATATTCGGAGACGACTCCCTTGAGGTTGATTAAGACCAACCCTGTACCTACTCCAGCAGCATTGGATGAACCATCCACATACAGGCCCAAAAATCTTTGAAAAGATCGACACTCTCTTCGAGGAGGCTCGGTTACAACCATGGGATGCTGGTCTCATTCTGTTCAAGATCGGCTTCATCTGTAATGGTACATTATACTACAAAATTTATCAATATCCGAGCTTTGATCGATGGTTGGGGTTGATAATTGATGTCAAACTTCGTAAGCTTAATTATCCATTTTGCGATTCTTTCGGAAGCATCCATTCGATGAAGGACTGCTTTTATTGGTTGATCCGCAAGGACCGTTAGGATGTGCCCCTGAAAGTAAAGTCAGAGTCTCCTGACAGCAATTAGAAGAGAGTAAATCAATTTTTCTAATTTAGAGTATCTAATCTCTGCATCCCTTAGGATCCGACTTATGTAGTAGACTGATCGCTACATTTTTACTTCCTTCTTGACCAAGACTGCTGCCAAGACCGTCGAAGAGACTGCTAGGTACAAGAATAATTCTTCTTTAGGTTCAGGCTTTGCCAACAGTAGAGATGAGCTGAGGTAGTTTTTGAGCTCTTCAAATGCCTATTGGTACTCCGTCGTCTAGCAGAAGTTCTTTGGTTGCTTAAGAACTTGAAAGAAGGGCATGCATCGCTCGACCGATCTTGAGATGAAGTGATTTAGGAATGTCACTTTTTTAGTCAGACGCTGAACTTCTTTGATTATTTTTGGAGCAGTCATCTCTTGAATAGCTCAAATTTTCTCTAGATTTATTTCAATCCTACATCTTGACACCATAAATCTCAGAAATTTTTCTAAGGTCACACCAAAGATGCACTTGATCGGGTTCAGCTTCATCTTGTACTTCTTGAGTGCACTGAAGGTCTCTTCGAGGTCGGCGATGTGGTTTATTGAAGCTTGACTTTTGACGAGCTTGTCATCCACATACACCTCCATATTGCGGCCAATCTACACCTTGAAGATCTTATTGATCAGATGCTGGTACGTTGCCCCTATATTTTTGAGTCCAAAAGGCATAACCCTATAACAATAAAGACCACGGTCAGTAACAAAACCGATTTTCTCTTCATCCTTCGGTGCCATCCATTTTTGGTTATAGTCGAAAAAGGCATTCATGAAGGTGAGGAGCTCGTGGCCCGAGGTTGCATCTACCAGTTGATCAATCTTGGGTAGAGGGTGGCTGTCTTTTGGATAGGCTTTGTTCAGTTTTTTAAAGTCTATACACATCCTCCACTTGTCGTTTGCCTTTTTGACGAGAACCATGTTTGAGACCCAGCTCGGATAGTTAATTTTTTGGATGAATCTAGCTTTGAGAAGCTTGCCTATTTCTTCTGGAATTACTTTCTGCCTCTTTGGGGCATGGTTGCGCATCTTCTCTTTTACTGGCCGATATTTAGGATCAACGGCCAGTCGATATTCCATGACCTTGGCATTAATTTCTAGCATATCTGTTGGGACCCAAGCAAAGACGTCCACATTCTTCCTGAGAAAGGTGACAAGTTGCTCCCGAATCTCATCCCCCAAGTTGAAGTCGATCTGCACAGTGTGCTCTACACTTCCATCATTTAAGGGCATAGATACGAGGTCCTCCATTGGCTCGCCCCGCTCCTCAGTAAGATCGTTATAGACATCCAGCCCATCAACAGGACAAAGATCGGGCTAGATATTTTTCTGTAGGGCAATGAAGTAACAGCATCTTGCCAGTGCCTGGTCTCCCCTGATCTCTCCAATTTCGTAGCTCGTTGGAAACTTCACCTTTTATATAATAAGTTAACACCACTGCTCGGAGCGCATTCAAACCAGATCGATCGAGAATAGCATTGTAGGCAGATGGAGCCTTTACACTAGAAAATCAACCTATGCCTTAACCAGCTTCGAGCATTGTCCTGTAGTCACAGTCAAAGTTATTATGCCCTCAACTGGCACGGCATCGTCAGTGAAGCCTACCAACAGGAAGTTCATAGGTCCCAAGTGGTTATTGAGTAAGGACATTTTTAAGAAAGCATCATAAAATAAAACATCAGCAGAGCTTTCATTATCTATCAAAATGCGATGCACATCATAGTCGGCAATGTTTAAAAAAATTACAACCACATCATTGTATGAAAACTGGACTCCTTGAGCATCTTCATCGATGAAAGCGATGGGCTCTTCAGTTCTCCACCTCTTCCCAAGCTCGGCTGACCTGCTAGCCTCCCCTCGTCGAAGTCCCTTAGAGATGGTGTTAATGATGCCAAGGGGTGGCCAATCCACCTACTACTCCTTTCTTTGCGGTTCTGGTTGTGGCAATGTTCTTGACTGATCTTTCTATCCTTCGGGCCGACGTCGTAGGAATCGACCGAATTTGCCTCACCTGATGAGCTCCTCGATCTCATCTTGGAGCTGAATATATTCTTGAATATCATGACCATGGTCATGATGATAGAGACAGAACTTATTTGGATTGCATCTATCAGAATGAAAGCGCATCCTTTCGGGCATCGGCAGCTGCTCCTTAATCTCCATCAGTACTTGCATTTTCAGAGCATTGAGAGGGGCATAATCATGGAACCTTTAGAGGGGAGAACCCCATCGCGTCCTTCTATCAGGGCTTTCCTACTTTCAAGTTTGGAGAGGAGTTCGGACTCGCTTGCACTCAGGGGGAGTTCAGGAGCGCGATCGAGCTTTACTCGACTTTTCTTCCTCAGCGGACCTATCTGGCTCATCGATTCACCGCTCTCCAACAGCTTCATTGCCCTTGGCCTTGAAGGCCACTTCCGCTCGGACATACCCTTCAGCCTAAGCTAGCATATCAGCAAAATCTCTGGGATACTTCTTCTCCAGGAAGAACAATAGATTATTCTTCTGAAGGCCATCCTTTAGCATGGCCATCGTAATAGATTGGTCCAGGTTTCTGACCTCTAGTGCAGCGGCATTGAATCGATTAATAAAAGCTCGAATGGATTCTCCCTTCTATTGCTTGATGTTGATGAGAGATTTCAAGTCCCACCTAGGACGTTGGCTACTAACAAAATAAGTCACAAACTGATGGCTCATCTGATCAAAAGAGAAGATGATATTCGACTTGAGGGCCAAGTACTAATTTCTAGCAGCTCCCTTTAGGATGGATGAGAAGGCTCAGCAGAGAATGGTGTCTGATGCGCCATGGAATAACATCATCATCCAGAAAGCCTCTAGGTGATCAATCGGATCGGAGGTCCCATCATAGCTCTTGAATTAAGAAAGCTTGAAGTTCGATGGGATCGGTACCTGCATGATGTACTGAGAGAAAGGAGGATCGACATAAATATCACTACCATGAGAGGGGAGAGCATGGCAGAGTTTCTCAATCTGTCGGTTCATCTCCTATAATTTTCGATCCAAATTCCCTCGATCGTAGATTTCTAAGATCTTTTGGCTGAACGGAGGTAAAGTTCCCCCAAGGGTAGAGTTATGATCAGAGCAGGGGCTCTTGGCTCTCTGCTTCTTCTTTTTGAAGATCACCAGCCGGCTAGCCCAAGTGGGCCATCTCCAGACCGGATCATGGGGCTCCGAAGAAGCCTGCTCTGATCGAATTGGCGTCGGAGTCTGTCGTTGCATGACTTGTACTACCTCCGTGAGACCACGAACTTACTGGACTAGTAGGTTGAACTGTTCCACATCCACCATGGCTGTAGGTGGAGCTTGAGTTATCGAAGCTGAAGCGAAAGCGGACAGATCTAGATAAGATCTGGCTGTAGAGATCATTGACCGTCAGGTTGAAGCTTTTCTATGAGGTATTTTTTTCGAAAAAGACTTTAGAAAAGAAGAAAAGAGATCGCTGCTGAGCACTCCTTTAAGAATAAGGAAATCTCAAGAATAGAGGTCCCTTCCTCCAGCGCCAATCCTATTAGTGCAAAATCTAGTCATCATCGGAGAAGCACCGAAGTCGGAGAAGAAGAGATCACCATTGGTGACCTACAAAATAAGTCTCGTCCAGAGTCTGGGGGGTGGCTCCAACAAGATCCTCCAACGATCAAGTCAGCTCTTTCGATCAACAAAAATGGAGTATTCAATCGAAAAAGTTGCAGAGTATTGAGAAGGAGAAGAGAGCTTGGAAAAAATGTATCTGAAGGATCTCTTTTATAGACGAAGCCTGTAACAAACTGATAGTGATAGCCATAACTATCGAGTAGTGGGCCGCTCGGGGCTATGTGGAGTTTGTTATGGAGGATAGTATTTGTTGTCATGAGGTGCCAGTCTGTTTGAGATTTGATAGTCAAAGTTTGAAGAAGTAGGTCTCGGTTGGTGATAATCTTTGAGCTATATCAATTCTAGAGAAGTTTAAACTCCTCTAAGGTAGTTCGGATGTGGGTCGGTTTATGCCGTGTCCGAGGTCGGATTTATATAGGAGAGGAGATTCTTCTAGAATTAGAAAGTAGATCTACTGGAGAGATCTACGCGCAGCTCTTTTGGAGGAGAAACTCGAGAAAGAATTCATCTGATGGAGGAACCCAACTACTGAAGAGAATCCAGAAGGAGTTTGCCTATTGAAGGAGTCCAGAAGGAATTCGTCTGTTGGAAGAGTTTGAAAGGAGTTTGGCTGCTAGAGAAGTTTGGCTGTTGGAAGAATCCGAAAGAAGTTTACCTATTGGAGTCCAAAAGAAGTTCGACTGCTAAAGGAGTTCGTCTGTTGGAAAAATTCGAAAGGAGTTCGTCTGTTGGAGTCTGGAAGGAGTTCGACTGCTAGAGGGATTCGACCGTTGGGAAAATCCGAAAGAAGTTCGCCTGTTCGAAAGGAGTTCGATTGCTAGAGAGATTCAACCATTAGGAAAATCGAAAGAAGTTCGCCTGTTGAAGGAGTCAGAAAGGAGTTCGACTGCTAGAGGAGTTCAGCAGTTGGAGAAATTCAAAAGGAATTCATCCATTGGAGTCTGGAAGGAGTTCGACTGCTAGAGGAGTTCAACTCATGGAGGAAGATCGGTTGAATGGGATGCGTAGGTGCTGGGGACCTAGTCGATTCTCTAGGGCGGTATTGGCTGTTCAAGCTTGCCTAGAGAAGGAATCCACAACGTCTTGTTGAATCCAAAATCAATCTTCCTGGTCAATCAAATGCTCTGGCTACAGTGTCGGATGTTGGCCATTCCAAAATGATTCAGAGCTTGAATATTTCTACGGATTGAGGTTTAGTTTCTATAACTACAACCAGACGAAACTGATTTAGTCAAAATCTTAGCCGAACTTCGATAGACGTGGATTTATCCCTAACATGGAGGATCCACCATCAGAACCCCCCTCAGCATAAGGATTTTCTCTATCTTTAATGGTTTTGTAGGGCCTAATTGGAGGGATCGATCAAGGACCAGGCAATAGCTCGCGTGCTTTCCAAAAATCTTTGCTAGCCCTTTGGAGACTACCGCATGCTTACTTCCTAACTCCGGCAGGGCAGCCTAGGCCAGATCATCTTCCTGATAGCAATAGAAAGCCAAAAACTATGCTGACTTCATCAATTGAACCATAATTACTTAAAGAGCACCATTATATATCTTTATAAGTCTTAGACCAATCTATCATAACATCTATAATAATATGATCCAATTCCATCAAGAAACAAGAAAAACTCAATGACCTTGCTACCCATTGACCGTTAGTTTTCACCTACTAATATACTCAAAAGCTAAGTGATATATTGATCAATTTCTCTCTTCATACCATCTATCAAAAATTCTCTCTCAATTCTTTTTACATTCCAGTGCCTCTAAGATAATTATGTAGACTCATGTATAGAGCTCCTAAGCCTTTGGGATGTCAGGTGAGGAGCTAGGGCTAGTTTCATCCTAGGGTGGAGGTATTCAGCCTTCACATTTTGAGGTCTAGGTTTAGGGGGCCTTAAGGGGCTAAGTCACTATTAGGCTAGCTTTAGGTTCAAGGGGCTGAGATCATGCAAGATATGGGTGTACATAAGCTTGGATGAGTGCTTTCATATATGGGCTTAGCAATAAAAATTTTTGAGCTAGGGTTTATTAGGTTTATTAAGTTTTCTATTTATATTAGTAAAGGAATCCTAATTTGATTAGGAATAATGAGAGCCTTGTATAAATACTCCTTTATGTATTGATTCAATAAAAGATCAATTAGTAGTTTTTCTTCGTAAAACTCTCCTCTCTTTCTCTCTTTCTCACACCATGTCCAAGCCCTAGTGAAAGGGGATGTAGGACCCATCCATCCAAGATGCAAGATCTAGAAAGAAGGGGCACGGATTCAGGGCATCCATTCAAAGGCATGAGGGATGCGAAACCTAGATAGCTAGGACACAACACTCAGAGAGGGAGGATGAGGGATCCAGAGAATGAAAATTCTAGCGCCTCCATCTAAGGGTTCGGATAAGGGTGTGCCTATCACTCCTTGCCACCAACTTTTTGTAGCTGCCCTAGGACTTCCACACCCAAGTCTTTAGATGTTTGAGTTGTTGATCTCCAGGTCTCCACACCTTTACGAAGAGCTCCAACAAATTATACATCCAATGTTGTGAATCTCCTTCAACATCTCCATCTTTAAGTTTGGAACTTTTAAAACACGCAATATGTTACCAATTCTCATGCATGACCTAAATTCTAACTGTATACTAGATTATATCCTTCATTGATTTTCTACAATTTGAAGTCTACAATCAAAGTATCTTTTCGATCTTTTGAACCAAGGTAAGTTGCACTCAAGGAGCTTCCAGTTGGGCTTCAAAATTGTGCAACTATACCTCAAGGTTGCAAGTTACATGAGGATTTCTTAATATATGAAACACAACATTTGGTTTTCAATGGTGATTGTTAATGGTCAAATCACAATCACTTACCAAAAAAATCGTCAAATCACAATCTTTTAACAATTCTATCTAGCCATCTTCTCTATCTCAAATTAATTCAAGTACTTCTAAGTGAAGATGTACTTTAAACTCTTGAGTTGTTTAATGGTTTCCCCATAAAGATACATAGTATCTCTAAATCATGAGTTGTTTGAAAACATAAGTTACTACTTTCTCAATTTGTAGCAAAATATAGTCTAAAAACTCTTTTGAGATGCATCACTATAAATAGTAAAGCCTCATGTCCTACATAGAACGGTCAGAATTGGGTTGCCACCAATTGCTTCTTTAGCTCCACGGAAGATCTATTGGCATTTTTTGATCCCCCTAAAACTTGTCCCACTTCTAGGTCAAATGGATCAAGGCATGTACAAGAAAGATCACCAATAAATCTTCAATGATATCAAGCCATACCTAAGAAATTGCATGCCTCAAAAAAATTAGTGGACCAACTTCACTCAATTATTGCCTCCACCCTTTTAGATTTACAAACAACCCCTCTCTAGAAATCACATACTTAATGAAGAAAATATAATATCCAGCCAAAAGACATTTCTTCACTTGAGCATGGACCTTTTTCTTCGTTGGAGTTTACATAACTATCCTCAAATGCTCTTGATGCTCCTCCTAACACTATAAGAAAGTTGAGATACACTCACGTGAAAGATATATGGATAAACACCTAAAAAACCTAGGAATACGCCTACACTCATGTTGGTACACATGTTTGATTAAACATGGATATGTTCGGTGTAGCTTATACGCACATTATTTTTTTTCGTATGTGTATCCCCTACTTTACCCATGTAATATTTAACGTAGGTAAGAGTGTATACGTGGGTATAGACCTAGTGTACACTCTTTTTTATTAAATGTGGATAACTAAATATACACAAATCAGAATTCGTAGGAGTTATTGAAGCATGGGTATAAATGGATCTCTACTATCAATAATAAAACGTGGGTATATAATCAACTTTTAGACATTGCTATCCTATCTAATTTTAAAACATGGATCACCTATAATAATATATAAAAATAGAAGTGGTGCATTGATAACTTATTTAATCATCCTGTACCACTAAATAATATATAAAGACTAGTAGCTTTAAAGAGATGAAACAACAGCAAATAAGATAATCTTCATCATTGTACTAAGAAAATTGAACATATATATACATAGTGGTAGTCTCAAAAAAATTAACCCAATTATCTTTTTAGTTTTATCAAAACCAAAAGAATAAAATCATACACCATCAGATTTCTAAATATAAAAGAAAGTAAACACTAGAACTCAAAACATAAAACAAATAAGTTCAAGCTGATCTCTTGTACTTTATACATAAGTTCCAAGCTTACTTTTTCTATATCAAAAAAAGAATAAAATAAAGTTGAATTGATGACACCAAAAAGTTAACTTTGCAAAATCTGGGAGTTCATTAACCTATAAAGCCATCAGTAAGATAATCTCTATCTTTTCTTGGCATTATATCCTCGACCTAAATCTACAAAATATATATATATATATATATATATATATATATATATATATATATATATATATATATATATATATATATATATATATATATATATATATATATATATATATATTATTTTAGAACTTAAATAACTATTAAAAATATGTATATTTACACACATACATAATCTTTCTACCAAATAATGTGAGTGTCCACGGCATGTTTTATTAAAGCTCGACTTTTATCCTTTACAAGCAATAGAGCATCAGGCTCAGTTGCATAAGAAATAGAAATCTCACAAAATATATCTTCCAAACACTTGCCCATCAATATCTTACTTTTATCATTAGAAATAAATGTTCCTTTACCTATTTCTTTTTGTGAGACATCCAATAAAATAACTTATTCACCCTACAAGTACTGATTTTATAAAATCTAATCAGCAAGTCCTGATGATTCACCACTATGACAACATTAAATCATTCTATTAAAATTTTCAAATTCATTAAACTAAATTTTACTTACAATTTTAGATAATTCAAGAATAAATGGCATGTTCACTTGAGAGAAAGTTTGTTCAGCTCTATCATCATTTTAGAAACAACTAAGAGTTAGACAACTAGTTTATTAAAAAATATTAAATTATAAGTGTGGCATAAAGTAATAATATCATAGATACCTCTGAGCTATGTTTGATACTAACTGATGATATTTTGTCTATCTTTGACGAATGGTCATCAACTTCTTTCATGCTAGCAATATCCTATTAATAAATGAGTACAATCAATTTAAAATAAAAATAAAATGGTAGGTAGAGCAAATGGTCATCAGCTTCTTGCATGATCCTTTCATAATTTTCAAAAAATTAGATGATAATTTTAAAAATAAAGATTGAGTTATCCAATCTCATTCACATGAAAATAAAAAATAAATTACACATTCAACTAGAGTACCTATCGAAGCTGTTGAACCATAAATATTTGCTACTTGGACTTGGAGAGTTCCAACTTGATCTATCAAGTCATGAATCATTTTATGCAGACTCTCATTTTCTTTTTTAAGACTTCATTAGTTGCTTTAGGGCCCCATAGTGAACTGAGAGCTGGTTCTATTCCTAAATAATGGATTATGTCTGGTCTTTCTTCACCAAATTGTTTAGAAAATACCTCATCCTCTTCTACATCTTTAAACATCTCCTATTGGTTCCCAATAAATATAAATTAATTATAAACAATAAATATTATAATAAAAATAAGACAGACCTATAGTTTAATTGACTGATAAAGAATACTTACAATGAGTTTAGTAGTAGCATTATTTACAGGATTACCATCCTTTTTAATACGAGTTTTGGCCCACATGTGGGGTTTTGAACTGAGTATACAACTAAAAAAGATTAAATGAATATAATAAACATATTTCTCAAAGCAAGTACTTAAAGAAATTTAGATGGGTTTTACTTGTAGGTGATTGATTTCCGTGAATCTCCTTATTCCTGTACAATAAAGGTACTTGTACTTCTTCTTGCATTCGATGTTAGTATCTGCCCTATTCTACCATAATTCCATGTATACCAAAATGTAAAACCAACCTCAACCATGATGCAAAAAATTGACCTCAACCAATGAAAGATAATAATTTCTATATACTTGTCACTGTAGAGTAGACCAACTGTCTATAGCTTTCCTCCATTGAGCTTCTAGGACATTCTTAGATACTTCACTTTTTTTTTCTATTGTTATTACAATTATATGTGAAGTATTTTTTTCTTAAACGGCACTTCTTCCCTCTCCATTTTCCTACCAAAATCTTCATTGCAAAATTATAATGCTCATCTCCTACATTATACTTCTTTTGAAATTAAAAAAAATAACATTATTAATACATTATAATAATAAGAGTCAAACCATAGATGACATAGAAATCAATATCACCTTTGTGTATTCTTGAAGTCATCTTTAGTAATCTTAGGTATCTTTCACCAATCATTCATGCTAACTGCCAATTGCTCATGGAACTTTGTTAAGCTAGTCAAAAAGCTCATAAATAATTGCCCACCATCTCCAACTGGCTGTCCATACTCATACTATTCTACATAAATCATCTTATCAGAATCCATCGAATGCACATCTTTCATTTGTCTCATCACGACACTTTTTAGGAGGTGACTCTGTAGGTTGGGACACCTCTCTTTCCTTTGATAAGATTGCATTAGTATCATCTTCATGTATAATGCTCTGCTCTACAAACCTTTGCTCCTCAATGACTTGCCTAGCTGCACTCTCTTTTGCACATCCCATAGAAACTAATCCAGCCACAAAGGAATCCAACTCCGCTATTGTAAACCAGTGATTATTAAGCTAAAAAAATAAAATTAATTAGTAAATAGGTTAGGAATACATATAAAAATTAGTAAAGAAGTTAGAGGATTAGAATATACAAAAGAAGAAATCTTGTTTGGAGAGATAGTTGTGGGAGCAGCCTACATAAAATGATGGATATAATATGTAACAAAGTATCCACAATCATTCTCATTTGATTGCATTGGTACCTATCATTAATGAAATATGAACAAAAAGATTAATGTCTTAATTTACTTTCATATATGTCACAACAATTGTTTAGGAGAAAATCTAATAGCAACATGCAGGGTGGAGTGATCGAAGTAAAGCCCTCATGAAAGTTGCAAAAAATCACAACAAGCCAATGATCCCTAATGTTAACAAAAAGTAAGTGCACATCCTTCCATAGAAATAATAGCAATTTAGAAATAACTAAACCTTATAAATAACCAAATGCAAATAGGAAGGATAAGACCTAATAACCCACCAAATACAAATAGAAAGGATAAAATATTTCTTTTCAAAGACTTCTTTGTTTCTTATCCATTTTAAAACTTTCTTTTTTGGTGGCTTACTCACGTATACGCTAAACAATAAGCAATTAAAACAATAAAACAATGATTGTCTCTCTGAACTTAGCTTACTCTATATGTACCTAGAATTAATAAAAATAGGTAAGTAAAAATAAACCAAACACAAATAGATTGCACCAAAGTTTGAAAACTATTAGAAACTAAACATGAAATTCGTACTCATCCCATATAAGTAGGAAAGTGATTGGTTGCCAACCTTCTTTATCTTGAATTTTCTACTGGTTCAAGTAATATTTCTTCATCTGATTGTTTATCTGTGGTACTACTATCATATATCTCTTCAAGGTCAACCACTCTCTCATTATCTACTATTGGCTCAGAATTACATCCTTCACGATAAGTAGATCTTGTTCTTGGTCTATCTTGAGTAGGTACAATCACCAGAGTTCTCTTTCTAGTCCTACAAAAAAAATTAAAGTAGTCATCACTTTTGTTTAAGTGTAATAAATATCAGCTTAGTTAAGAACTATGTCACTTACATATACTTTCAGTTGAGGTAACAAATATAATTGTAACAATACCTACAATCAAAAGGAATGATGTTAATACAATAAAACTAAGAAATAAATAGAAACATTGTTATGATATGCATAGAAATATATAAGAAATATTAAAAAAAATTTCATATATAGTTAAGAAAAAGATAACAAATGCCATTCAATATAACCAAATAGCTTTCCATACATAGTTAAGAAGAAAAAGCACAAATGCATAGATATGCAAAGATTACTAGGTTACAATCTCAATTTCTTTAATATCATCTCTTTTCCATTTTACATTATACTCATCCTCCACATCAATCTCATTATCATAATTGCTAGCATGGAGATTTATTTATTGCTCAATTTCCAACCCTTCATCAGCATCATTGAAGTCCTTGTTCATATCAAAATAATCTCTTAACTTTGTCTTTCTAACTATATGCCATCCACTTTCTTTTGGATCTTTTACATACCATACTTACTCTACTTGATTAGCTAATACAAAAGACTCTGAAGTGCACAATTTATGACTAAAATTTACCATAGACACTTTCTAACTATATGCAATTTATGATCTTTTGCAGATATTTAAAGTGTTAGATGTAATAAGAATTAAATTGCTATTAAACAATTGAATGCAATACAATTTTCTAACATCATTGGTTTCTAGTAATTGTTTGGAAGAATGCATCTAAATATATGTTTCCTTGGTTTGCTTTATTTATTTTACTTTCATAATTATTTTATATTTTCCAAACTGGCTGAACTCTAAAACCAGAGACAGACGTACTAAAATCAAAACTCAGCAGACCGAACTGAAACTAAAACCAAAACCAAGTTTATAAACCTTGGTTGATACTAAATATGAAATATTAAAAATTGACAAACCAACTATGAAATATTAACCGTTGAGGAACCAAGTTTTTACATTGTGTTTCTACCAGCAAAAATCTAAGTTTGAATTACATGAAGTTATAGATCATTTACCATTAACAAAGCAAAATAATTTCTACTATTATAGGCTAATATCTACTATTTGGAAGAAAGTGAATGAATCTCAAATAATTCGGAAGAAAGATAAGGGATGTATCTACAAATTCACACTGCTAACAGAACTCTACAAAATCTTGGGCAGCATAAGAAGTAAGTCGAACAACGCTGGCAAAGAAAAATTATCATATTTGTTGGAAATCAAGCTACAAACAACGAGGAATACTGGGAATCGCTGTGCCAGGCCTACCATCTTATTGAGTGATGGTTGATGTTTCATGGATATGCAGTCTATATTTTCCCATCAAAATACTTACACATGAACTCTAATTAATATTGGTAACTGTAGGAAAACAAGGAGGCGTGTCTAGCCCAGTTAACAAAAGGACATCATGCAAAACATGGTAAATTGGCAAGTCATCCTGCCAAGTTTAGTTAACCTTGATCTTCCACTGCTTAGGGGCTGTTTGGCTCCCTGCAGTTAATGATACACTGCAGAGCCACATGTGGCTGGTATTGCAGCAATTCAAGTAGCATGTAACCTTTTAATACTATGTTTGACTGGATACAACTAAAGCAGTTGCTACTACTTTTCATTTGTTTGGTTAAATGCACTTGTACAAGAAATTTTCAACCTACAGGAGAAATGGTGTTTAGCTTCTCTTTCCAGAAAAATGTTCATCATGAAAAGGACCTCTTCAAAACCAATAGCCTGTTCTTTCAATTATCTTCTCAAACTATGACTAGAATTCTTTTCTAGTCCTCCTCCAATTTTGAACCAATTACCTGTTCTTTTAACTCTCTTCTCCACCCAATATGACACCAAGTGGATCACCATTCTTAGGGAGATGTTAGATCTGGACTTCACCTTTCTTCCCTAACATGAAATGATCAGAAACCCCACCAAAATCTTGCAAATTTCTTAATGACAGCAAGGAATTGCTGAAAGCCCTTTTCCTAGCCGGTAGAAACCTTGATCTTGAACCAGGAGAGGAGATCTTGGTTGGTGCTGTCTCCAATGTAGAGGTGATAACAGCAAAGATGCAGCTGATAGGGAGATGGAGGGTAGTGAGGGTGTTGGAGTTTGGATAATGGTGTGAGTGGGATCATTCTAAGCCGGAGAGGATTGTCTCCCTAAGGAGGTTGAGGTTGAATCCGGGTCCAATTACAGCCTACGAAAACAGAGGATTTGTTCCCCAAAACAAGGGATTTGTTCCCTCTTCCCTCCCTCTCCCACGATTGGCTGTGGAGGACCGAACTCGCCTCCACGATAGTTCCCTATGGCGGCGCAGCCGTGGCTCCCGACGGCGGTGCAAATGGCAGTCGTTGCTTACAACCTTGGGGGAAGGAATTGGATCTAGCGAAAAAACTCCATGATCCTCCTCTTTACTGAAATCTAGTGGAAGAAACTCGGAAAAGAAAGGAAAGAAAGGGCCTAAGGCTTCTTACCAGATCCGGTGGCTGCAAATTGTTTTCGGTGAGCCCTTCCCAGTGGAAATCCCACTGAAGAACCCTAGGACGAGTCTCTAACCACGGCGAGCCCTGAGCCACTGATTCAAGGGAGGAGGAGGGTATGTTTTATAGCGGAGAGTCCTAACTCATTTAGGACTCTTGCTGTTCCGATTCCGTCGAAGACGGAGAAGGAGAAGACTCCGAACCGGAGTCTTCTTCTGCTCAATGTTGAAGGTTGGCTCTTATTTCCGAGCTAGTAAGACCCCCCTCCCCGCCGGCGACCCTTGAGGCTGGAGGGGTAGTCGTCGGCGACCATAACCGGCCTGGTCCGGTGACCGGCGGTGGCCAATGGCGGCGGCAAGCAAGATTAAAAAAAAAAAAAACAAGGGATTCGGGAGCATTTTTTTTTTTTTTTTTAAATTAAGGACTGTACGACTCTTAGCCGCTCGACGGTGGCTGGTCATTTTTTACGGGACTTGAAGTAACGAATGTTAAAAAATATAATTTTTTTAAAAAAATTATAAAAAAATAATATGAAGAAATACCGTATCAAAATTTTAAAAAAAAATTAAATTAAATTAATAGATTATATTCAATTTTAAATCGATTCAATTATCTTAAATTCAAACTAATTTATTTTAATAAAATAATTCGATCAAACTTAATTATAAAATATTGAAATAAGATAATTTAATAGTAGAGGAGCAATTTATCTCACCTTAAGAGTAACAATAGATCTTCGTGATCCAAATTTTGATCAAGTTTTTGAATTAGCATTCTACTTATTTTAGATTTAGATCAAATTTAAAATAAAAAAATATGATCTAAATAAAATTCTCATTTGGATTTGGATCCATTTGGATCCAAATTCAAAAAATTCAAAATCCAATCAAAAATATTTTTTATTAATAATTTTTAAAAAATAAAAGATAACTTAACAGTAGAGAAGTAATTTATCTCATATTAAGGATGATAATAGATCGCTATGATCCAAAAATCTGATTTGGATTTTAATCAAATTTTTGGATTGGCATTCCACTTATTTTGGATTTAGGTCGAGCTTAAGATCAAAAAATATGATCCGAATAAAATTCGTATTTGCATTCAGATCCATTTGAATCCGAATCTATAAATCTAAAATCTGATCAAAAATATTTTTTATTAATTATTTTTAAAAAATAAATATAAAATTTTATTTGGAAGTCCAAGTTAAAATTCGATGCAAATCTAATCTAATTTTTTGGATTTGGCTAACTTTCTTCGAGTCGGACTTGGATCTAGGTCTCACGTAGTATATTCATATTTAGACTTAGATCTAGATTTTGACTAGCATGTTTGGTTCTTGGCTTAGATTCTTATAAGATTCATTTCAAGTGTGATCCATTGTCATTCCTATCCAACCCACTATAGTTAATTTAACTCTAATTTATTTAATTCACTTTAAAATATTTTAAATTATTTAATATAATCTATTAAATTCAAATTTACTCTAAGATATTTAATTCTAATATATTTTAGTAAATTGACTGATTGGTTTATTAGTCAATTTTAGAGTGGCCTTAAGAACCTCAATCAAGAATGAAGTTAGAGCAACTGAACAAGAAAATATGGCAGCAATAGGGAAGCTTAGTGAATGGGTAAGGATTTTGACTTGATTTATATGTAAGAATTTAAATGGTATAAATATCCTATTAATCATAATGTATGTAAGATTTGGTTAAGTTTTGATGGATAAGGTGTTGGATATGTTATCCAAATATTTTAAGTTCAATTCTTTCCAACCACTTATTATAAATTTATTTTATAAAAAATTAAAAAATTATATTTCAAACTTTATTTTCCAAACTTATGGTATAAATTTTTGATGAATTATCTATTATAGATTTTAACTTTATTTTCAAACTTATGACATTAATTTCTTATGGATTATCCATCATAGATTTTATTTTTAAACTTATGATACTAATTTTTAAAGAATTATCCATTATAAAATCTACTTCTATTTATTGAAATATTTCTAACTACCTTTTCATCAGAAATAATTATCTTAATAATTTAATTTTTTTTAAATTATGCTTCTGATAGAATTTTTTGTTAAAAAAATCATTGATAACTAATTTATCACTAAATTGGTCACAAATATTGTTGATATATTTTTTTATTTTTTAAAAATTTTTAGATGGATTTTTTGGTAGAGTTGTTTCTGATAAATAATCTATCAGAAATTTATCAAAGATTTTGAGACATATCAATTATGTTTTGTTACTATTTTTTTGATGAAAATCTATCAATAATCCATTAGAAATTTCTGATGGATCATGTCCATCAGTAAATTCTATCAATGAAGCCCTTATTTTTATTGATGTCTCTCCATGCGATCTGATCCGGAAGATGGGATGTCAGGATTTTTGTTAGTGGAATGAACAGTAATTTTATTATTTTACTTAATCAAGAAAGATAAGATATGTACTTTTTTTTTAAATTTTGGCATTTTTCTTTTGGCGCCTGTCACTTTTCTTCAATACTTAGTATATTTTTAAGTAGATTTAAATTACTAACGTTTATCTATTAACGGATTTAATTTGCTCATGTTTAATCATCAAAATGTAAGTTAAAAATTAATTATAATATTTTCACATTTGATAAACGTGAGTATATACAATTTTTTTTTTAGAATTTAATTTTTTATCCACGTATATACTTTATATGACTAAAAAGCATAGGTATATGTGACTTTTCTTATAGTGTAACTTCAAATACCTTAAGATATGATATATTCTTGAATACCTTATTCATTATATCCATAAATTTGGGTGGCCATATTTGAATGTTGTTTTAGGCACATCTTTGATCTTATTATTTTAGCTGATGGTCGCTAGATCAAGCATCAATGTTGGAAAAGACCTATATTTCTTGCAACTAATCAAATAAATTATCAATCCTCGATAAGGATTACTCATTCTACACTATTACCCTATTTAGCTTCCAGTAATTAATAAAGAGTTGAAAACTTCAATCCTTCTTTATTAACAATACAAGAGAACATTAACATGAAAAATTGGATATATTGAAGACCTTATCCAATAATTCTTGCAACTACTTTATCTCTTTTAACTCCATTGGAGCCATTCATATGGAGCCTTCGAAATTAGGCTAGCTAGTACTTGGGGCCAAGTTGGAACTTAATCTCCTGACGAATCATTCTAGAGCATATCTAACAACTCCCTCATAATACAAATATCCTCGAACTTCAACACTTCCAATCGAGATTACTTACAGTATTCCATCCAATTTCTATTGGACTAGCTGTTAATGTAGCAGGGAACTGCAATGAGAAAATAAAAAAGGAATAGCATAAGTATAATACTTTTATCATGACTAACAATCTTTTCTAATAGAGACAAGTTATTAAAATAAACCAAAATATTTTAAGTTCTTGCTTGGCTAGACTAGTCATAAAATGGCAAAATCATAAGGAATAACAAATTCATTAACAACTTCTAGAAAATAATATCATTATCATTGCCATAACTCTTTGATTGACCAAATATGAGTCCTGATAGAGGAAGTTTTTTTGCTCACCCAAATTGGGTCTTAGTTAAACCCCATGTCAGTCCTCTCTTAATTAAGAGAATATAAACAAGGATAAGGAGGAGAGATAGGATGGTCTCACTATAAGAATTCAAACTATTAAGTCTATCCACTCTCGCTACTAGCCCCATCATCACTAATACTATCAAAAAATTTAATTTAAAAAATTATTATCATTAATTATCATTATTAACGATGAAAAACTAAGTCGTCGCTAATAAAACTATTAGCGATGATTTTAGAGATGAAATAATTCCACCGCTAATTATTTTTTAATATTTAAATTAAAATTTTAATTTTTTTTAAAAAATATTAGTGACAGTATTTTCATGGCTAATGCTATTGCTAATAATTATTAACGACCAAAATTACAATTGCTAATGCCATCTCTAATATTTTTTAAATTTTTAAATAAAATAAAAAATTTATTTTAAAAAATATTAATGATGGCAATTTGGTCTCTAATGCCATTACTAATATTATTAGTGATGGCATAAACTAATAGTTAATTTTATTTTTTTAAAAAAAATAATAATAATATTTGTTAAAATCTATTTAATTAATCATAATGAATTGTGATTCCTGATACCTATTATACTTAAAATTTAAAGATAATATAATAATCAAAAATTAAAAACTAATTATATTATATTAAAAATATAAATTATATAATTTTTTTATAAGCAATATAAAAAAATATAATACATTAAAAAAAAATCAAGTCTGATCTTTAACGTTGTCCACTTTCTTCTCCTCTTGCTCGTCTCCAGCAGCTAATGGATGAGAGCTAGATATCCTAGCATCTTATAATGAAAAAAATAAAATAATATTAGTAAATTTTGATATAGATGTGTATCTTTCGATATGGAGGTATATCTTTCGATGCACTTTTTCGATTCTTGAACAAATTATTCCTACACATTTTATTCAATGATATGGAGCTATAAATACCTCCGATCTATTGATTGGATGGTTAGAATAAATTTTTTGTCCTTAGATCTTCTTTCTAAAGTCAAATCTAAATATATGAAGCTTTTAAATATGACAACTTAAAATAAGTAAAAAAATTTAATAATATAATTATCTGATATAGTGGCTAGAATGACAAGCCCAACTAGTCATATAGTTGCAGGTCCTAGAGAAGCTCTACGATCGTATCACAGATGGCATCTAGGAGGCTCTAAGATTTCTAGCTCAAAAGGATATCAAGGTCTGGGACGTCTTCCATATGCACATCACTTTAAGTCTGAAACGTCAAGGCCAATGAGAATGCCAAAGGATATCAAGATGGTGGAGGGTCGAAGCGATGGCTGAATTCTATGACTTGGCTCCTAGTCACCCCTTCGATGGCACTGAGCCATCCCTTAAGGTCAAGGAGGGCTGAAAAGATGGATTATCACTATACCTCTCAGCAACGTACATCGCATAATACGTCTATACAGTTCAAAAATATATTAGTTCTAAAATAAAATTTAGATTCTATAATAACTTAATTAATAAATAAAATTTAAAGTTATTACCACGATCTATCATGATGTAGAATCTAAATAGTCATCAGTCCTCCTAGACTAATATGTGGCCCTCCACAACTATAGCTGGTCTGATGGACGATCCAACTATCATATCTATAATAAATAACTAATAAAATTAAATTAATTAAAATATTTATATTAGAGCTTTTATAACTTTAGTAAAAAGTTTTGGTATTGATTTCTTACCAGTTTGTCGGCTATAACATGTGTATCGATTAGATCCTGCTGAGTGGCCTAGTTCTGTCGGGCCCTCTACTACCTATTGAGTACTTCTTGCTGTCTTACTAGTCGTAGAGGGCTAGCCATATATCCATCCACATTCAGTGATCCATGAAGGACCTCCAGTCTAATGGTGATTGAAAATCAGAGTGTTGGATGGCAGACTGCCTGAGATTATAGAGGCCATCTTGGAGTCTCCGTGGCCACCTCCTCAAAGGTCGAATGCCATACCTCCTGTTAGATATATGTATCTTAGAAGCCAGAATTGGCTGACATTTATAATACACTTTTAGGGATAAAATTATAATTTTGATAATAAATAATAAAATAAATTATTTTCTATCATAAATATGTATTTAGTGTCTGTGATACATTTCTTGAGTTAATGGTAATGATAATTCTTATTTTCAAGAGTTGAAAATTTAAGATAAGAATTTTTATTATTAACTCATAAAATGCTCATGATCGTAGGATCATCATGAGAATGATGACTGATCCGAAAGGTTGGTATACAATCACTTCTTTATAGTAGATGAGTCTTGAGTCTACGATGTAGAAGACATCGGAGCGAGAATACAGGTACTCGATAGAGAATGAGGGCACTGAGCATGACCACCTTGAACAGTCATAAGAAAGTCTACCTTCTCATTAATGACTGGCTCAAAGCTGTAGTGGTGTATCTGATTTTTTGATTTGAGGTGCATCAATAGTTCACCTTGAGGGTGTTATAGTTTGACTACACCATGACTCGATCTCCTAGCCATTCAAAATCCTGAGGTGTATGTTAGCTATAGCATGTTCATTGTAGGAATTGAATTGCACCAAGAAAAAATCTATCTACCTTGGTAGATGCGGAGCAGTCCTATGATGATCATGAGAATCAAGTCCATAAGCCCATGGGCATAGTAAAGAGTGAAATAATAGAAAGAGTTTCTATTAAGATTTTCACATCGATCTTGAATCAAATGATTAAATCATATGATAGAAATTAGGATTTGACGAGTTCATCTTAACCCTAATCTGATCGAAGCTCAAGATAAAAGAACTTAATCACACAGGTAGCTGCACCAAAAGGTTTATTTTTAGTTTTGATGGGTTGCCACCATATACTGCTAGGTGTCACTGGTGGATTTTGAGAGTAATTAGAATGATTTGGATGATCGATCATTCTAGTTGTCAGAATCAAAAAAGTTCTGATCCATCGAAAGGTATTTCAGTGATGTCATTGATAGAGATCGCGACATATCTCATTACCATATAGAATTGAATCTAACTGAATCACATAAATAAGGATTTAGATCTGGATATCATCAATTGGACTAATCCAGTTCAATTGATTTGAATAAGATTCAATTAGATTCAAAAAAATCATGCTAGCACACGATTGAGCCTAATATTCTCCTTCAATTATCATTAAAAATTATCTCAACTGAGCCAAATATGTTTGTGCTCACTCAGGTATCTTTACTTGATCTGACTGAAGCTTGTCCAGATTAGAAAAGGATTGTCTTAATTTATAAGATAAATTAGAGACAACATCTGCCATTTTTTGTCACCTACTAATTCTTATCTTTTGATTTTGGTCAAACATTGACCTTTGATACTTAGACATTTGTCCATGTGTCATGCACCCATAGAAGATTCATATTGGATCAGTCAACCTGCTAAAAAGTAGGTGGACCAGAGGTGCATGTCTAGGGAGGCATGTGCCCATGGATAGAGGCGCCTGGAGTCCCATACAGATGGAACTCCAGTTACTTTGGGGTTTCTACCTAGGTGGCGCCAAGGAATAGACTTTGATCAATCTTAGGCACCATCTAAGGATGATTAAGAGGGGCTCTTATCTGATTAGATCAGATGATATCATCCCATCAATCAGATTTAGATCTGATTGCATGAATCGACGTGATTGGCCAGGATGATGTGGCACTGTATGGCGCAATAGGGTCTATATAAACCCTATCTGTGCCTAGTTTTAAAGAGATCAGACCATTGCCCATGCCACAAGGCTGCCCCTCTCCTTCCTCCATACCATCTTTAGGTCCTCTCTCTCCTCTCCATGCCCAAGGAGATTTGAGCTCCAGTTTGGTGCGATCCAGGCAAAAAAAAGGTGATGAGAAAGGAAGAAGACAGCACTATTGCAAGAGACGATTTCAGATCTTCAAAAAGAGTTTTGAAGATCCTCCAAATCAGATCTAGATCTGATATTTGGAGAGATGATAAAGAAGAAGATCTCTAGATCCATCCTGAGTAGATACTGGTAGAGGCCAGGCACTTATGTGGCTAGATCCAGAACCTCAGGCAATCAGCAAGATCATCATAGGATAATCCGATTATCCAACAATAAGATATAAAATTAAATCAAATTTAATTTAATTTATTTTATTTTATTAGATCTATTAAATTAGATTTGAAATATCTTAGATCTGATCTAAATTCAAAAGAAATTTTTTTTAAAATATCTCTCTTGATCCAATCAAATATGAACGAACCTAATCTGAAAAATTAGATTTTTCCTTCAACTGATATCAGAGCTAGCTTCTAATAAATTATTTAGATCTAATTTAAATTTATTTTTTATCTAATAATTAGATAATTTTAGATATCATATGAGATGTGGTTAGATCTAAAATTAAATAATTTAGATCTAAGTTCTACAAGATGCATGATTAGTTGTATTAGAATTATTTTATGTATAGTCTTACATGATCATAATTTAATTTAATTAAGTTATAATTTTAGATCTATTTATTTATTATTTTTTAATATTATAAATATTATAATAAAATTTAAAAAATAAAAAATAAAATTATTTAATTTTTGATTCATATGAGATATGATGCATGAATGTTTAGGCTAGTTGTAGAATAGTTCTACATAATTATCTAGAATAAAATTTAGTTTAATGAGATCAATTTAAATTTAATTTTTTAGATAAATTATAAGATAATTTAGATATGAAAATATGCATGATATGATACATGAGATGTATGTAAAATATATTTATAGATAGATCAATTTTTATATATGAGATATATGATGTAGATCTAACTAATTTTGTAGTTTTTATATTTCTGATTAAGGCATTCTCCTTGACCGTCCGATCATAAGAATAAAGTAGGATTTAAATATCCTCTCCATCCATTCGATGGAGTGTTCTTATGATTTATAAGGATACTGTGCGTTCGTCCTTAATCAAAATTCAAGAACTTATTTTCTGCAAAATTCTAGATCTTGAAACCCTAGGATTTTATTTACATGTTTTATTTATGAATCTTAAACTTAATTAAAAATTAAGATTATAAAATATTTGTTAGATCTAAAATTAAGAATTTTAGATCTAAGATATATTCATAAAATTGGGTTCGGACTTGGATAGCTCAATTAGGTCTAAACGGTTGATCAAACCGAATCAAGAGTTGGTTAGATGGGATCAAGAGTGCTTAAATTGATCAGCCTAATAAGATTAAGTCTGGATCAAGATCGAATCACATGGATGATCGATCAAGCTAAGACCTAATTAGGCTCAGTAGTTTGAGTTTGGATTGTAGGCTAATCCGATTAGTTCTGGCTCAACAATTTGGTATCTAAGGTAAGTTTGGTAGATACGATCAACTAATTTTTAATTGGGAGCTACTTAACTCGAATGCATTTTTGTCGAGTTAATGGCATATCCCTTCCATCGGTCTCATTTATCTAGCCATATTTGTTGGCTCAGTCCTGATCTGAGGTGGCTAATAATCCGAGCTAACCCATGCCACTAGATTAGTCATAATGATTATGACCATGTCAAGTCTAGTTTAATGAGACCTAAATCAAATCTCCTTAAAAAAAGATTAAGTCTAAGGTCTTCCACCATTGTAGATGTGCGGACCCTTTTCGAGGTTGATTATTCTTGACTGGTTACAGTGGTTTAATTGCACTGAAAAGATACAATCATGTCTATTAGGTATTAGATGCTACGAGTTGGAGGATAGATTGGGCTCAATATTCTAGATACGGTGAGAGACTCAATTAAAAATCCAATCTATGCAAATGGTAGGTCTGACTTAACTAAGGAGTGGATCAATATTTCAGGCATGATGAGATTCATGAATTAGAGATCAAGTTTGGATGCACCATGATTAGAAAATCATTGAACAAGAGTTGTTCACTCATTGGCTAATCCATCACCAATAACTGTTAGGTGAGGTGATGAGTTAGTTGGTGGGATTGCGCCACCCACTAAAAATCATTAATCATGAAGATTTTTGCATCTCTACAGAGAGAGTGTAGGGATCCAAAAAAATAGTGAAAGCTAATTTATTTAAAAATAAAATTTTTAAATAAATTGATCAAGTCTTAATTAAAATATCTAACTAGAAACTTTGACTTTCTACAAGAAAATATCTGTATCCAATCCACTAGCACATATCCTGGACATCCATAGACTGATTGGATCCAATTACAAGCATTGACTCCAAAACTTCAAAATTATTTTGGATTTTAAAAAGTTAACTCATGTATTAGATCAGGATCCTCCCATCTTATCAGCTTGTCCATCCGCTGAACAGAGAGCATCTCTTGATAAGTGGATGGAGGAAGATAATAAGGCTAGATACTACATGTTGGGCTCGATGTCTGATGAGCTTTAGCACCAACATGAAGATATCAAGATTGCCCATCAAATATTGGCTCACCTATAAGAGATGTTTGGTGAACAAAGTCGTGCGGTCAAGTATCAAGTCACTAAACGACTATTCAAAGCTAAAATGCGCGATGGACAGTTAGTCCAAGATCATTATCTGATGATGATCAAGAACTTAGAAGAGCTTGAGAAGCTCGAAGTGAAGTTGGATCTGAATTTGTAGAATGATATAATTTTGTAATCCTTGATTGATGCATATGGCTAGTTCATCATGAACTACTATATGCATAAACTTCAAAATTTTTTGACCGAGCTTATGAACATGCTGGTTACTATTGAGCTTTCTATGAAAGATTCTAAAGGCTCAGTGCTTGCTATAGAATGGACTTCTTCCAAGAGAAAGTCTTTTGAAAAGAAGAAGCCTATGAAAAAATAGAAGGTGAAAGCAGAAAAGAAGAAAAAGATAGAGCTGAAGAAGAAGGCCGCTGATAAAGAAAAGTGTTTCCATTATAATATTGATGGCCACTGAAAATAAAACTATCCTACTTACCTGACCATCCTGAAGAATAAAGAGACAGGTCCTTCTGGAGGTATGCTCATTATTGAGTCTAACCTTACGATTTCTTTTACATTTAGTTGGGTGCTTGACTTTGATTCTAGTGCTCATTTATGCACTTCCATGCAAGATCTTGAGGATAGCAGGAGGCTGAGGGATGGTGACATGATCCTACGTATCGAAAATGGAGTAAGAATTGCTACTGTGATCATGAAAATATACCCTCTTCGACTACTATTTGGTTTAGACTTAGTATTAAAAGATTGCTATTATGTGCCTGCAGCAAGTAGAAATTTAATTTTTGTTTCATGTCTAGCACTAGAAGGCTATGTAATTAGTTTTCTTAAAGACCATTGTAACATTCTTTATGAAAAATATAAAATTACAAGTGATTTTCTTATTAACAGTCTTTACCAGTTACATATTGATGTATTTATTTTTAATATTGAGCAAAATATGAATGCCATGAAACGACCTAGGGATAGTCCAAATGATAGGTATCTATGGCATCTAAGACTAGGCATATAGCAAAAGATAGAGTTAACAAATTGGAGAAAATCGGGCTATTGAGTCCGTTGACTTTTGAGTTATATCCAATTTGTGAATCTTATCTTCATGGCAAAATGACTAAGCTTCCTTATATAGGACATAGAGAAAGGGCCACAGATCTTCTTGCCCTAGTACATACTGATGTGTACGGCCCATTTGATGTGCCAGCTAGAGATAACTTTGTCTACTTTATAATCTTTACTGATGATTTATCTAGGTATGGGTATGTGTATCTTATGAGACACAAGTCTAAAGCTTTTGAAAAGTTCAAAAAATTTAGACATGAAGTAGAAAAGCAAACTGAAAAATTCATTAAAGTTCTTCGATCAGATCGAGGAGGTGAATATCTTAGCAGAAAATTCTTGAACTATCTCAAGAAAAATGGCATAATCTCTCAATAGACTCCATCTAGAATACCTCAACTCAATGGGACTTTAGAACAGAGGAATCGAATCCTATTAGATATGGTCCGATCCATGATGAGCTTCATAGACCTTTCTAATTTTTTTTGAAGATACTATTTGTTAACTGCAATATACTTACTGAATAGGATTTCTTCTAAACCTTTTCTACCACACCATATGAGATATGACATGATAAGAAACCAAGTTTGAGTCACCTCAGAATTTGGGGTTGTTCGACTCATATCAAAAGATAATAAGCAGACAAGTTAGACTTTAGGTCCTTTAGAGCTCGATTTATAGGATATCCTAAAGAGTCATTAGGATATTATTTCTACATTTCAGAAGATCACAATATGATTGTAAGTCAACATGCCATCTTTCTTGAAAAATAGTTTATTCAAGATAGCGGCATTGAAAAGCAGATCAAGCTCGAGAAGAAAGTCTCACAAAAGCAACGAGCTAAGGATCAAATGAAACCAAATCAGGTTGAGTCAATATAATCACTACCTCCTCTACCTTGTAGATCAAAAAAGATTTTCCATCCCTCTAAGAGATACTTAGGTACTATTTTAGAGAAAATATTTCTCGTAGGTAATGGAATTCATGGTGATGATCTCAAAATATATAACAAGACGATATCGGATATCAACTCCAAAAAATGGTTAGAGGCAATGAAGTCAGAAATTGACTCGATAAATTCAAACCAAGTTTGAACCTTGGTAGATCCACCAGAAGGTATAGTACCTATTCGGTGTAAATGGATCTACAAGAGAAAGATTGGTGCAGATAAAAATATAGAGATATTCAAAGCTAGATTAGTGGCAAAAGGGTATAGTCAACGCAAAGGCATTGACTATTAGGATATCTTTTCACCAGTAGCTATACTTAAATCCATCTGCATATTGCTTACTATTGCAGTCTATTTCGATTATGAAATATGGCAAATGGACGTGAAAATGATATTCTTAAATGAATATCTTGAGGAAGATATCTATATAGAACAGCCACTAGGTTTCATATCCAGTGATACTGATCATAAGGTATGCAAGCTGCAAAGGTTCATATATGGACTTAAGCAAGCATCTCGAAGCTGGAATACTCATTTTAATGATGTGATCAAATTATTTAGTTTCATCAAAAATGAGGAGGAACCATGTATCTTCAAAAAGATCAATGGGAGTACTATTATCTTTCTCGTATTATACATGGATGATATCCTCCTTATTGGGAATGATATTTTCATGTTAACCATAGTTAAAATGTAATTATCTAAAGAATTCTCCATGAAAGATCTAGGAGAAGCATTCTTTAAATTAAGGTCTATAGAGATAGACTGAATAGAATGCTAGGACTTTCATAGAAGATGTACATAGAGGAAGTGCTAAAGAGGTTTAGCATGGAAAACTCTAAGAGGGGATTTGGTACCCTTCAGACATGGTATTCATCTTTCTAAGAAGATGTATCCTAGCACATCTGAGGAAATAGAATGCATGAGCAAGATTCCTTATACTTCAGTAATAGGAAGCCTCATGTATATCATGTTATGTACACGACCTGATATAGCCCATGCTGTGAGTGTCACGAGCAGATATCAGTCGAATCCAGATGAAGAACACTAGGACTTCTATGAAATGTATTCCTTAAGTACTTAAGAAGAACTAAGGATATATTGTTGGTGATTTTGAAAATGGAGAACTCCATAGTCTAGGGATATACAGACTCGAATTTTATGTTCCGATGTAAGATGATCGAAAGTCGACATCTAGAGAGTCTTGTTTGTGTGCATAATGGTGGTGCTATCAGTTGAAAAAGAGTTCCAAGCAGATAGTGATAGCAGATTCCACCATGGAAGCAGAATATATCATTGCGTCAGAAGCTACGTAAAGGAGGCATTCTGGTATACAAGAAGTTTGCCACAGGAGATCAGAGTGATGCCATCAGATGCCATTTCTCTGTACTTGCGATAATAATAGGTCACCATAGCCCTTGCTAAGGAAGTTTGAGGTCTCACAGAAAAATTCAAGCACATCGAGCGGCGATACCACCTCATCCGCGATTACCTCGAGAAGGGTTACGTCGAGGTCAAGAGAGTCGACTCCATAGATAATGCGGCAGACCCGCTTACAAAGCCGTTGGGCCAGTAGAAGATCGAAGCCCACCTTGAGAAGATGGGACTTAGATTTGTAGCCAATTGGCTTTAGGTCAAGTGGAGTTTGTTAGATATGTGTGCCCTAGAAGTCAGAATTGGCTGACACTTGTAATACACTTCTAGGGGCAAAATTATAATTTTGACTAAAAATAATAAAATAGATTATTTTCTATCACATATGTGTATTTAGTGTCTGTGATACATCCCTTGAGTTAATGGTAATGATAATTCTTATTTTCAAGAGTTGAAAATTTAAGACAAGAATTTTCATTATTAACTCATAAAATGCTCCTGACCGTAGGATCATCATGAGGATGGTGATTGATCCAGAAAGGTTAGTGTACAATCGCTTCTTTATAGTAGATGAGTCTTGAGTCTATGGTGTAGAGACACCAGAGCGAGAGTACAGATACTCGTTAGAGAATGAGGGCACTGAGCGTGACCACCTCGAGTAGTCATAAGGAAGTCTACCTTCTCGTCGATGACTGACTCGAAGCTGCAGTGGTGTGTCTGGTTCTTTGACCTGAGGTGCATCGGTAGTTCACCTTGAGGGTGTTATAGTTTGACTACACCATGACTCGGTCTCCTAGCCATTCGAAATCCTGAGGTGTATGTTGGCTATAGCATGTTCATTGTAGGAATTGGATTGCACCAAGATGGAATCTATCTACCTCGGTGGATGAGGAGCAGCCCTATGATGATCATGAGAATCAAGTCCATAAGCCCATGGCCATGGTAGAGAGTGAAATAATAGAAAGAGTTTCTATTAAGATTTTCACATCGAACTTGAATCGAATGATTAAATCATATGATAGAAATTAGGGTTTGACGAGTTCACCTTAACCCTAATCTGATCGGGGCTCAACATAGAAGAACTTAATCACACAAGTAACTGCACCAAGAGATTCATTTTTAGTTTTGATGGATTGCCACCAAATACTGCTAGGTGTCACTGGTGGATTTTGGGAGTAATTAGAATGATTTAGATGATCGATCATTTTAGTTGTCTGAATCAGAAGAGTTCTGATCCATCGAAAGGAGTTTCGATGATGTTGATGATAGAGATCACTACATATCCCATTACCATATAGAACTAAACCTAACTAGGTCACACAAATAAGAGTTTAAATCTGGATATCATCAACTGGAATAATCTAGTTCAATTGATTTGAATTAGATTCAATTTGGTTCAAAGAAATCGTGCTAGCACACGATTGAACCTAATATTTTTCTTTTTTCTATCATTAAAAGTTGTCTCGACTAAGCCAAATATGTTTATGCTCACTCAGATACCTTTACCTGATCTGACTGGAGTTTGTTCGAATCAGAAAAGGGTTGTCTTAATTTATGAGATAAATTTGAGACAACACCTGCCATTTTTCATCATCTGCTAATTCTTGTCCTTTGACTTTGGTCAAACATTAACCTTTGACCCTTGGACATCTGTCCATATGTCATGCACTTATTAGAGAGTAGATAGGGGCTTGTCTCCTTCCTGAAAATTGGAAAGGAGGGGATGCATGCCTAGGATGGCATGCGCCCATGGATAGGGACGCCTGGAGTCCCATACGGATGGGACTCTAGGTTGCTTCTTAGATTCAAACTAGATGACCCTTATCTATAGACTTTGACCAGTCTTAGGCACCACCTTAAATGAATCTATGGGTCTCTCGTCTGATTGGATTAGGTGATGTCATCCCACTAATCAGATTTAGATCTGATTGAACGAAGCAACGTGATTAGCCAGGGTGATGTGGCGCAGCAGGGTCTATATAAAGACCTATCTACACCCACTTTTTATTGACTTCTCTCCTAGCCACACCCCAAGGCTACTCTTCTCCCTCCTCCATGTCTTATCCTCTCTCTCCTCCCCACACCCAAGATAGTTGGGCGTCAGACTAGTGCGAGTCAAGCAAGAAAAGGCTGATGAAAAAAGGAAGAAGGCAGCACTGCTGCAGAGACGATGGGTGATCTTTAGAAAGAGTTTTGAAGATCCTCCAAATTAGATCCAAATCTATTTTTTGGAGATATGAAAGAGAAGGAGAAGATCTCCAGATTTTTCTCGAGTGGATACCGGTAGAGGCCAGGTGCTTGCATGGCTAGATCCAGAACATCAGGGCTTCAGTAGGATCATCAACGGAGAATCAGATTATCCAAAATCAAGGTAAAATTAATTAGATTTAATTTAATTTAATTTTCTTATAAAATTAGATCTGAAAAGTGTCAGATCTGATTAGGATCTAAGAGGTAATTTTTGAAATATGCCTCTTGATCCAATCAGATCTGAACGAACCTGACCCAAGAAATTCAGGATTTTCCTTCAGTCTGCTATCACCATATGCTTGAAACTCTTCCAACTGACTGGTCTACCATTACAAATAAGTCGACTTCTAGATGTTGACTTTTGATCATCTATGTTGGACATAAAATTTGAGTTGGTATACCCCTGAACCTGGAGTTCTCCATTACCAAAAACTAGAAACAAATTCTTAGTCCTTCTTAAGTACTTAAAGATATATTTCATAGAAGTCTAGTGCTCTTCGCCTTGATTTGATTGATACCTGCTCGTGACACTCACAGCATGGGCAATATCAGATCATGTATATAGCGTGGCATACATGAGGCTTCCTATTGCCGAAGCATAAGGGATCTTGCACATGCGTTCAATCTGAAGGAAAATCCTGATTTTTCAGACCAGGTTCATTCAAATCTAATTGGATCAAGAGATATATTTTAAAAACTTTTCTTTTTGATCCAAATTAGATCTAGGATGCTTCAAATTTGATTTTTATTATTCTAATAATTAAAATAAAATATAGATAAATTAAATTAGACTTAATTTATCTTGATATAGTGTAATCCTATTACCCGTTGATGATCTTGTAAGCATCAGAAGGTTCTGGATCTAGCCACGCAAGTGCCTGGCCTCTATCGGTATCCACTCAGGCTGAATCTGGAGATCCTCTTCTTCTCTATCACGTCTCCAAAAATTAGATCTAAATCTGATTTGGAGGATCTTCAAAATAGCTTTCGAAGATCAGCAGTTGTCCTTTGCAGCAGCGTAGCCTTCTAGCTTTCTGTCGCCTTTCTCTCAACTAGATTGCACCAACTGAGATCCTAAACTTCTTTGGGCACAGAGAGGAGAGGAAGAAGATGAACTTGACATGGAGGAGGAAGAGAGAGGCTACCTTGGGGCATAGAGAATTGTTCATTTTTTTGAGTTGGGCACAGGGTCTTATTTATAGACTATGCGTGATCCAACTCCTCTTCATCCCAACCAATCATAATTCTTTATGAAATTAGATCTAAATCTGATTAGTGGGAATAGAGTTCCTTGAATTTATCCTTAGATGGTGCCTGAGACCAGTTAAAGTTGGTTCTTAGGAGGAGTCTAATCAGAATCCAATAAGGAGATAGAGTCCCTGTCCAATAGGGACTCCTAGGCGCCTTAAGCTTGGGCGCACGCCACCGTTGGCGTCTGCCCTCCTCCTTGCCAGTTTCTGATAGGGGTGGTGGCGTGCGCCCTCCTCCTTGCCAGTTTCTGGCAGGGATGGTGTGCACCTTCCTCCTTGCTAGTTTTGGGTAGGAGGACAAGCCCCCACCAGCTCTCTAATAGGTGCATGACATGTGGATAGAAGTCAAAGTATCAATGGTCAACATTTGACCAATCAAAGATCAACTTTTGACCAAAATCAAAGGATGAGAAATGGCAGATGACCAAAAATGGTAGGTATTATCTTACAAAATAAGACAACCCTTTTCTGACCTGGACAGACTCCAATCAGATCAAGTGAAGGCCTCTGATCGAGCATAAACTCCTTTGGCTCAGTCAGGACAACTATTTATGATAGTAAAAGAAGAACGTTAGGTTCAATCGAGTGCTAGCACGATTTTCTTGAACCTAATTGAATCTCATTCAGATCAATTGAACTAGGATCAGTTCAATTGATGATCACCAGATTCAAACCCTTGTTTGTGTGACCCAGTTAGGTTCAGTTCTGTATGGTAATGGGATATGTCATGATCTCTATCATCGACATCATCGAAACTCCTTTCGATGGATCAGAACTCTTCTGATTCGAACAGCTAGAATGATCGATCATCTAAATCATTCTAATTGCTCCCAAAATCCACCAGTGACACCTAGCAGTATATGGTGGCAACCCATCAGAGCTGAATGCGAACCTCTTGGTGCAGCTACCTGTGTGATTAAGTTCTTCTATCTTGAGCCCCGATCAGATTAGGGTTAAGGTGAACTCGTCAAACCCTAGTTTCTGTCATATGATGTAATCATTCGATTCGAAGTCCGATGTGAAAATCTAAATAGAAACTCTTTCTATTATTTCACTCTACCATGGCCATGGGCTTCTGGACTTGATTCTCATGATCATCATAGGGCTGCTCCTCTACCACCGAGGTAGATAGATTCCATCTTGATGCAATCCAGTTCCTACAATGAACATGCTATAGCCAACATACACCTCAGGGTTCCGTATGGCTAGGAGACCGAGTTATGGTGTAGTCAAACTATAACACCCTCAAGGTGAACTACCGATGCACCTCAGGTCAAAGAACCAGACACACCACTGCTAGTATCGAGTCAGTCATTGACGAGAAGGTAGACTTCCTAATGACTACTCGAGGTGGTCACGCTCAGTGCCCTCATTCTCTAACGAGTATCTGTACTCTCGCTTCTGGTGTCTCCACACCGTAGACTCAAGACTCATCTACTAAAGAGAAGCGATTGTACACCAACCTTCCGGATCAATCACCATCCTCGTGATGATCCTATGGTCGGAGCATTTTATGAGTTAATAATGATTATTCATGTCTTAAATTTTCAACTCTTGAAAATATGAATTATCATTACCATTAACTCAAAGGATGTATCACAGACACTAAATACACATATGTGATAGAAAATAACCCATTTATTGATTTTAGTCAAAATTACAATTTTGCCCCTAGAAGTGTATTACAAGTGTCAGCCAATTCTGGCTTCTAGGGCACATATATCTAACAATCTCCACTTGTCCTAAAGCCAATTGGCTACAAGTCTAAGTCCCATCTTCTCAAGGTGGGCTTCGATCTTCTGCTGGCCCAATGGCTTTGTAAGTGGGTCTGCCACATTATCTACGGAGTTGACTCTCTTGACCTTGACGTAACCCTTCTCGAGGTAATCACGGATGAGGTGGTATCACCGTTTGTTAGGAACTCTTCCAGCATAAATAGTCTGCCAGATGTCGACTTTCGATCATCTATATCGGACATGAAGTCCGAGTCTGTGTATCCCTGGACTTGGAGTTCTCCGTTACCAAAGACCAACATTATATTCTTAGTTCTTCTCAAGTACTTAAGGATACATTTCACAGAAGTCCAGTGTTCTTCACTTGATTTGACTGATATCTGCTTGTGACACTCACAGCATGGGCTATATCAGGTCGTGTACATAGCATGGCATACATGAGGCTCCCTATTGCAGAAGCATAAGGGATCTTGCTCATGCGTTCTATTTCCTCAGGTGTGCTGGGGCACATCTTCTTGGAAAGATGAATACCATGTCTGAAGGGTATTAATCCCTCTTAGAGTTTTTCCATACTAAACCTCTTTAGTACTTTCTCTATGTACATCTTCTGTGAAAGTCCTAGCATCCTATTCGGTCTATCTCTATAGACCTTAATTCCTAGAATAAAGGATGCTTCACCTAGGTCTTTCATGGAGAATTCCTTGGACAACCACATCTTGACTGATGTCAACATGGGAATATCATTCCCAATAAGGAGGATGTCATCCACGTACAATACGAGGAAGACAACAGCGCTCCTACTGACCCTTTTGAAAACACATGGTACCTCTTCGTTTTTGATGAAACCAAATGTTTTGATCACATCATTAAAATGAGTGTTCCAGCTCCGAGATGCTTGCTTAAGTCCATATATGGACCTTTGCAGCTTGCAAACCTTGTGATCAGTATCACTGGATGTGAAACCTAGAGGCTGTTCCATATAGATATCTCTCTCAGATATCCATTTTAGGAATCGTTTTTCACGTCATTTGCCATATTCTTGTAATCGAAATAGGCTGCAAAGCAAGATGTGCAGGATGGATTTTAGCATAGCTACTGGAAAAAGTATCTTGATAGTCTATGCCTTCGCGTTGACTATAACTTTTTGGCACCAATCTAGCCTTGAATGTCTCCACATTCTTCATCTGCACACAATCTTTCTCTTGAAGATCCATTTACATCCAATAGGTTACATTACTTTGGTGGATCTTACCAAGGTCAGACTTGGTTTGAGTGCATCGAGTCAATTTCTGACTGCATGCCTCTTAGCCATTTCTCAGAGTCGATATTGATATCGCCATCTTGTGTTGGATCATCTACCATGAGCACCATTACCGAGGAACATTTCCTTCTACATCCTCTGAACAATACCTAAGTATTCTTTCAAGGGATGGAAAACTTTTCGATCTACGAGGTGGAGGAGGTAGTGTTCTTATTGGCTCAACCTATTTTGGTTCCACTTGGTCCTAGCTCATTCTGCTTGTGAGACTTTCCATCAAGTTTGATCTGCCTTCCAATGCCGCTATCTTGAATAAACTTTTTTCAAGAATATGGCAGTCGACTCACAATCACATTGTGGTCTTCTGGAATGTAGAAATAGTATCCTAATGACTCTTTAGGATATCCTATGAATCGAGCTCTGAAGGACCTAAATTCTAACTTGTCCGCTTGTTTCTTTTGACATGAGCCAGACAACCCAAATTCTGAGATGACTCAGACTTGGTTTCTTACCGTGCCATATCTTCATACGGTAGTGGTAGGAACGTTTTAGAGGAACCTATTCAGTAAATAGATTGAAGATTAACAATGAGTATCCCCAAAGAAATCAGGGAGGTCTGTGAAGCTCATCATGGATCGAACCATATCTAATAGAGTCCGATTTCTCCATTCTGAAACCCCGTTGAGTTGAGGTGTTCTGGTGGAGTCCATTGAGAGACCATGCCATTATCCTTGAGATAGTCTAGGAATTTCCTGCTAAGGTATTCACCTCCTCGATCTGATCGAAGAACCTTAATGGGTTTTCCAGTTTGTTTTTCTACTTCATGTCTGAATTCTTTGAACTTTTCAAAGGCTTCAGACTTGTGTCTCATAAGATACACATACCCATACCTAGACAGATCATCAGTAAAGGTAATGAAGTAGACAAAATTGCCTCTAGCCGGCACATCAAATGGGCTGCACACATCTGTATGCACTAGGGCAAGGAGATCTGTGGCCCTCTCCCCATGTCCAACAAAAGGGAGTTTAGTCATTTTGCCTTGAAGACAGGATTCACAAGTTGGATATGACTCAGAAGTCAATGGACTCAATAGCCCATTTTTCTCCAATTTGTTGATCCTATCTTCTGCTATATGACCTAATCTCAAGTGCCATAGATATCTGTCGTTTGGACTATCCCTAGGTCGTTTGGCATTCATTTTGCTCGATAGTTAGAACAGGTACATCAATATGTAGCTGATAAAGACCATTAATAAGGAAACCATTTGCTTTTATTTCTTAAAAAAGATGTTACAATGGTCCTTAAAGAAGGTGATCACATAACCTTCTTGTGCTAAGCATGAAACAGAAATCAAATTCCTGCTGGCTGCAGGACAAATAACAGTCTTGCAAAATTAAGTCTAAACCAGATGGTAATCGCAGAGGGTTGTTCCCACGGCTACTGCAGCAACTTGCTCCATTACAATGTAGGATATATCTCCATCCCTCAGCCTCCTGCTATCCTCAAGACCCTGCATAGAAGTGCACAGATGAGCACTAGAACCAGAGTCAAGCACCCAACTGGATGTAGAAGAAACCGTTAAGGTTAGACTCAATAGCGAGCATACTCCAGAAGGACCTTCCTTCTTGTTCTTCAGGGTGGCCAGGTAAGTAGGGCGTTCCGCTTTCAATAGATCTCT
>QRFJ01000288.1:0-38890 GCA_006176705.1 Cocos nucifera
ACTACAAACAAGAAACCATCAACTAAAATTCGTCAGTCACCAAAACAACCAGCAGATGGATGGTCTCCAGGTATAAAGTTTGTCGATCCAAATGTGAAGCCCTATATGCCACCACTACCGTTCCCAGAGAGACAAATATAGCATCCAGATAAAAAATTTTTTAACTTTTTCAAAATTTTAAAGAATTTACATATTAATATTCCTTTTATAGATGCTATCACTCAAATGCCCAGGTATGCCAAGTTTTTCAAAGAAATTCTAACAAATAAGAAAATGCTGAAGGAGCATGAGAGAATAAATTTGAATGAAGAATGCTTAACAATACTTCAAAACAAATTACCACAGAAGCTAAAAGATCTAGGGAGTTTTACTATCCCTTGCATTATTGGTGATTGTAGTTTTGTTAAAGTTTTATATGATTTAGGAGCAAGTATTAATCTCATGCCTTTTTCTATTTTCAAGAAGTTGGATCTAGGAGAACCAAAGCCTACCACTATTACTCTTTAATTAGCTAACAGATCCATCAAATATCTAAGAGGTATAGTGAAGGATGTCTTGGTAAAGGTAAACAAGTTTATTTTTTCTAATGATTTTATTATTCTTGATATGGAAGAAGATTATGATATACTCCTTATCTTAGGAAGATTCTTTTTACCTACCAGAGGAGCTTTAATAGATGTTCAACAAGGAAAATTAATTCTTAGAGTCCAAGACAAACAAGTTACTTTTAATATTTTCAAAGATACTAAACATCCTAATAATAATCAAACTTGTTTTTTAATTGATATTATCGACAATTCAGTATATAAGAATTCTATAGAAAATAAGTTTGAGACTATGAAAGCTAGCAATGTCCAATTGAAAGAGGGTTTGACCAAATATGAAAGTATTTCGATTGAAGTGGCATGGGATTGATTCAGCCCAGAACTCCAAGAAAGTGAAGCTAAAGACTATAAATCAGAACTATTAGATAGGTTGTTTCTTTTTTTTTAGTTTTGATTTTTTTTTTCTCTTTTATTTTTTAGTAATTTGTTGTTGCTCTTTTACTGCTTTCATGTGTGTTTTCAATTTTGCAAAGAAAAATCAATGAGAGCTTAAGCCAAATTTCAAAGCTTCAAAGAACCAGATTGAACCAAATCAGATGTATTCCTTCTTGTTCTTTATTGCACCTTTACTTTTTTTTTCTCCATTGAGATAATGTAGAATAAGTTGGGGGGTAGAAAAAAATTTTGAAAAAAAAACTTTTTAAACCATATGTCAAGAAGAAAATCTTGAGCAAGATAGACTGAAAAAGTGATAAAAATTGGAAGTATCTACTAATGAATGTAACGAATTAAAGAAGTAGATTAGTTGGTCAGACTTTTAGCAGCCTACTTAGATCATCTAAAGACTATTAGTACTTCTAATTGCACATGCACATTAAAAAGGCAAAGTAGATATTGATTATAAGACTAACTAAGAATTCAATTATCACTAAAAATTGGTAATTAATATACATTCTAATCAAAGAAACTTGAATTTAAGAAAAGAGCTATCTGCCTAAAAAAATAAAGTATAAAAGATAGAGTATATGTGGATTGCCCAAAGCTTAGTAACTGAATCTCTACACCTAGATCAAGTGTGAAGATTCACATAAAATAGTGGAGGAAAGGCCAGGATGCTCAGCATAGATTATATATATATATATATATATATATATATATATATATATATATATATATATATATATATATATATATATATATATATATAAAAGAGTAGTGTGAAAGCTACCTTAATTCATGAGCTTAAAATTGAGAATGTATAAAAAATTAATCAAAATAGGTGATAAAAGATGATACTTTTGTCCTTTAAATTAACACCAAAATGCTAAGTTAGTTTTCATGAATATAAGTGCTGTAGATCTTTGATATATTTTAAGAAAGTTTTTAATTATATTGACTGTAAAATTTGCTTCGGAAGCTCAATGCTTAGTTAGTGATATTTTCTAAACTTTTTGATCATTAATCCTAGCTCTATCTTTGTGACGGATGATCTTATTGAAACATGGTATTAAATAAAGCATTGCTAAGGGACTAGCAATAACTAAGTTGGAAGGTGTGATAAGTGCTAAAAATATACTAATAAAAATATTAAATTATAAAATAAATTTATTTATTTTTAAAAAATTAATATTTTTATTAATTTTATATAGAAAAAAGAAAATTAATATAAAGATCTTATTTTTTTGGTTTAGATGAAATAAGTTTCAAGCAAAATGGACTTCAAACGAGCCCAAAATTAAATTTCAAAGAAAATGAAGAAAAAAATAAAAAAAATAAAATTTAAAGCCAACCGGTCTGATTCAAACCAACTCATCAAACCAGTCTGACTAGATCGCACTCAGAACTAGACCGACCATCCACTGATGCCTCACCGATGTCAGAATTTTTTGCAGCCCATAACCGCTATAGTAACTCGGGCGAGGGGTATATCAGGGATTTCATGGGGGCGAGCACATTTCGATTGGCTGAAGGAAGTGGTGGTCTACATAATGCTGAGCTTGTGCACGATCTATAGAGGGCATTCTAAAAATTTTGCAAGATCTGATGGATGCTTTTCACTGCTTTCTCATTCGATGGCGGAGAACAAGGCACTGATGGACGGCTGATCTTCCAGCCAATCAAGATCCGATGATAGCCAGGCAATCTAATTTTTAAACTAAGAATCAGAGGCTTCTTTGGACGTGATCTGATGGCCTAGATTTGATCTTCAAGACTGATTTGATGATCCAAATAAATTCTGACTTGATTTGAATTTTTAAATAGTTTTTGAGAGGTTTTTGGTCCATTTAATCGACATCTAATGGCCAGAATTGATCTAGAGCTTTTTTTGAGTTATTTTGAGAGTTTTAAACCTAATTTCAATGGGATTTCGACCTAAGACCACTCGGATTAGCCTATTTAAAGGCCTGCTGCTTGCTATTACTGAGGAGAATAGGAGCAGAATAGGTAGAGAACAAAAACAGAGAGCTTGGGAATAGTTTTAGGGAACCTGTAACAAAGAGTTGAAAATAGAGGAAGAGAGAGAGAGAGAGCTAAGGGAGGGTTTTAGAGAGTTTGAGGGAGAAAAATAGGGTTTGAGAGAAGAGAGAGGAAGAGTGCTTTAATTTTATTTTTCTTTTCTTCTTTCTTTCTTCATGATTCTTCTTTCGGTGAGCGACCAGTATACGAAGCTGCTCTTCTTCTTCATTGAGTTCTCCACTCCAAGAGCAACAGACGACTAATTTCGATGAACAAATAGTCTAATTTTTTCATACTTTTTATTTTATTTAATATTTTTGATCTTGTTATCAGGAATTAAATTTTATTTTACTAAGACTAAGATGTAGCCACTCTTTTTGATATAATATTCAGTATGATTTATTTTTAATTTTAAATTTTATTCATGAGGAGTATATGAAGAAAAAAACCTATTTTCTAGATCAGGTTCGTTCAGATCTAATTGGATCAGGAGGGATATTTCAAAATTTTTTTCTTTGAGATCCTAATTAGATCTGAGACTCCTCAGATTTGATCTTATTGATCTGATAATAAAAATAAAAATAAAAATTAAATCTAATTTAATTATATCTTTATTTTGGATAATTCAATTACTCTATGATGATCTCGATGTTTATCTGAGGTTCTGGATGTAGCTATGTAAGCGCCTGGTCTCTATCGATATCCACTCGAGTAAGATCTGGAGATCTTCTTCTTCTCAATCAATCCTCCAAAAATTAGATCTAGATCTGATCTTGAAGATCTTCAAAATTGCTTTTGAAGAACAGCCATTGTTTCTTGTAGCAGTGCTGCCTTCTTCCTTTTCTGACGCCTTTCACTTACTTGGATCGCATCTTGTTCGTGCCCAAAAGCCCTTGGGCATGGAGAGGAGAGAGAGGATCAGAGGGTGGAATAGAGGAGGGAGAGAGGCTATGTGGCATGGGCTAAAGGCAAAAGCATTAAATTCTAGGCGCAGATAGGGTTTATGTAGATCCTGCTGTGCCATGCAGTGCCACATCATCCTGGCCAATCACAATCCTTTATGCAATCAGATCTAAATCTGATTGGTGAGATGACATCATCTGATTTAATCAGATGAGAGACCCTCAAAACCCTCCTAAGGTAGCACCAAGACTGGGTCAAACAAGACTTCTTGGCACCACATAATTTAATCCCCTGAAGCAACCTAGAGTCCCATCTGTATGAGACTGCATCTTTTATCCTCATGGGATGCACGCTTCCTTAGGCATGCACCCACTTTCTATCTACTTTTTAGCAGGGGGACAAGTCCCCAGGTACTCTTCCATGGGTGCATAACACATGGACAGATGTCTAAGTGTTCAGGGTCAACATTTGACTAATGTTCGAAAACAAAATTTAGCAGGTGACCAAAAATGGCAGATGTTGTCTTAAATTTATCTTATAAATTAAGACAATCCTTTTTTGATCTAGACAAGATCTAGTCAAACCAAGTAAAGATTTCTGAGTGAGCCCAAATACATTTGGCTTAGTCGAGACAAGCTTTAATGATTGTTAAAGGAGAATATTAGGCTCAATCGTGTGCTAGCACGATTTTCTTGAACTTAATTGAATCTTATTCAAAACAATTGAATTAGGTTAATCCAATTGATGATATCCAGATCTAAACCCTTGTTTGTATGATCCAATTAGGTTCAGTTTCCTATGATAATGGGATATGTTGTGATCTCTATCATCGACATCATCGAAATACCTTCCGATGGATCAGAACTTTTCTGATTCAGACAACTAGTATGATTAATCATCCAAATCATTCTAATTACTTCCAAAATCTACCAATGACACCTAGCAGCATATGGTGGCAATCCATTAGAACTGAAAGCAAATATCTTGGTGCAGTTACCTGTGTGATTAAGTTTCTCTATCTTGAGCCCTGATCAAATTAGGGTTAAGGTGATCTCATCAAACCCTAATTTCCATCATATGAATTAATCATTCGATTCAAGTCCAATGTGAAAACCCTAATCAAAACTCTTTCTATTATTTCACTCTGCCATGGCCATGGGCTTATGGACCTAATTCTCATCATCGTCATAGGGCTGCTCCTCATCCACCGAGGTAGATAGATCCTCTATTAGTGCAATCCAATTCTTATAGTGAACATGCTATAGCCAACATACACCACAGAATTCCAAATGGCTAGGAGACCGAGTTATGGTGTAGTCAAACTATAACACCCTCAAGGTGAACTATCAATGCACCTCAGGTCAAAGAACCAGACACACCACTGCAGCTTTGAGTCAGTCATCAATGAGAAGATAGACTTCCTTATGACTGCTCGAGGTGGTCATGCTCAATGCCCTTGTTCTCTAACGAATACCTATACTTTCGCTCTGGTGTCTCTACACCATAGACTCAAGACTCATCTATCCTAAAAAATTATTCGTACACTAACCTTCCAGATCAATTACCATCCTCATGATGATCCTACGATCGAAAGCATTTTTGAGTCAATAATGAAAATTTATATCTTAAATTTTTAACTCTTAAAAATATGAACTATCATTACCATTAACTCAAGGAATGTATCACAAATACTTTCAAATATACATTATGATAGAAAATAACTTATTTTATTATTTATAGTCAAAATTATAATTTTGCCCTTAGAAGTATATTACAAGTATCAGCCAATCTAGCTTCTAGGGCACACATATCTAACAAACTCCCACTTGACCTAAAGCCAATTGGCTACATATCTAAGTCCCATCTTCTCAAGATAGGCTTCGATCTTCTGCTGGCCTAATGACTTTGTAAGTGGGTCTGCCGTATTGTTTGTGGAGTCGACTCTCTTGACCTCGACGTAACCTTTCTTAAGGTAATCGCGGATGAGGTGGTATCGTCGCTCGATGTGCTTGAATTTTTTATGAGATCTTAGCTCCTTAGCAAGGGATATGGCACCATTATTATCACAGTACAGAGGAATGGCATCCGATGGCATCACTCTGATCTCTGTGGCAAACTTTTGTATCAGAATGCCTCCTTCGCAGCTTCTAATGCAGCGATGTACTCTACTTCCATGGTAGAATCTGTTATCACTATCTGCTTGAAACTCTTCTAACTTACAGCACCACCATTACACACAAGCAGACTCCTAGATGTCGACTTTCGATCATCTATATCGGACATAAAATTTGAGTCTGTATATCCCTGGACTTGGAGTTCTCCATTACCAAAAATCAACATCATATCCTTAGTTCTTCTCAAGTACTTAAGGATACATTTCATTAGAAGTCCAGTGTTCTTCACCTGGAATTTCGACTGATATCTGCTCGTGACACTCACAGCATGGGCTATATCAGGTCGTGTACATAACATGGCATACATGAGGCTCCCTATTGCTGAAGCATAAGTGATCTTCGCTCATGCGTTCTATTCTCCTTCAGGTGTGTTGGGATACATTTTCTTAGAAGAGATGAATGCCATGTCTGAAGGGTACCAATCCCCTCTTGGAGTTTTTCATACTAAACCTCTTTAGTACTTTCCTCTATGTACATCTTCTATGAAAGTCCTAGCATCCTATTCGGTCTATCCTCTATAGACCTTAATTCCTAGAATAAAGGATGCTTCTCCTAGGTCTTTCATGGAGAATTCCTTTGGACAACCAAATTTTAACTATGGTCAACATGGAAAATATCATTTCCAATAAGGAGGATATCATCCACGTACAATACGAGGAAGACAACAGCGCTCCCACTGACCTTTTTGAAAACACATGGTTCCTCCTTCATTTTTGATGAAACCAAATAATTTTGATCACATCATTGAAATGAGTGTTCCAGCTCCGAGATGCTTGCTTAAGTCCATATATGGACCTTTGCAGCTTGCAAACCTTTATGATCAGTATCACTGGATGTGAAACCTAGCGGCTGTTCCATATAGATATCTTCCTCAAGATATCCATTTAAGAATGCCATTTTCACATCCATTTGCCATATTTCATAATCGAAATAGGCTGCAACGGCAAGCAATGTGCGGATGGATTTTAGCATAGCCTACTGGCGAAAAGGTATCCTGATAGTCAATGCCTTCATGCGTTGACTATAACCTTTTGCCACTAGTCTAGCCTTGAATGTCTCCACATTCCCATCTGCACCAATCTTTCTCTTGAAGATCCATTTACACCCAATAGGTACTATACCTTCTGGTGGATCTACCAAGGTCCAGACTTGGTTTGAGTGCATCGAGTCAATTTCTGACTTCATTGCCTCTAAGCCATTTCTCGGAGTCGATATCTGATATCGCCTCATTGTAGGTTTTGGGATCATCACCATGAGCACCATTACCTACGAGGAATATTTCCTCTACTTCCTCTGAAATAATACCTAAGTATCTTCTCAGGGAGGATGGAAAAACTTTTTCGATCTACGAGGTGGAGGAGGTAGTGTTCTTATTGGCTCAACCTGATTTGGTTCCATTGGTCCTTAGCTCGTTACTACTTGTGAGACTTTCTCATCAAGCTTGATCTGCTTTTCAATGTTATCTATCTTGAATAAACTATTTTTCAAGAAAGATGGCATGTCGACTCACAATCACATTGTGGTCTTCTGGAATGTAGAAATAGTATCCTAATGACTCTTTAGGATATCCTATGAATCGAGCTCTAAAGGACCTAAACTCTAACTTGTCCGCTTGTTGTCTTTTGACATGAGCCGGACAACCCCAAATTCTGAGATGACTCAGACTTGGTTTCTTACCATGCCATATCTCATACGGTGTGGTAGGAACGATTTTAGAGGAAAACCCTATTCAGTAGATAAATTGAAGTTAACAATGACTATGTCCCCAAAGAAAATCAGGAAAGGTCTGTGAAGCTCATCATGGATCGAACCATATCCTAATAGGATCCTGGATTTCTCCATTCTGAAACCCCATTGAGTTGAGGTGTTCCTGGTGGAGTCCATTGAGAGACTATGCCATTTTCCTTGAGATAGTCTAGGAAATTTCGGCTAAGGTATTCACCTCCTCGATCTGATCGAAGAACCTTAATGGGTTTTCTAGTTTGTTTTTCTACTTCATGTCTGAATTTCTTTGAACTTTTCAAAAGGCTTCAGACTTGTGTCTCATAAGATACACATACCCATACCTAGATAGATCATCGGTAAAGGATAATGAAGTAGACAAAATTGCCTCTAGCCGGCACATCAAATGGGCCGCACACATCAGTATGTACTAGGGCAAGGAGATCTGTGGCCCTTTCCCCATGTCCAACAAAAGGAGAGTTTAGTCATTTTGCCTTGAAGACATGATTCACAAGTTGGATATGACTCGAAAGTCAATGGACTCAATAGCCCATTTTTCTCCAATTTGTTGATCCTATCTTCTGCTATATGACCTAATCTTAGGTGCCATAGATATCTATCATTTGGACTATCCCTAGGTCATTTTGATCTTTGGCATTCACGTTTTGCTCGATAGTTAAAGATAGATACATCAATATGTAGCTGATAAGAGACCGTTAATAAGGAAACCATTTGCAATTTTATTTCTTTCATAAAGAATGTTACAATGGTCCTTAAGAAAAGGTAATCACATAGCCTTCTTATGCTAAGCATGAAATAGAAATCAAATTTTTGCTAGCTGTAGGCACATAATAACAGTCCTTCAAAGTACTAAGTCTAAAGCCAGATGGATAATCGAAGAGGGTATGTTCCCACGGCCACTAACAGCAACTCTTGCTTCCATTTTTGATGTGTAGGAATCATCTCACCATCCCTTAGCCTCCTGCTATCCTCAAGACTCTGCATGGAAGTGCACAAATGAGCACTAGAACTAGAGTCAAGCATCCAACTGGATGCAGAAGAAACCATAAGATTAGATTCAATAACGAGCATACCTCCAGAAGGATACCTCTCCTTCTTATTCTTTAGGGTGGCCAGGTAATGTAGGGCAGTTCCACTACCAGTGGCCATCAGTATTACAATGAAAATACTTTTCTTTGTCAGCAGCCTTCTTCTTTAGCTCTGTCTTTCTTTTCTTTCCACCTTCTACTTTTTGCCTTTTCACAAACTTCTTTTCTTTCTAAAAGACTTTCTCTTGAAAGAAGTTCGTTCCATAGCAAGTATTGAGCCTTTAGAACCTTTCATAGAAAGCTCAGCAGTAACCAGTATATTCATTAAGCTCGGACCAGAGTATTTCTGAAGTTTATGCATATGGTATTTCATGATGAATTGACCATATGCACCAGTCAAGGATTGCAGAATTATATCATTCTGCAGATCCAGGTCTAACTTCACTTGGAGCTTCTCAAGCTCTTCCAAGTCCTTGATCATCATCAGATAATGATCTTAGACTGACTGCCCATCATGTATTTTAGCCTTAAAATAGTCATTTAGTGATCTTGATATTTTGGCTATGCGACTCTGTTCACCAAACATCTCTTGCAGGTGAGCCAACATTTGGCGAGCAGTCCTTGATATCTTCATGTTGGCGCTGGAAGCTCATCAGACATTCGAGCCCAACATGTAAGTATCTGGCCTTATTATCTTCGTCTATCCATTTTGTCAAGAGATGCTCTCTATTCAATGAATGGAACGGAGCTGGTAAGGTGGGGGGATTCTGGATCCAATACATGAGTTCAACTTCTTAGAACCCAAAATAATTTTGATAGTTCCTGGAGCCAATCTTTATAATTGGATTCGATCAGTCTATGTGTGTCCAGGATACGTGCTAAGTGGGATTGGACGCAGATATTTTTCTTTTTTCTGTAGAGAATCAAAGTTTCTAATTAGATTTTGTAATTAAGACTTGACCAATTTATTTAGGAGATTTTGATTTTTAAACAAATTAGCTCCCACTATTTTCTCGGATCCCTACACTCCCTCTATAGAGATGCAAAAATCTTCATGATTGATGAATTTTTAGTGGGTGGTGCAGTCTCACCAACTGACTCATCACCTCACCTAACAGTTATTGGATGATGGAATTAGCCAATGAGTGAACAACTCTTGTTCCAATGATTCTCTAATCATGGTGCACCCAAGACTTGGTCTCTAATTCATGAATCTCACCTGTGTCAGAAATATTGATCCACTCCTTAGTTAAGTCAGACCCACCATTTGTACAGACTGGATTCCTAATTGGATCTCTCACCGTATCCAAAATATTGAGCCCAATCCATCCTCCAGCCCATAGCATCCAATGCCTAATAGACATGGTTACATCTTTTCGGTGCAACTGAGCCACTGTGATCCAGCCGAGAACAATCAACCTCCGAGAAGGGCCCGCACATCTACAATGGTGGAAGACCTTAGACTTAATCTTTTCTTAGGAAGAATTTGATTTAGGTCTCATTAAACTTGACTTAACATAGTCATAACAATTATGACTAACCTAGTGGCATGGGTTAGCTCGGATTATTAGCCACCTTAGATCAGAACTGGGTCAACAGATATGGTCAGGATAAGTGAGATCGGTGGAAGGGATATGCCATTAACTCGTACAAGAATGCATTCGAGTCGAGTAGCTTCCAATTAAAAATCAGTCGGTCGTATCTGCCAAACTTACCTTAGACACCAAATTGTTGAGCCAGAACCAATCGAGTTAGCCTACAATTCAGACTCTAACCACTAAGCCTAATTAGGTCTTAACTTGATCAATCACTCATATGACTCAACCTTGACCCAGACTTAATCCTATTAGGCTGGTCAATTTAAGCACTCTTGATCCCACCTAACCAACTCTTGATTCGATTTGATCAACCGCTAGACCTAATTGAGCTACCCAAGCCCGAACCCAATTTTATGAGTATGTCTTAGATCTAAAAATTTTTAATTTTAGACTTAATATATTTCATATTCTTAATTCTTAATTAAGTTTAGGATTCATAAACAAAATATGTATATAAAATCCTAGGATTTCAGGATCTAGGATTTTACAGAAAATAAATTTTTGATTTCTGATTAAGGATGAATGTGCAGCACCCCTATACACCATAAGAATATCCCATCGAATGAAAGGAGAGGGTCTTTAAATCCTACTTTATTCTTATGATCGGACGGCCAAGGGGAACGTCTTAATCAGAAACATGATAAATCTATATAACTAGTTAGATCTACATCATATATCATATATATAAAAATTGATTTAACTAAAAAACATATTTTGCATACATCTCATGCATCATATCATGCATGTTTTTAGATCTAAATTATCTCATAAATATCTAAAAAATAAGATTTAAATTTGATTATATCAAATTAAAATTTATTCTAGATAATTTTGTAGAACTATTCTACAACTAGTCTAAACATGCATTTATCATATCTTATATGAACAAATTAAATAAATTTATTTTCTATTTTTTAGATCTAATTATAATATTTATAATATTAAAAAATAATAAATAAATAGATCTAAAAATTATAATTAATTAAACTAAAATTATGATTATGCTAGACTACACATAGAACAATTCTATTCCTAGTCTAGTCATGCATCTCATACATTTTAGATCTAGATTATTTAATTTTTAATTTTTAATTTTAGATCTAATCACATCTAATGTTACATCTAAAACTATCTAATTCTCAAATTAAAAATAAATTAAAATCAGATCTAATAAATTATGGAACCTGGCTCTGATATTAGTTGAAGGAAAAAATCTATTTTTCGGATTAGGTTCATTCAGATCTAATTGGATCAGGAGGGATATTTCAAAAATTTTTTCTCTAAGATTCTAAATAGATATGAAACTTTTTAGATCTGATCTTATTAATTTGATAATAAAAATAAAAATAAAAATTAAATCTAATTTAATTATATCTTTATTTTGGATAATCCAATTACCCTATGATGATCCCGATGTTTAACTGGGTTCTAGATGTAGCCATGCAAGCGCCTAGCCTCTACCAGTATCCACTCAGGTAGGATCTGAAGAACTTCTCCTTCTCAATCAATTCTTCAAAAATTAGATCTAGATCTGATCTTGAAGGTCTTCAAAACTACTTTTGAAGAGCAGTCGTTGTCTCTTACAGTAGTGCTGTCTTCTTCCTTTCCTTACGCCTTTCACTTGCTTGGATCACACCTTGTTCGTGCCCAAAAGCTCTTGGGCATGGAGAGGAGAGAGAGCACTAGAGGGTGGCATGCAGAAGGAGGGAGAGGGGCTATGTGGCATGGGCTAAAGGTAGAAGAATTAAATTCTAGGCATAGATAGGATTTATATAGATCCTGCTGCACCATGTAGTGCCACATCATCTTGGACACTCATGGCCCTTTATGCAATCAGATCTAAATCTGATTAGTGGAATGACATCATCTAATCGAATCAGATGAGAAACCCTCAAAATTCTCCTAAGGTGGCACCAAGATAGGGTCAAACAAGACTTCTAGGCGCCATAGAGTTTAATCCCTTAAAGCAACCATGGAGTCCCATCTATATGGGACTCCATCTTTATCCTCATGGGGTGCCCGCCTCCCTAGGCATGCACCCTCTTTCTATCTATATTTTAGCAGGAGGATAAGTCCCTAGATACTCTCCTATGGGCGCATGACACAAAGGCAGATGTCTAAGTGTCTAGGGTTAATATTTGGCTAATGTCCGAAAATAAGATTTAGCAGATGATGGAAAATGGCAGATATTGTTTTAAATTTATCTCATAAATTATGACAATCCTTTTTTGATCTGGACAAGCTCCAGTCAGACCAAGTAAAGATTTCTGAGTGAGCCCAAATATATTTGGCTCAGTTAAGATAAGCTTTAATGATTGTTAAAGAAGAATATTAGGCTTAATCATGTGCTAGCACGATTTTCTTGAACCTAATTGAATCTTATTCAAAACAATTGAACTAGGTTAATCCAATTGATGATATCCAGATCCAAACCCTTATTTGTATGATCCAATTAGGTTCAGTTCCATATGATAATGGGATATGTTGTAATTTCTATCATCGACATCATTGAAACACCTTTCGATGGATCAGAACTTTTCTGATTCAGACAACTAGTATGATCGATCATCCAAATCATTCTAATTGCTCCCAAAATCCTACCAGTGACACCTAGCAGCATATGGTGGCAACCCATCAGAGCTGAAAGCGAACCTCTTCGGTGCAGCTACCTGTGTGATTAAGTTCTTCTATCTTGAGCCCTGATCCGAATTAGGGTTAAGGTGAATCTCGTCAAACCCTAATTTCTGTCATATGATGTAATCATTCGATTCAAGTCCAATGTGAAAATCTAAATAGAAACTCTTTCTATTATTTCACTCTACCATGGCCATGGCTTAATGGACTTGATTCTCATGATTATCATAGGGCTGCTCCTCATCCTACCGAGGTAGATAGATCTCCATCTTGGTGCAATCCAATTCCTACAATGAACATGCTATAGCCAACATACACCTCAGGATTTTCCATATGGCTAGGAGACCGAGTAATGGTGTAGTCAAACTATAACACCCTCAAGGTGAACTACCGATGCACCTCAGGTCAAAGAACCAGACACACTACTGCAGCATCGAGTCAGTCATTCGACGAGAAGGTAGACTTCCTAATGACTACTCGAGGTGGTCACGCTCAGTGCCCTCATTCTCTAATGAGTACCTATACTCTCGCTTCGGTGTTCCTATATCATAGATTCAAGACTCATTTATCCAAAAGAAGCAATCGTACACCAACCTTTCGGATCAATCACCATCCTCATGATGATCCTATGGTCAGGAGCATTTTATGAGTTAATAATGAAAATTCATGTCTTAAATTTTTAACTCTTGAAAATATGAACTATCATCACCATTAACTCAAGGGATGTATCACAGACACTTTCAAATATACATTATGATAGAAAATAATTTATTTTATTATTTATAATCAAAATTATAATTTTATTCTTAGAAGTATATTACAAGTGTCAACCAATTTGGCTTCTAGGGCATACATATCTAATAGTATATAGATCTAATTTTAATGCTTTTAGATTACTAGCCATTTTCTAATTGATCTGATGAATATAGATGATATAGACCAAATACGTCTATGTAATTGCTTTTTGATTTATATACTTTGTGTTATGAATCGATTTAGAATTCATATGCATACGAGAATTTTAGTGTGCTTTGGATGCAACATATTTTAATTAGATTATTCCACGAAACTTAATGCATCGATATTTATTTAAATTATATCTAGACCAAAGGATAGTTAATAAATATTGATAGTTTTGCTATGCCTGGATCAAAGGATAGTGAATAATCTAAGAGACTCCACCGTCACATGAAATAAAATTAACCTAATAATCTGAATATTGTATTGATTGAGTTGGTGAACCGATTGCCTTAGTAACCTATTGTTCTTGAGTTTAAAACTCTAAAAATTATACACTCTCTATTTTCTTACAAATTTTTAATTATTTTTTTATTTCTTTTTATTTTTTTAAATCTTATAAATCGATCATCTAAATAAAGTTTAGGAAAGAATATTTTCAGTACTTATTTTTTAATCCTCTAGGGACGATACTCTACTCACTTAAAAACAGTCTGGAGGAGAAGGACGCAATGATAAGCATCGTAAATTCACCAATAAAAGTATTAATTTATTAATTAATTTATATTAATTTTTAAGAATTATCAATCAATTTATATATAATTTTTGAAAAATTCATATTTTTATTAATTAAAAAATTAATTAAAAAATAATAAAAAAATAATAAAAATTAAAAAATAAAATTTTATTATTAAATAGAAAGAGCTCATTTTTTTGATCACAACGAAATAAATTTCAAGTAAAACGGAGCTAAAATGAAAAAGATATGAATTTTTAAAAAAAAATATAAAATAAATAAAAATTAAATAAATAAATAAAAAAATAAATAAAAAAAAAAAGAAAACGGCTCAACCGGCTCCGCAAGCCGAGCCACCAAGCCAAGCCGAGCCACCAAGCCAAGCCGAGCCATCAAAGCCGACTCAGTCATTGAAGCCATCAGCCGGTCTACGATCCAGGCGTGGACCGCCAGCTCAGCAAAATCCGGCGAATCAGAGCCTGCCACGTGGTGGACCTAGACCCTTAAAGGGTCTACAAAATTTTATCGCGGCTCACAGGGCAATCTGGTCATTTCACTCGGTGACAGAAGCGTTGATTGGTTGCGGTGTGCGGTGCGGCCGGTCTACGCGGTCCATGGGAACAGTAATTGCGCGATCGGACGGCTGCGGTTGATTGCGGTTAAGATCGGACGGTCAGCATTTTTTTCGGTTGCCAATTTCACTCGGATCACCATCAAACGGCAGCGCCTGATTCCAGCTTCGATCCGACGGTCCAGAACGCTCCCGGCGGTGATCAGGACTCCCGAAGCGCGATTTGCGGCCAGATTTCCTCGATCAAGCGCGATCGGACGGCCAGTATTTAATTCGAGCTGATCTGGGCTGATAGGCATCCGATTTTGATGATTTTTGAACCGTTCGATTCCTATCGGATAGCCTGATTTTACCAGATTTACCAGAGACGTAACAGGATTGTTTTTATTCAAATTTTATTCAAATTTTTACGATTACAAAGGGAATTAGTCCCATATTGCTTTTAGAAATAAATATCTACCTCTTCTAGCTCTATAAAAAGGATCCTAAGCCTCTAAGAAAGGAGGAGGGTTGGAAGAGAAGCTAAGGTATAGGGTGGAAGTCAAGCTCGGGATTAAAGGTTGCTTCAAAGCTGCGGTGCTGCTGAGAAGAAGAGCCGGTCTTCTACGCCATCTTCATGCCTACGCCGATCTGCGATCTTCATCTAGTTTTTTTTTCCTTTAATTTCTTGTATTAAAATTCTGAATTTTCTTTAATTTCTTGTATTTAAATTCTGCATCTTAGTTTTAAATTTAATAAAGAAAGTTTCATTATTCTTTTCAATTCTAGCTCTTTAAATTATTTGTTCTTTATTGCTTCTTTAATTTTACTATAAGTAGTTGCTAAGATCTAAATAGTAGATCTTAGTATCAAATTTATTTTTGCATAATTTAAATTCTATTTTTATTTATAGATCTATTTTTTCGACTTTAATCTTTGCTTTCTTTTCTTAAAAAAAAAAAAAATCAAAGATTTTAGAAATAAATCATTGCCTCTCTGTGGATTCGACCCGACTCACCACTTTCTTCATAATTTTTAATTAGTTTAAAAAGTAAAGAGTCGGATTTAAATTGATAAACACGGTGTCTTAACGACAGCATCGTGTCCCTATCAAGTTTTTGGCGCCGTTGCCGGGGAGGCATAAAAATTAAAATTTCTTTATTTCTTTGATTTTTTTTTTTTACTGCCTACTCATTATTTTTTTTATTTATTTTGCAGAAAAGAAAAAAAAAAGGAACAAGGAAGATTAGGGCACGAACAAAACTCTCAATCCTATTCGGTGAGATCATTCCTAAACCCTAAATCTCTTTCTTTATTTTTAATATTTGCTTTATTTTAAATTAATTAAAAATATTACCTACATAAACCTAATTAAAAATCTCATCACAAGATTAGAAACCCTAATTATTTAGAGCATCCATCATATTAGTTTTTATTCTTATTTTTGGTGATTGCTGGAGTCAAGGTAAGCCTTTTTATAATTTAATTAATTAGTTTAAATTGCATAGAACTCTTTGATTGGAATTTTTTTTCATTTGCATATTTCATATTAAACCAAATTAAGGGCACAACCCATTAAACAAGATAAGGTGGGGATTTGATCACCCTTCCTTAGCCCACAAACAACCAACCAGCATCCTGCATTAACCCAAACCTTAAATCTTAAAATCAATTAGACATTAACCTTTAAGGATATTCGAGCTCAATAGGACAAGAAATCCTAAGAGTTGAACCAAGTTAGGATTAATCAATTTGACTGGTGTCTAGGAAAGTGGTTCAGGGACGATTGGGCCCGAAAGAAGGTGGTTACTTAATTGGTTCTGTTCGCTTACCTGGCCAAGCACAATTGGTGTCTAAGGCAAGCAACGGAGGGACTCCCACCGACTTTACACTTACCTGGCCAGTTGATTGGTTAATCCTCTATTTGGAGGGCTTGAAGGTGATCTTGGCAGTTAGGAGCTGTCTAGATCTAGGATAACTCTTAGTCAGGATTGATTGCCTAACTTGTTTGCCAAATAATATCTAACATAAAAATTAACTCCTCCCTATCTTCTCCAGATTTAAGATTCTTTAGGATTTTTCCTCTTCTTTCTTTCTCTCTTCTTTTCTTAAAAAAATAAATAAATTAAAAAAAATAATAATAATAATTTAAAAAAAAAAAAAAAATTGAACCATATATCAAATTGCACTAGTACATGCACGGTAGAAGATCACTTTTACCTGACCTAGTTAAACCAGATCCTGAAATTGAAAGACTAATTCATTTAAGACCAGGTAATCAAATGGCTGGAAATCGTGAAGAACCACCTAGGCAGATGAAGGAATACTTTATTCCTTCCACCTACAACCCATCGACTTGCATCCACATACCTGATATCCCTGCTAGTCACTATGAGATTAAGTCAACCACAATCCAGATGCTCCCATCTTTTTATGGGAATGCCAATGAAGACCCTTACAAACATCTGGATGAGTTCTTAGAAATCTGCTCTACGGTAAAAATTCAGAATTTTTCTGATGATGCCCTTAGACTGACCTTGTTCCCTTTCTCATTAAAAGATAAAGCCAAGTACTGGCTTGGCACATTAGGAAGAACAATTCAAACATGGGCAGAGATGCAACATGAATTTCTTAAGAAATTTTATCCCATAGGACGAACCAATACCATGAGGCGAGCCATCACGGGATTTGCTCAGCTTCCAGGGGAACAAATTCATGAATCATGGGAAAGACTTAAGGAACTCCTTAGAAAATGCCCACACCATGGTCTATCTAAGTGGCAAATTGTACAAGCTTTCTATGAAGGTTTAGGAGATCAATATAAGCAGATGGTTGATGCATCCTGTGGAGGTGCATTCATGAGCAAAAGTGAGGATGAAGCTTATACCTTGTTTGAAACTTTAAGTGAAAACTCTATTAACCATGCTTCATTATCTTCTTATGAAAGATCAATTTCTCAACAAAAACGGGCAGGAATTTATGAGATCAAAACTTCGGAACTCAATTCTAAGGCAGATTTGAACATAATAGCACAAAAATTAGATAAAGTCGACCTTATTGCACAGAAATTAGATCAATTCCTAAACTTAGGTCAACAATCCCCTGCACAATACACACCAGCTTCTAATTATCAAGTGATTTGCTCTATTTGTGCTAGCCCAACACATCATGTAAGTGAATGTCCCACGGTTGCACAATTACCACCTCTTATCCAAGAACAAGTCCAAGCTGCTCAAGGTTACTCAAAACCACTTAATGACCCATATTCAAATTCATATAATCCTGGTTGGAGAAACCATCCTAATTTCTCTTGGAAACCACAACAAACTCAGGCTCAGACCCAAATCCCACCAGTTCAGAATTATCAAAATAGGCCCCAATACCAGAACTATGCCTATAATAAGGGTCAGCCTAGTCAGTCTTCTCAACCACTACATTATAATCAACCCTCATACCCACCTCCTCAACAGACCAATCTAGCCGACGATAAATTCAATCAACTTCAACAATTAATTCTAAGCCAACAACAATCAATCGCCAGACTAGAAGCTCAAATAGGACAAATAGCTGAGTCTAGCATGAGGAGAGAACCGGGTCAATTACCAAGCCAACCAATTGCAAATCCTAAAAATAATCCATCCAATGTCTATCAACCACCTGGATTTACTCATCCATCTAACATTCCACCTAAGAACCCCCAATTAGAAAATGCCAAAGCAATATCTGAACTTAGAAGTGGTAGGATTCTTAAGGACCCATATCAAGACCAGGTGATAGAGGCCAATACTGATGTTAGCCAAGATGAGAAATTTGAAGAAGAGGATAATCATATAGAAGAACTTGAGCTTAAGACTGGTACTGACACTGATAAGATGGATAAAGAAAAGAAGAGAACAGATGAATTAGCTGAGACATATAAACCCAAAGCCCCGTTCCCTTCGGCCTTAGAAGCAGGCTCTTCTCGCAAAAAGCAAGAAACACGCAACAAGGAGCTAATGGAACTATTTAAACAAGTTCATATTAATTTACCCCTCATCGATGCAATTCAGCATGTTCCAGCCTATGCTAAATTTCTTAAAGAACTCTGTACCCAAAAGCGTGAGCCACGAACCACCAAAAGAGTTATGCTATCCGAGGATGTAAGTGCGGTCCTGTTAAATCCAATACCTCAAAAGATGAAAGATCCTGGTGCACCCTTAATTTCATGTGTTATTGGAGGTATAACCTTTGACCGAGCATTACTAGACTTAGGAGCTAGTGTAAACCTCCTTCCAACCTCGGTTTATGAAAAATTTGGGATTGGAGAATTAAAACCCACGTCAGTCATTTTGCAATTAGCTGATAGATCTATAAAAACACCGCGTGGTTTAATTGAGGATGTTCTAGTTAGAGTAGATAAATGTTATTTTCCTGTAGACTTTCTCATACTTGACATGGAACCATCCCAAGAGCTGAACCAAAATCCCATAATTTTAGGACGTCCATTCTTAGCAACCGCGAATGCCAATATCAACTGTAAAACGGGAGCTATGGATATTTCTTTTGGGAATCAAAAAGTAAGAATTAATGTTTTTAATACCCCAAAGTACACCCAAGAGGAGGAAGACTGCTTTGTAATCAATCAGATAGATGAAATAGTTGAATCTAATTCCTCCTTAGATTTACTACAAGATGATGAACCCACTGAAGATACTCAAACCCAGGAAGTAAATACCCTGCTTAATTTACCTCAACCATCACATTCATTACCTTGGTCAGTGAAAATTGAGCCCTTACCTGAGCGAAAAATTGAACCAACTACGTCCTTCAATTCAGGCCCCACCACAACTTGAACTAAAACCTTTACCTGAATCACTTAAGTATGTATTTTTAGGATCAAAGAAAACCCTACCAGTAATAATTGCTTCCAACTTAACTACTGAACAGGAAAACCAATTGGTAAATATTCTAAAAACATATAAAGAGGCCATAGGGTGGACCGTTGCCGATTTAAAAGGAATTAGTCCGTCAATATGCATGCACCATATTTATACAGAAGATAATGCCAAACCAACTCGAGAGATGCAAAGAAGGCTTAATCCTAACATGCAAGAAGTAGTCAAGAAAGAAGTAATTAAATGGTTAGATGCTGGAATTATTTATCCTATCTCTGACAGCCACTGGGTGAGTCCTACACAAGTTGTTCCAAAAAAATCTGGACTTACGGTTGTCCGCACTGAACATGGAAACTTAGTACCAACACGACTTTCCACTGGGTGGCGTGTCTGCATAGATTATAGAAAACTCAATACAACCACCCGAAAAGATCACTTTCCCTTACCCTTTATCGATCAAATCCTAGAAAGACTAGCAGGCCAACAATACTTTTGCTTTTTAGATGGATACTCGGGATACAATCAGGTAGCAATCTACCCAGGAGATCAAGAAAAGACCACCTTTACATGTCCTTATGGAACCTTTGCTTTTCGTAGAATGCCATTCGGATTATGTAATGCACCTGCAACTTTTCAACGGTGCATGATGTCAATATTTTCAGACATGATAGGAGATTTCTTAGAAATATTCATGGATGACTTTTCGGTCTTTGGAGAATCTTTTGAGAGTTGTCTCAACAATTTGAAGAAAATATTAAAACGATGTATTGAGGCTAATCTAGTGTTAAGCTGGGAAAAGAGCCACTTCATGGTTCAAAAAGGGATCGTTTTAGGACATATAGTATCCAAGAAAGGGATTGAGGTAGATAAAGCTAAAGTTGAACTAATTTCTAAACTTCCTCCTCCCACTTCTGTCAAACAAATTCGATCTTTTCTTGGTCATGTAGGATTCTATCGTCGCTTCATCAAAGAGTTCTCTAAAATTTCTCGTCCTTTGTGTAATCTCCTTGCTAAGGATGTTTCTTTTAACTTTGATGAAAATTGTCTTAAAGCTTATGAAATTTTAAAAGAAGCTGTGACCAAAGCTCCAATCATACAACCTCCTAATTGGTCACTACCTTTTGAAATTATGTGCGATGCCTCAGATTTTGCCATAGGAGCTGTCCTAGGCCAAAGGGTAAACAAATGTCCTGTAGTGATCTATTATGCTAGTAGAACTCTGAATGAAGCACAAATGAATTATACCACCACTGAAAAAGAGTTGCTAGCCATTGTGTTTGCCCTAGAAAAGTTTAGATCATATTTATTAGGATCAAAAATCATAATTTACTCGGATCATTCAGCCTTGAGATACCTGCTCTCAAAGAAAGATGCTAAACCACGATTAATTAGATGGATTTTACTGTTACAAGAATTTGACATTGAAATTCGAGATAAGAAGGGATCTAAAAATGTTGTAGCAGACCATCTGTCTAGGATCCTAGTGAAAGATAATGAACCTGTATCAATCAGAGAATCTTTTCCAGATGAACAATTGTTAACAGTTTCACATACAAAGACTCCTTGGTTTGCAAATATTGTCAATTACTTAGTCATAGGACAAATTCCTGATGGCTGGTCTAAGAATGAAAAGGATCGATTCTTTGCTCAAATCAAATATTATTTTTGGGAAGATCCTGAGCTTTTTAGAATTTGTGCTGATCAAATCATTCGTAGATGTGTTCCTGAATCTGAACAATGGAGTATCTTACAATTTTGTCATACTCTTGCTTGTGGAGGACACTTTTCTGGACGAAAAACTGCGGCCAAAGTGTTACAAAGTGGTTTTTATTGGCCAACATTATTTAAGGATGCCCATACTTTTAGTCAGGAGTGTTTTAAGTGTCAAGCCTTAGGGAATATTTCAAAGAAAGACATGATGCCTTTGAACCCCATTTTAGTGGTTGAAATTTTTGATGTATGGGGAATTGATTTTATGGGACCTTTTCCACCTTCCAATGGATTTGAATACATTTTGGTAGCTGTTGATTATGTTTCTAAATGGATTGAAGCAATAGCAACTCGAACCAATGATCATAAAGTAGTCCTAAAATTTATTCAGAAGAATATCTTTTCCAGGTTCGGATTTCCACGTGCTATCATTAGTGACGGGGGTACCCATTTTACAAATCATCAATTTAGAACTTTATTACGAAAATATGGGGTGACACATAAGATAGCTACACCATACCATCCGCAAACAAGTGGTCAGGTAGAAGTCTCTAATAGGGAAATCAAGAATATCTTACAAAAGACTATTAGGCCTGATCGAAAAGATTGGTCAGATCGATTGGATGATGCATTATGGGCCTATAGGACAGCTTATAAAACCTCCCATTGGAATGTCTCCCTATAGATTAATCTATGGAAAAGCATGTCACCTTCCGGTAGAACTTGAACATAAAGCATATTGGGCAATAAAATAATTAAATTTTCAATTTAAACAAAGCTGGTTCCAATCGGATGTTACAATTAAGTGAATTAGAAGAATTAAGGCAAGAAGCTTATGAAAATTCAAAAATTTATAAGGAAAAAATGAAAGCCTTCCATGATAAACATATTTCAAGAAAAACCTTTGAGCCAAATCAACAAGTCTGGTTATTTAACTCAAGGCTTCGATTATTTCCTGGAAAACTAAAATCCAGATGGGATGGACCTTATATAGTTAATCATGTATTCCCACATGGTGCAATTAAACTCTATGATCCCAGGACTAAAAATTTTTTTAAGGTAAATGGCCAAAGGCTTAAACCATATATTGAAGGGATATCATTACATCGAAATATTGATCAAGTGCAATTAATAGAACCACAATGAATTAAACTGCATCTTGTCTGGCTGAAGACAATAAACTTAGCGCTTATTGGGAGGCAACCCAATACTTCTTGAATCTAATTTATTTATTTATTTATTTTTTTTTTAGGCTAAGTTGGAGAACCAAAAAGTGGGAGAAGGATCATAAGCTTCAAGACCCATGCTAAATAAATAAACATAATTTACACTCTTTTATTGAGGACAATGTCAATTCAATTGGGTAAAAAGTAAAAAAAAATATATTTAAAAAAAAAAATAATAATAATAAAAAAAATAAAATAAAACAAATATATATATATATAAATAAATAAATAAATCAATAAAAATAAAAATTAATAATAATAATAATAATAATAATAAAATAAATAAAGTATTAAAAAAAATTTTAAAAAAAAATTAAACTAAATAAATAAATAATATATATAATAATAATAAAACTATTAAAAATAATAATAATAATAATAAAAATAAAAATTTTGAACAAACCATATTTTGGGAAAGAGAATCTTAAGCAAAATAAACTAGGATAAGTAATAAAGTTAGAAAGTATTAACTAATAATGGTAGCGAGTCAAGAAGCAGATTATTTGGTCAGACCATTAGCAACCTACTTAGGTCATTTAAAGGCTAACAGCACTTCTACTTGCACATGCACACTAATGAAGCACAGCAAGTGTTTGATTATAAGGCTAAATTGAGGATTCAATTATCACTAAAAATTGATTCAATTATCACTAAAAATTGATAGTTTATATATACTTCAATTAAAGAAACTTGAATTTAAGGAAAGAGCTACCTGCTTCTAAATAAAAAAAAAAAAAAAAAAAAAAAGAGTGCAAAAAATAGAGTATATGTGGATTGCCCTAAACTAGAACTTTGCACCTTAAATGTAGAAGTTCACATCAAATGGTGAAGGGAAGGCCAGGATGCTCAGCACAATTTAAAAAAAAAAAAAAAAAAAAAAAAAAAAAAGAAGCAGTGTGAAAGCTACCTTAATTCATGCACTTAACTTGGGAGTATATAAAACTAACCAAAATAGGTGATAAAAAGAAGATTCATTTGCCCTTTGAATCAACACCCAAATGCTAAGTTAGTATTCACGACACAAAGTGCTGAAAATCTTTAGATGAACTCTAAGAAAGTTTCTAATTAATCTGCTGTGAAATTTACTTCTGAAACTCAATACTTAGTTAGTGATACTGTCTAAACTTTTGATCTTAAATTCTAGATTTATTTTTGTGAAAGAAGATCTCAACAAAATATGGTAATTGATCTAAACTAAATTCTTTCTTTACTCGAGGACGAGCAAAGCTTAAGTTGGGGGGTGTGATAAGCATCGTAAATTCACCAATAAAAGTATTAATTTATTAATTAATTTATATTAATTTTTAAGAATTATCAATCAATTTATATATAATTTTTGAAAAATTCATATTTTTATTAATTAAAAAATTAATTAAAAAATAATAATAAAAAAATAATAAAAATTAAAAAATAAAATTTTATTATTAAATAGAAAGAGCTCATTTTTTTGATCACAACGAAATAAATTTCAAGTAAAACGGAGCTAAAATGAAAAAGATATGAATTTTTAAAAAAAATATAAAATAAATAAAAAAAATAAAAATAAAAAAAAAAGAAAACGGCTCAAGCCGGCTCCGCAAGCCGAGCCACCAAGCCAAGCCGAGCCACCAAGCCAAGCCGAGCCATCAAAGCCGACTCAGTCATTGAAGCCATCAGCCGGTCTACGATCCAGGCGTGGACCGCCAGCTCAGCAAAATCCGGCGAATCAGAGCCTGCCACGTGGTGGACCTAGACCCTTAAAGGGTCTACAAAATTTTATCGCGGCTCACAGGGCAATCTGGTCATTTCACTCGGTGACAGAAGCGTTGATTGGTTGCGGTGTGCGGTGCGGCCGGTCTACGCGGTCCATGGGAACAGTAATTGCGCGATCGGACGGCTGCGGTTGATTGCGGTTAAGATCGGACGGTCAGCATTTTTTTCGGTTGCCAACTTCACTCGGATCACCATCAAACGGCAGCGCCTGATTCCAGCTTCGATCCGACGGTCCAGAACGCTCCCGGCGGTGATCAGGACTCCCGAAGCGCGATTTGCGGCCAGATTTCCTCGATCAAGCGCGATCGGACGGCCAGTATTCAATTCGAGCTGATCTGGGCTGATAGGCATCCGATTTTGACGATTTTTGAACCGTTCGATTCCTATCGGATAGCCTGATTTTACCAGATTTACCAGAGACGTAACAGGATTGTTTTTATTCAAATTTTATTCAAATTTTTACGATTACAAAGGGAATTAGTCCCATATTGCTTTTAGAAATAAAGATCTACCTCTTCTAGCTCTATAAAAAGGATCCTAAGCCTCTAAGAAAAGGAGGGTTGGAAGAGAAGCTAAGGTATAGGGTGGAAGTCAAGCTCGGGATTAAAGGTTACTTCAAAGCTGCGGTGCTGCTGAGAAGAAGAGCCGGTCTTCTACGCCATCTTCATGCCTACGCCGATCTGCGATCTTCATCTAGTTTTTTTTCTTTAATTTCTTGTATTAAAATTCTGAATTTTCTTTAATTTCTTGTATTTAAATTCTGCATCTTAGTTTTAAATTTAATAAAGAAAGTTTCATTATTCTTTTCAATTCTAGCTCTTTAAATTATTTGTTCTTTATTGCTCTTTAATTTTACTATAAGTAGTTGCTAAGATCTAAATAGTAGATCTTAGTATCAAATTTATTTTTGCATAACTTAAATTCTATTTTTATTTATAGATCTATTTTTCGACTTTAATCTTTGCTTTCTTTTCTTAAAAAAAAATAAAATCAAAGATTTTAGAAATAAATCATTGCCTCTCTGTGGATTCGACCCGACTCACCACTTTCTTCATAATTTTTAATTAGTTTAAAAAGTAAAAAGTCGGATTTAAATTGATAAACACGGTGTCTTAACGACAGCATCGTGTACCTATCACCGACTCTATCAGGAGTCGAGCTGGCTCGACTGCATATCATTCAAACCTTATCTTTTGTCTGCCTGAGATAGCCAGCTCGACTACATCCTGAGTCAGCTTGGTTTTAGCCCGAGCCAGCTTGACTGCGTATCCGAGCCAATCCGCCTGTGTGTCAGCCCCTTATCTTAGCTGATTCTTCTCTTGGCTTTGGTCCTTTGCTCCATCTTATGTTCCAGGTCTTCAAAGCACCTACCAAGGCCCCCTCAAGGTCCTCACATTTGAACCTCAAGTCCGTGCAGGACTACATGCTACCTTCACCCTAGGACAACTTCTATCCTAGCCTTAGGACCACACCCATCCTAATATTCTAAAGCCAATACCTTGGCTCCTCTCGTGACCCCCCAAGGCTTGGGAGCACCACACCAGATCCTACACTTCAGACCTATCAATCTTGGTACCATCCTCTATAAGGCATGTGCTAGGATCTTGGTCAGATGACTAAAGACAATTGTGCCTTATTTGATCAGTCTAGAGCAGGGTACTTTTGTCAGCAATAGGTGTATCACCAATAATATCTTTGTTGGGAGTAAAATAGCTCTTGTTGAAGTTCGGATGACCTCCAATACATGTATGCTGGATGACCTTCTCAACCATGATCAGCAACCTTCCTCGAACGACTACAAAACTCATCAAAGATATGATGAACTTCGTCCGGCCAAACTTGAACCATGAAGGAAGTTGTTAATTGACTCTAGTCCTGGTATTAGTAGAACCCTATTGAATATTAAATCCCAGCACCGGCCGACTTTGTTTATGAAAGATCTTGAGAGCAACCGAATTTCTTCATGATAGATAGCATATCTCATCAACCTTATGTCAGGAATCCCATCCAGTCAAATTCCTCTCTAGTCAAATTCCATTTTGGCTGAACTTCTTGCTATACTTAGTAGATAGCGGTCGATCTTGTAAGTAACCGAGTTCCTTCATCCCTTTCTAATAATTGTAGATCTAGCCAGCTTATATCTTGCATATCGGATAGGCGAGTTTGAACAGTAAAAGGACCTCATCATCGGTATAAGTCTGATTTTCAATTTGGAATAAATAGCAGCCACTCTGCAGATAATGATATCAGCACTCTTTCAATCCGAGCTTCAGGCTGACCTTGAGTATTGGCCGAACTTCCTCCAGAGGGTAGGATTATGATTCTAATCAAAGAATCCATTATCTTCTCTAACTTTCAGTCTAGAATAGTTGTTCGCTCTTGATCGACCTTAAAGATGGCCGAACTCCTTAAGACTGCCGCAGACAACACCAATAGACTAATTGATTGCAAGCTTGTCATCTGATTATTTGATAGCCGATCTTCAAGTTCAGCCAATCAGATTTTGAGTTCTTCTTTCTAGTATGGACGGCTTACCAACAAATATAGAAGTCTCCAATCTCTTGTCCGAGCTCTAATATATTAACTTCAACCATCTACAAGTCATGATAAATGATAGCTCACTCTCCATAATAAACTCCACATGGCCCAAACGGCCTATTGATATTTTGTTATGGCTGTCACTTTTATTCTATTATAAGCTTCATCTACATAAGAGATCCTTCAGATACGTTTTCTTCTCTAAGCACTAAGCTCTCCTCTCTGCTCTAAATTCTCATAAGTACTCCATTCTTGTTGGCCAGAGAACCAACTTGACCGTCGGAGGATGCTATCGGAGCTAACTTTGGTCAGGACTTTTATCTTGCAGGTCTTGTTAGTGGCCTCATCTTCTCTAACTCCAGTGAATTTCGACGTCAGCATCATTTTCTGCATCAATAGGATTGGCGTTAGAGGAAGGACTCCACTTAGCCCTTATTCCTAAAAGAGTACCTAGTCGAGTTCATTTTCTTTCTCATTTTTACTCTATTTTCTTTTAATCTCTTCTTATTCCATTAAAATGTTGCCCAAGAAAGCTTCAATATTAACTCGATGATCCATCACCTCTATCACCAAATCTCATCCAGATCAGCCTACTTCAATCTTATTGCTGGCACCTCAAGCTCCACCAACAGCTATGGTGGATCTAGAGCAGTTTAACCTACTGGTACAGCAGGTTAAAGATCTCACTAAAGTAGTGCAGGCCATACATCAACCTCCGATGGTAGTCCAGCTGGAGAGATCCTTGCTGAAATGTCGAGATTTGGTGCAGGGAAGACTCACCTTGATGAGCCAACCGGTAACTCCTGGGAAGGAAAAGCAGAGAGTAGAGAGCCCTTGTTCCGATCATGATTCCACCCTAGAGGGATCACTGCCCTCCTCCAACTAGTCATGCTTTGAGATCCATGATTGAGATGTTATTCTCAATCAGAAGCTTCAAGAAATAAATCAGTGGATCGAGAAACTCCGCCATGTTGCCTCCACTCACCATGATGATATCTGCACCGATCCTCCATTCTCTGCCTATATCATGTAGGAACCCTTCCCGTCGAACTTCAAACTCTCCTAGCTTAAGAGTTATGATGGGACCACCGACCAAATCGACCACTTTTTGGTCGATCCTCCAAGCCTGAAAAGAGATGTCGCTCGAATTATTATCCAGTGTAGAACGTGTGTCGTGGCCAAGCAAAGAAAATAGAACATAGGCCTATACACACCCTTACCTATACCAGATTATCCTTGGCAAGACGTTAGCATGGATTTTATTTTAGGCTTATCTAAGATAGTTAGGAAGCATGATTCAGTTCTAGTGGTTGTAGATAGATTTTCAAAAATGGCCTATTTTTTGTCCTGTTTCTAAACATCGGATGTGATAAGTGGTAAAAATATACTAATAAAAATATTAAATTATAAAATAAATTAATTTATTTTATTAGAAATTGATACTTTCATTAATCTTATGTAGGAAAGAAGGCCACCAATGTGAAGATCTCATTTTTCTGATTCAGATGAAAAAATTTTCAGGCAAAACGGACTTCAAACGAGCCCAGAATTGAATTTCAAAAAAAAAAAAAAAATCACCGACGCAACGCTGACGTCAGGATGATGTCAGCATTTTTCGCGGCGCACGGTGGACCATCTGAAGGATAATTCGGGAATTTTATAGTATAAAGAGCGCTCTGATTGGCTGAAGAACGCGGCGGTCCATGCAACACCGGGCTCGCGCACGATCCATGGAGGGCAATTTGGGAATTCTGATTGATCTAATGGACGGTTTTCACTGAAGCTTGATCGGACGGACGAGAAGAAGGCGCTGATGGACGGCATCCGCAGCTCCCGATCGAGATCCAACGGACGAGATTCATCCCGACGTTAAAACTAAAGATCTGAAGGCTTATTTCAACACGATCGGACGGCCCAGATTTGATCCAATGGATGATCCAATGGCTGATATTAAATCCGACTTGATCTGGGTTATTTTAAAGGCTTTTTGAGTGATTTTTGGACCGTTTGATCAACATCGGACGGGCATAATTATCCAAATCTTAATTTGAGTTGATTTAGGAGTCCTAAACCTAATTTTTGATGGATTTTAGGAAAATAAAACTCTTTACCTATAAAAGAACCTAGTGTTGTCGTCAGAAAAAAAAGATAGAGAGAGAGAGGAAGAATTAGAAAGAGAGAGAGGAAGAATTAGAGAGAGATAAAGAGAGAGGGGGAGAAAGAGAGGGAGGGAGAAAAAGAGAAAAAAGAGAGAGGAGAGAGATAAAAAAAAAAGTGATTTGTGAGAAAATCAAAAAAGTTTTTTTTGATTTTTCTTCGACGATCAAGACATCGATCAAGGAGCCTCTTCTTCTTCGCCAAGTTCTCTACATCAAGAGCAGCAGACAATCAATTTCAGCAATCAAACAGTCTAATTTCTTCATGTCTTTTATTTTATTTGCTATTTTTAAATTTATTATCATGAACTAAATTTTATTTTACTAAGGCTAAGGTGTAGCCACTCTTTTGATGCAATATTCAGTATGATTTATTTTTAAATTTTATTCATGAGGAGTATATAAATCTGATCTTAATGCTTTTAGATTACTGGCCATCTTCTAATTGATCTGATGAACATAGATGTTACGGACCAAGTACATCTATGTTAATGCTTCTTGATTATATACCTTGTATTATGAATCAAATTAGAATTCATATGCATGCGGGAATTTTAGTGCGCTTTGGACGCAGCGTATTTTAATTAGAGGGTTTCACAAAACCTAATGCATTAATATTTATTTAAATTACACCTGGACCAAAGGATAATTAATAAATATTAATAGTTTTGCTATGCCTGGACCAAAGGGTAGTGAATAAATTAGGAGACTCCACCGTCACATGAAATAAAATTAATCTAAAAATCTGAATATTGTATTGACTGAGTTGGTGAACCGATTGCCTTAGTAATCCATTGCTCTTGAATTTAAAACCCTAATAATTTACACTCTCTCTATTTAATTAAAAACTTTTAATTATTTTTTTATTTTTTCTTTAATTTCTTATTCTCATAAATCGATCTTCTAAATAAAGCATAGGAAAGAGCTTTTCAGTACTTATTTTTCAATCCTCTAGGGACGATACTCTACTCATTCACTTTATTACTTGATCGACTGGTGCACTTGCCATAGCTATAAATTAGCACGCATCAAGTTTTTGGCGCCGTTGCCGGGGATTGTGTCTAAAACAATATTGAAATTTTGATCCTAGCTTTACTTTAGAAATTTATTTTTAATTTTTATTATTAAAAAAAAAATTTAGTGCATGACACGTACTGGACATAGTAACTTACTACCTTTAGATCCAGAAATTGAAAGAACCATTAGAAGACTACAACAAGAGAGAAACATGGCAGCTGAAGATCCTAACGACATCAATCTAGGATTGGATATGGCGACTGAAGGACAGCATGAAGCTATTCGACCAGTACATCATCCATTAAATGATTACATCACACCATCTGTAGCCGATGCAGCTTCGAGCATCAGGAGACCGCCTGTACGAGCAAACAACTTCGAAATAAAGTCGGCGATGATCCAGATGATTCAATCAACTGTCCAATTCAGTGGACACGTGCATGATGATCCGAATGCCCATATTTCTAATTTTCTTGAACTTTGTGATACTTTTAAAATTAATGGGGTGTCGGATGATGCTATTAGATTAAGGTTATTTCCTTTCTCTTTATGGGATAAAGCTAAAAATTGGCTTCATTCTCTTCCTGCAGGTTCTATCACAACTTGGGATGTCCTAGCCCAAAAATTCTTAGCCAAGTACTTTCCACCTTCCAAGACTGCTAAGATGCGCAACGATATCACTTCTTTTATGCAGATGGACATATGGAGACACTATATGAGGCTTGGGAGCATTTCAAGGAACTGCTGAGGAGATGTCCACATCATCAACTATCCGTATGGCTTCAGGTACAAACTTTCTATAATGGTTTATCTCCTACTAATCGATTCTATGATTGATGCAGCAGCAGGAGGAACCATTAATCAAAAAATGGAGGAAGAAGCCTTCGATCTGATCGATGAGATGGCATCAAATAGCTATCAATGGCAGACAGAGCGCATGATGCCAAAAAGACTAGCAGCTGTGCAGGGAGTAGATTGCGTGCCAACTTTACTAGCTGAAATTGCAGCCCTTAGAGCCGAAGTCAACAACTTAAAGGGAACAGCTATGCATGTTCAGAGCATTACTTGTGACCTGTGTGGAGGAGGACACGATACGAGCAATTGCCAGACAGGTAATCCTTTTGCTAAAACAACTGATACAGCTAATTATATTGGATAATTTTTTCAGGCCGCAACAAAACAATCCCTACTCCAACACATACAATCAAGGGTGGAGGCAGCATCCAAATTTCTCATGGAGCAATCAAAATGCAGCACAACAACCACCCCCGGGATTCCAAGTACCTGAAAAGAAGTCCAACATGGAAGAGCTGATGGTCAAATTTATGCAAAACCAAGAAGCAACTATAAAAAATTTGGAAGCCAAACTTAGGCAGGACCAAACAGCAGCAATTCGAAACTTGGAGATGCAAATAGGTCAAATGGCTAAGATAATCTCCGAGAGACCTCAAGGATCCTTGCCAAGCAATACGGAGACAAATCCAAGGGAGCAAGTCAATGCTATCACCCTAAGAAGTGGTACAAAGCTGGAGGAGCCACATCAGAAGAAATGAGACTGAAGAGCCAACTACAAATAAGGAACCATCAACTCAAATTCGTCAGTCACCAAAACAACCAGCAGATGGATGGTCTCCAGGTATACGATTTGCTGATCCAAATGTGAAGCCCTACGTGCCACCACTACCATTCCCAGAGAGACAAATACAGCATCCAGATAAGAAATTTTCTAACTTTTTCAAAATTTTAAAGAATTTACATATTAATATTCCTTTTGTAGATGCTATTACTCAAATGCCCAGGTATGCCAAGTTTCTCAAAGAAATCCTAACAAATAAGAAAAAGCTGAAGGAGCATGAGAGAATAAATTTGAATGAAGAATGCTCAGCAATACTTCAAAATAAATTACCACAGAAGTTAAAAGACCCAGGGAGTTTTACTATCCCCTGCATTATTGGTGATTGTAGTTTTGATAAAGTTTTATGTGATTTAGGAGCAAGCATAAATCTCATGCCTTTTTCTATTTTTAGGAAGCTGGGTCTAGGAGAACCAAAGCCTACCACTATTACTCTTCAATTAGCCGATAGATCCATTAAATATCCAAGAGGTATAGTGGAGGATGTCTTGGTAAAGGTAAACAAGTTTATTTTTTCTGTTGATTTTATTGTTCTTGATATGGAAGAAGATTATGATGTACCCCTTATTTTAGGGAGACCCTTTTTAGCTACTGGAGGAGCTTTAATAGATGTTCAACAAGAAAAATTAATTCTTAGAGTCCAAGATGAACAAGTTACTTTTAATGTTTTCAAAGATACTAAACATATTGATGATAATCAAACTTGTTTTCTAATTGACATTATTGACAATCCATTATATGAGAATTCTGTAGAAAATAGGTTTGAGACTACAAAAGCAAGCAATGTCAAATTGAAAGAGGATTCGATCAAACATGAAAGTATTCCAATTGAAGTGGCACCAGATTGATCCACTTTAGAACTCAAAGAAAGTCAAGCTGAAGACTATAAATCAGAACTACTAGATAGGTTGTTTCTTTTCTTTTTAGTTTTGATCATTTTTCTTTTCTTTTATTTTTTTAGTAATTTGTTGTTGCTCTTTTACTGCTCTGGTGTGTATTTTCAATTTTGCAGAAAAATCAATGAGAACTCAAGCAAAATTTCAAAGCTCCAAAGAACCAGATTGAACCAAATCAGGTGTATTCCTTTCCTATCCTTTATTACATCCTTTATTTTTCTTTCTCCTTTAAGACAATGTAGAACAATAATTAAAAAAAAAAAAAAAAAAAAAACCCATGTGTCAAGAAGAAAATCTTGAGCAAGATAAACTGGATAAGTGATAAAAGATAGAATTATTTGCTAATGAATGTAATGAGTTAAAGAAGTAGATTAGTTGGTCAACTTTTAGCAGCCTACTTAGGTCATTAAAAGATTATTAGCACTTTTTATTGCACATGCACACTAACAAGGCAAAGTAGGTATTGATTATAAGGCCAACTGAGGATTTCAATTATCACTAAAAATTGGATAATTAATATACATTCTAATCAAAGAAACTTGAATTTAAGGAAAGAGCTACCTGCCTATAAATAAAGTGCAAAAGACAGAGTATATGTGGATTGCCCAAAGCCTAGTAACTGGATCTCTGCACCTAGGTCAAGTATGAAAATTCACGTAAAATGGTGAAGGGAAGGCCAGGATGCTCAGCACAGTAAAAAAAAAAAAAAAAAAAAAGAAAAGAAAAAGAAAAGGCAGTGTGAAAGCTACCTTAATTCATGAGTATAAAATTGAGAATGTATAGAAAATTGACCAAAATAGGTGATAAGAGAGGATACTTTTGTTCTTTTAATTTAATACTGAAATGCTAAAGTTAGTCATCACGAACACAAGTGCTATAGATCTTTGATGTACTCTAAGAAAGTTTTTAATTGTATTGACTGAAAAATTTGCTTCTGAAGCTCAATGCTTAGTTAGCAGTATTTTCTAAACTTTTTGACCTTTAATCCTAGATTTTATCTTTGTGATGGATAATCTTATTGAAATATGGTATTAAATAAAACATTGCTAAGGGACTAGCAATGACTAAGTTGGGGGGTGTGATAAGTGATAAAAATATACTAATAAAAGTATTAAATTATAAAATAAATTAATCTATTTTATTAGAAATTGATACTTTTATTAATCTTATATAGGAAAGAAGGCCAATGTGAAGATCTCATTTTTCTGGTTCAGATAAAAAAAATTTCAGGCAAAACGGACTTCAAACGAGCCCAAAATTGAATTTCAAAAAAAAAAAAAAACCACCGATGCAACGCTGCTGACGTCAGCATTTTTCGCGGCGCACGGTGGGTAATTTGGGAATTTCACAGTATAAAGAGAGCTCTGATTGGATGAAGAACGTGGCAGTCCATGCAACACCGAGCTCACGCACGGTCCATGGAGGGCAATTTGGGAATTCTGATTGATCTAACGGGCGATTTTCACTGAAGCTTGATCGGACGGACGAGAAGAAGGCGCTGATGGATGGCATCCGCAGCTCCCGATCGAGATCCAACGGTCGAGATTCATCCCGACGTAAAACCAAAGGTCTGAAGGCTTATTTCAACATGATCGGACGGCCCAGATTCGATCCAATGGATGATCTAGTGGCTGATATTAAATCCGACTTGATCTGGGTTATTTTAAAGGCTTTTTGAGTGATTTTTGGATCGTTTGATCAACATCGGACGGGCAGAATTAACCAAATCTTAATTTGAGTTGATTTAGGAGTCCTAAACCTAATTTTTGATGAATTTTGGGGGAAATAAAACCCTTTACCTATAAAAGAGCCTAGTGTTATCGTGAGAAAAAAAAGATAGAGAGAGAGGAAGAATTAGAAAGAGAGAGAGGAAGAATTAGAGAGAGACAAAGAGAGATGGGGGGAGAAAGAGGGAGGAGAGAAAAAGAGAGTGGAGAGAGATAAAAAAAAGTGATTTGTGAGAAAATCAAATTTTTTTTTTTGATTTTTCTTCGACGATCAAGACATCGATCAAGGAGCCTCTTCTTCTTCGCTAAGTTCTCCACATCAAGAGCAGCAGACAATTAATTTCAGCAATCAAACATAGTCTAATTTCTTCATGCCTTTTATTTTATTTGCTATTTTTGAATTTGTTATCATGAACTAAATTTTATTTTACTAAGGCTAAGGTGTAGCCACTCTTTTGATGCAATATTCAGTATGATTTATTTTTAAATTTTATTCATGAGGAGTATATAAATCTGATCTTAATGCTTTTAGATTACTGGCCATCTTCTAATTGATCTGATGAACATAGATGTTACGGACCAAGTACATCTATGTTAATGCTTCTTGATTATATACCTTGTATTATGAATCAAATTAGAATTCATATGCATGCAGAAATTTTAGTGCGCTTTGGACGCAGCGTATTTTAATTAGAGGGTTTCACAAAACCTAATGCATTAATATTTATTTAAATTACACCTGGACCAAAGGGTAATTAATAAATATTAATAGATTTGCTATGCCTGGACCAAAGGGTAGTGAATAAATTAGGAGACTCCACCGTCACATGAAATAAAATTAATCTAAAAATCTGAATATTGTATTGACTGAGTTGGTGAACCGATTGCCTTAGTAATCCATTGCTCTTGAATTTAAAACCCTAATAATTTACACTCTCTCTATTTAATTAAAAAATTTTAATTATTTTTTATTTTTTTTTAATTTCTTATTCTCATAAATCGATCTTCTAAATAGAGCATAGGAAAGAGCTTTTCAGTACTTATTTTTCAATCCTCTAGGGACGATACTCAACTCATTCACTTTATTACTTGATCGACTGGTGCACTTGCCATAACTATAAATTAGCATGCATCAGGATGCTTCGAAAGTTGCAAGAATATACCTTGATAAGATTGTTAAATTACATGGATTATCCAAAACCATTGTGTCGGATAGGGATATTAGATTCATGAGCTACTTTTGGAAAACCCTATGGCACGTTTTAGGCACAAAATTAAAATTTTCTTCTATCTTTCACCCACAAACAGATGGTCAGACTGAAGTGGTCAATAGGAGTCTTGAAAATTTATTACGTTGCTTGATTGGAGAACATATGGGTAACTGAGATCTTTTATTGCCTCGAGCTGAATTTGCATATATTAGCTCTATTAATAGGTCCATTGGCATGAGTCCTTTTGAAGTAGTTCATGGATATCAATCTAAAAAATCAATAGACCTTATCCCACTGCCCATGCATGCTAGAATTTTCGAATCTGCAGAGTCATTTGCACAGCATGTCAAGATTTTACATGAAGAGATTAGTAAAAAAATTAGTATTAGTAATAAAATTTATAAATAGAATGCAGATTCTCATCGACGTGCCCAAGAGTTTATGGAAGAAGACTATGTGATGGTTCGAATGAGGCCTGAACGATTCTCACTAGAAATTATCAAGAAGTTACATGCTCGAGGAGCAGGTCCATTTAAGATTTTAAAAAAAATTAGACCAAATGCGTATGTTGTGGACTTACCTTCTGATTTTGGGATTATCTCTACTTTTAATGTTGCAGATCTGGTCGCCTATAAAGAGCCAACTTGGATACCTAGTGAGCCATTTGAACCTGAACCAACCTTTGAGAGAGAGCCTATTCCTCAGTGTCCACCAGCCAAAATGTCAAAGCATGATTAGATTGAGAGAATTTTGGATGAGCAGATATCTCCACCTAGAGTTGAGGCTATCAACAGTACTTAGTTAGATGGCAAGGTCGATCGAAGTCTGAGGATACCCAGATCACTCGAGAAAAGCTGTAGCATATTGATCCTAATTTGCTTGAGCATCACCAAAGCAGAATCGACCTCTACTCGATAGGATCGAGTTCTCCCCACCCTAAGAGAATTGGTGCAGACACCAAAGCCACCAGAAGTTGATAACATAATTTAGATTCAATTTGGATTTAAGAAGCCATATCAGAATAACTCTACTTCAGTTATTTTATTCCAGTCCTTTTGATTTAATCAATTAGTTTTTTTGATGCATTTAGTTTTGGGTCCATAGGACCATACTTGGATTTATTTTGGATTGAGCCTTATTTAGAAAGAGACCATCATAAAGAAGCAAGCTTGGTCTACATCATCTTTAGAGCCACCATCCTCCACACATCCAGGGAGGAAATACACACGCCAGTATGTGCTATGCCCAAGGATCCTCATACCAAGTTGTGTCAGGCATCAAGCGTCCACATGGAGTTTCTTTTTTTTCCTATGATTTCTTAAGAGTTCTTAATTTTTTACTTATTTTATTAAAAGACTGATTTCTTTCCTATGGTTCCATAAAAGATAGGTATGATATATTATTGTATTTGAAAACCATACATAATGTTTTACTTTTTTATTGGGAGGGTTGATTTTTTTCTTATAAAGAAAATAGGATTCCTAAAGAAATAGGACCCTTAGGATCCTATATAAATCCATGTATCTTTTATCAATGAGACAAGGAATGAATGAATTACTTTATAATTTTCACAAACACTTGTATTGATTGCTTCGAGAGGGAGAGGGTACGAGATCCAAAATCGCTCCATGAGGGGAGGGTGTGAGGCCCACCTTTTTCTATCTCTTAAACCTTCATTTTCTTGAGATTCAGTATTCCTACGACTCCAATTCATCTTCACTATCTACCTACACAAGCCTATTCCACTAAAAGAAGATTTGTCTCCTCCAAGATTTTCATCTATCATGTAGAGAGAGAAAGAGTAATCTAGTATTTTACAGATCAAACGTTGACAAGGACCTTCATTTCTTCTCAACTAATCTTTGATTTTTACTTATTTTTTTTAGATTCGATGTTGGTAAAGATCTAATTTTTTATCGATAGATCTGCTTGGTTAAAAGATTAAGAGCCCTAATTAGGATAGTTTCTTAACTACCACGATCCGAATTCTTCTTATCTTTTTTTGAATTTTTTTGTGGGCTTAATTTCTTGCTATCTTTCATTCTATTTATATTTTTTTTTGCAATTATTCATGAGCATGTTTAATTTTTGCTATCTATCTATTTACTTTATTATTGCTAGTTATTTACTAATATCTAAAATAGCATTCATCAGCATCATTTAGATTGATCGTGCTTTGATCCTGTGTCAATCAGTCATGCCTTCTGAGCAGAGTATAGGCAACTATATTGTCTATCCTAGTAATAATGTGCCACGGTCGGACATGATTTGTTATTGACGAATAGAAGAAAGCTTGGTCTTTTCTTTTTAGTCTATCCCACATTAATTTGGGATCATAGAAGCAAAAAAATATTTAAAAATTGAAAGAGGATTATGATGAAGGAAGGAATTGGGAGATGGAGTCCGATATGAAGAGCTTCAGTGTACAAACAAAAGCGATCCAAAGTAGAAGTGCAAGCTCGATCACTTGGCCTAGGAAGCTCTAGTTCGTACTTCGAAGGGACTCCATACTGGACCCTTATCAGGAAAAGATCTTCAGAGTGCAAGGAACAAGAGATGGTCTTTGGTATGAAGGCCGGATGGGATGCTACCTTAAGATCAGCTTCTTCCCTAGAGGTGGAGTTTTGGGAGTTCGGGTCGGCCGGGCTCCTAGAACCAATAGACCAAGATACTTCGAAAAATATTTAGATCAAATAAAACTTAAAAAAATCCCAAAAAATTAGAAGAAAAAAGCTGCAAATTTTTTAAAAAAACCTAGAAAGAACAGTAAGCTCCTATGAAGAAATCAAAAGGATAAAAAATTGAAGAAAAGCAAAGGAATATAGGAAAAAAGTCGGGAGACTAACCTAAGTCGGTCGAAGGACCCGAGGGAACGGTTGAAAAAGTGGAAGGCATATGAAGGAGACGTCGACAGCCGAAGAGATTATAACAAAAGAAGAATGGGATGCCCGGAGGAGATGAAGAGTAGAAGAAGAGTGCAGGTGAAAGTAACAAGTCAGGATTGAGGGAGGTGTTTAAATAGTCAGGAGAAACTAGAGAAAGTT
>QRFJ01000288.1:39890-62244 GCA_006176705.1 Cocos nucifera
ATTTTCGATTAAGAGAATATCGTCCACGTATAAAATAAGCAATATCACTACTGGACCATTTGTCCATTTGTAAATGTAGGATTCTTCTTTGTTCTTAACGAAGCCATACGTTTTGATCACTTTATCAAAATGCATGTTTCAACTCCGAGATGCCTGCTTCAATCCATAAATGGATCTTTGAAGCTTGCACACCTTGGACTCATCTATGGATGTGAACCCTTCAGGTTGTATCATATACACCTCTTCGGTTCAGCTCTCTATTTAGAAAAACTATCTTCACATCCATCTACCAGATCTTATAGTCCAGATGGGCAGCAATGGCAAGCATGATCTGAATGGACTTGAGCATTGCCATAGGAAAGAACGTCTCATCATAGTTAATACCATAATATTGACGATACCCCTTGGCAACCAGATGGACTTTATTGATCTCCATCTTTCCGTCTGCGCCCCTCTTCCTTTTGAAGATCTATTTACACCCAGTGGGTTTAACCCCTTTAAGTAGGTCAACTAATATCCATACATCATTGATCTTCATGAAATCCATTTTGAATCTCATAGCTTCTAACCATTTCTCAGAGTCGGATCTCTGCATCGCATCCATATAAGTGATCGGATCCTCATCATTCTCATCAAGTTTGATGGGATCATCATTCTGGACCAAGAATCCATAGTATCGATTCGAATGGTGGGGTACTCTATTGGATCATCTTAATGGTGCAGGTTCACTAGGCTTTGGATCTGATTTGATCAAATCTGACTTAGGTTCAATATTCTGTGTCAGACTTTCTACTTGTTGAATTTCATCAAGTTCAACCTTAGAGGCAACAGTTCCTTCATCAAGGAACTTCTTTTCTAAAAAGATTGATTAAGGCTAACGAACATCTTTTATTCATCAGCATGGTAGAAATAGTATCCTTTAGTCTCTTTTGGGTACCCTATGAATGTACACTTGTCAGACCTAGGTCTAAGTTTGTCTATAACTAACTATTTGACATAAGCCGGGCACCCCCAAACCCTAAGGTGTGAAAGTGCTGGCTTACGTCTTGTCCATATCTTATATGGGATTTTAACTATAGACTTACTTGGAATCCTACTTAATAGATAACAAGTCGATTCGAGTGCATATCCCCAGAAGGATATCGGCAAGCTGGCAAATTCCATCACGGATCGGACCATGTCTAATAAAGTCTGATTCCTTCTTTCAGACATACCATTATGCTGTGGTGTTCCAAGAGGAGTCCATTGGGAGATAATTGCATTCTCTCCTAGATGTGTGAGAAACTCATTAGAAAGGTATTCTCCTCCTCGATCAGACTGAAGAGTTTTAATACTCTTCCCAGTTTGTTTTTCTACTTCACTTCAAAATCGTTTGAACATTTCAAAAGAATCCAACTTATGTTTCATCAGATAGACATATCCATATCTGGATAGATCATCTATAAAAGTGATAAAGTAGATATATCCACATCTGGCACTTATGCTCATTGGTCCACATACATCAGTATGTACTAGACCTAAGAGCTCATTAGCTCTCTCACCTTTTTCAATAAAAGGTGACTTGGTCATTTTACCAAAAAGACAGGACTCACAGGTTGAAAGTAATTCACAATCATTAACTTTGAGGATTTTCTTCTGAGTCAATCTGTTTATCTTGTTCTTGTTTATATGACCTAGCCTACAGTGCCATAAGTAGATATCTGATACACTATCTAATCTAGGGTGCTTGCCAGTAGAATAGACTACATTAATAGGTTGTGATAATATATATACACTATTGTTCAATTATCTACAGAAAGCAGTAACACCATTCACAATGATATTACAAACTCATTTCTTTATTAAAATTTCATAATTGTTCATGGCCAAAAAGCCTACAGAAATGATATTTAAAAAGAAACTAGGACAGAAATGATAATCACTAAGAACAACGATATGAGATTCAAATACAAGTTTCAAAATTTTTAAAGCTAGAATTAGAACTGGTCTTCCATCTCCAACGTTTAGGAATCTCTCATCTTGCTCGATCTTCTACTGACCTACAACCTCTGCAACGAATTGCAAATATGGTAAGGGCTATCGATATCTAATACCCAGTCAGTAAAATTATAAATAGAGAAATTGTAAGGAGTTATCATATAAATACCTTGCCCAGCAATAGCTTGCTTCTTTCTCTACCTATTCGAATCCAGGGAGGCAATGTACTAAGGATAGTTTCTCTTCCAGTACCCCTGCTTCTTGCTAAAGAAGCATTCGGCTTAACTCTTATCAAACTTGGTCTTTGGGGTCTGAGCCTGCACAGGTGTCCTAGCATGAATATGCACCTTCTTGGCTTTCTTCTTCTTGTTCTTCTTTTCTTTTCTAAAGGGTCAAGAATCAAAAGATGAACCTCCCACTAAGTTTACCGATCCTTTATGGAGTTGGTGATCCTTTTCAAAGTTCTGAAGTAACCCCAGTAAACCATAGTAGTTTACTGATAGGGACGCGGTGCTGTCGTTAAGACACCGTATTTATCAGTTTAATCCGACTTCTTAAAATTATTGAAAATACGTAAATAGTAGTGAGTCGGGTCGAATCCATAGGGAAGGTAGTGTTTTTAGATTTGAAATCTTTGATTTTATAAAAGAAAAAAGATAAAAAAGAAGAATTTCAAGATCAAAAGTGAAGTCGGAAAATAAAAAGCAAAAATTAAAAGATGCAGAGATTTAAACTTGGTACTAAGATCTACTAATTAGATCTTAGCATATACTTGCAAAAAATAATAATTAAAGTGCAAAAATTAAATTATAATAAAAATTAAATGTAAGAAATTAAAATGCAAAAATAAAATTTTTATTAATTAAAATTTTAAAATTTAAATACATAAAATTTAAAAAGAAATAAAATAAAATAGCCTGATCTCTGATCTTGGATCGGCATTGGCAGAAAGATGGTGTAGAAGCTCGGCTCTTCTTCTCGGCACCCGTTGCTTCGAAGCAGCCTTTAACCCATAGCCTAGCTTCGCCCTGTACCAAAGCTTCACCTTGATCGGAGATGTTCAATTTTTGATGGCCTGGGGTCCTTTTTATAGAGCTAGGAGGGCTGGATATTTTTTTCTAAAGGCAATATGGGACTAATAGCCTTTGTAATCATAAAAATACAAAGAAATTTGGATAAAATTTGAATCAAAATAGCTCTGATATGACTCTGGTAAATCTGATAAAATCCAGCCGTTCAACAGGAATCCAACGGTCCAAAAATCATCAAAATCGGATGCAGATAAGCTCAGATCGGGTCGGATTAAATTCTGGCCGTTGGATCGCGCTTGATCGAGGAAATCTGGCCGCAAATCGTGCTTCGGGAGTCTTGATCACCGCCGGCAGCATTCTGGACCGTCGGATCATCGCCTGGATCGAGCGCTGCCGTCCGATGGTGATCCGCGTGATGTTTGTATCTGAATAAAATTCGGAAGCAACCACAGCCGTCCGATCCTGACCGCAAACAACCACATCCGTCCGATCGCGCAATAACTGTTCCCATGGACCGCGTGGACCGGCCGCACCGCACACCGCAACCAATCAGCGCCGCTGTTGTCGGACGAAAAGACTAAATTACCCTTGTGAGCCGCGATAAATTTCTGTAGACCCTTAAGGGGTCTAGGTCCACCACGTGGCAATCTCTGATTCGCCGGAATTTGCTGAGCTGGCGGTCCACGCCTGGATCGTGGACCGGCTGATGGCTTCAACGGCTGAGTCGGCTTGATGGCTTGGCTTGGCTTGGTGGCTCGGCTTGCGGAGCCGGCTGAGCCGTTTTCTTTTTTTTATTTAATTTTTATTTATTTTATATTCTTTAAAAATTCATATCTTTTCCATTTTAGCTCCGTTTTACTTGAAATTTATTTCGTTGTGATCAAAAAAATGAGCTCTTTCTATTGATAATAAAATTTTATTTTTTAATTTTTATTATTTTTTATTATTTTTTAATTAATTTTTTAATTAATAAAAATATGAATTTTTCAAAAATTATATATAAATTGATTATTAATTCTTAAAAATTAATATAAATTAATTGATAAATTAATACTTTTATTGGATGAATTTATGATGCTTATCACACCCCCCAACTTAAGCTTTGCTCGTCCTCGAGTAAAGAAAGAATTTAGTTTTAAATACCTTTTAACTTTAGAGTTTCGAATTTTACCTAAGCAATTTTCAAAATGGCCATTGATATTCAGTAGAGCTTAAATGAGATATATCATTGGGGTATTAATACTTATCAATAGAAAAATTAAGTAAAGAACATTAAATTTTTCAGAACTTTTTCTAAATTATTCCACTTTTATCTCTGATTTGTCTAAACTTTCATATAGGCAGGTGTATTGCTACTTCCATCCTTCATTTATTAATTTTTATTTTCACATTGCCCACTTTTTGATGCGAATATCATTGCTTACTTAGGCAACGGGACCCGGTTACTCGGTGGGAAACCAATTTTTTTTTTTTTTTTTTTTTTTTTTTTTTTAACGTTGTACCACTATTGAGTGTCTTAACTCCTTAAGCTTTCTATTTGATCCATGTAGCGAGTCTTGGGCCAATGACTCCCAAACCAGTTGGCTTTAGGGCACTAGGTATAGAATACCCCTCGGGCTTACTAGCTCGAATCAAATAGGCTACGAGTTAAGACTAGCTTTACAACGAGCTTCTTTGCCCTTCCCACCTTTTGACGCGAAACTCAATGCTTGCTTAGGCAAAGAGGCCCGGTTACTCAGTGAGAAGTACTTGGAAACTATTTTATTAAAATAAATTTTTATATGAAGAAACGTATAGTTACCCTACACAAGCCTATAAAAAGTAGACTTTTCTTTGATGCTAGTAGAAATAATTAGAAATGCTCCAAGAAAAAAAATTTTATGTTCTGGACTTAACTCTTTATTGAATTTTCTTAATACTTGATTCCTCAATATCTCACAGATTCTCTGATCTGTGTATCAATTTTCTTTTTAAAATGCTTAGTTTAATTCGATTCTTAAGCATAATCAAGTATCTAAATACTAAATACTAACTTTTTCGAGGACTTAAAATTTTAAAATTTTTATTTTTCTCTCCCCCCAACTTAATCGACATTGTCCTCAATGGAGAAGAAAAAATAAAGGATGTAATAAAAGAACATGGAAGAATACACCTAACTCAGTATATATATATTTTTATTTATTTATTTATTTTTTTTTTTTTTTTTTTGGTCCAGCACATGCCTTTACAAATTTGAGCTCTCCCTCCAACTTATTCAAATTATCCTAAAAAGAAAATAAGATAAATTAGATAAAAACTAAATATTGGGTTGCCTCCCAACAAGCGCTAAGTTTACCGTCTTCAGCCAGACACAATGTAGCTCACTATCCTGTGTCGAATATTGGATTGACAAATTCCAATGGTTTTGGATTGCCAATCTCAGAAAGTTGATGTTGATTTTTAATCCCATTATTGATATATTCACTGTTAATTTTTGGGATATATTTTATGATTCCATTCTCAGACCCATGTTTATTAAGAATTACTCCTATTTGTTCTTCTAAAATGCTCATGAATGGAGTTTTAGGAGTTAAGTTTGATTCAATGGGTGCTGGAATGGTGACTAAAGGCGGTTTTAATTCTGGAGGTAAATTAATGTGATCCTGCTTAAACAACTCCATTGACATTTCATTACATGCCTTTTGATTTTTATAAGAAGAACCAGCTTCTAGGGTTGAAGGGAATAGGACATTAGGTTTATAAGTCTCGGGTAAATCATCTATTCTCTTTTCCCTTATTTCTATCTCATTTAAACTGGAACTAGCATCAGTACTAATTCCTGGCTTGGGTTCTTCTATGTGGTTAGTCTCAGTACTAACCAGTTCCTCTAAATTTTTATTTTGGCTAGCATCAGTACTAGCCTCTCTCACCTGGTCTTGGTATGGGTCCATAAGAATCCTATAGCTTTTAAGTTCAGGAATTACTTTGGTATTCTCAAATTGGAAGATTCTTAGATGAAACATTAGATTGATAATTTAATCCAGGTGGTTGGTGGTCATTAGGTGGGTTATTTGAAATTGGTAGGTTCGGTAGTTGATCTAGTTCTCTCCTCATGTTAGACTCAACTAATTATCCTATTTGAGCTTCTAGTCTGGCGATAGATTGCTGTTGAGTTAGAATTAATTGTTGAAGTTGGTTAAATCTATCATCAGCTAGATTGGTCTGTTGAGGAGGTGGGTATGAAGGCTGATTATAATATGATGGCTGGTTAAACTGACTAGGCTGACCATTATTATAGGCATAATTTTGATAATTTTGCTCAAGTGAAATTTGGGTCTGAGCCTGAGTCTGTTGGGATGTCCAAGAAAAATTAAAGTTACTCCAATCTGAATTATATGAATTTGAAAATGGGTCATTAATCAATTTGGAGTATCCTTGAGTAGCTTGAACTTGTTCTTGGATAAAATATGGAAACTGTGCAGTCATAGGATATTCACTTACATGATGGGTTGGACTAGCACAGATTGAATAACTCTCCTGATAATTAGAAGATTGTTGACCTAGGGTTAGGAGTTGATCTATTTTCTGATCAAGAAGGTCAACTTTATCTAATTTTTGGACTATTAGATTTATATTAGCCATTTGATTATTATGTTTAATACGAATCAACCATTCAATTAAGTTCAACTAAATCAGAAAAAGCGATTTCCTACCATGCATGGTGTAACCCTAATGTATGGTTTAAAAATTTTTAGAATATTTTTTATTTATTTATTATTATTATTATTATTTTATTATATTAAAAATTAATTTTTTTAATTATTTTTATTTGTTAATTTTAATTTAATTTAATTTAATTTAATTATTAATTTTTAGTTAGTTTAATTTTTATTTTATTTTATTTTTAGAGGAGAAAGGAGAAGAAAGAAAAAAGAGTTCTAAAGAAGAGGTCCTAAGGAGTCCTAGAACTAAGAAGAAAGAGAAGAATTAGGTTTAATTAGGATTTAATGTTGGTTAGCAATCAAGTTGGTCAATCAATCCTGACTAAGGGTTATCCTAGATCTAGACAGCTCCTAACTGCCAAGGTCACCTTCAAGCCCTCCAAGTGTAGGATTAGCCAATCAACTAGCCAGGTAAGTGTAAGGTTCGGTGGGAGTCCCCCCGTTGCTTGCCTTAGACACCAATTGTGCTTGGCCAGGTAAGCGAACGGAACCAATTAGAAACCACCTTCCTTCGGGCCCAATCGTCCCTGAACCACTTTCCTAGACACCAGTCAAATTGACTTATCCTAACCCGGTTCAACTCTTAGGATTCCTTGTCCTATTGAGCTCGAGTTCCTAGGGTTGATGTCTAATTGATTTTAAAATTAAAGGCTTAGGTCAATGCAGGATGCTGGTTGGTTGTTTGTGGGCTAAGGAAGGGTGATCAAATCCCCACCTTATCTTGTTTAATTGGGTTGTGCCCTTAATTTGATTTAATATGAATATGCATGAAAAAAAAAAAAATTCAATCAAAGGGTTTTATGCAATTTAAACTAGATGCATGCAACTAATTAAATTATGAAAGGCTTACCTTGCCTCCAGCAATCACCAAAAAAAATAAAAATAAAAATAAAGATAAAAATAAAACTAATATGATGCATGCTCTAAGCAGTTAAGATTTCTAATCTTATCATGAGATTTTTTAATTAGGTTTAAATGAATATTTTTTAAATTAATTTAAAAATAAAATAAATAAATAAAATAAAAAGAAAAGAGAACTAGGGTTAGGATTGATCTCACCAGGCAAAACTTCTGATTCTTTTTGTTCTTTTTTTTTCTTTTCCTGCAAAATAATAAAAAAAATTAGTAAGAAAATAAAAATTTTATTTATAATTTATTTATAAAAAAATCAAAGAGATCAAAAATTTAATATCCGTGCCTTCCCCGGCAACGGCGCCAAAAACTTGATAGGGATGCGATGCTGTCGTTAAGACACCGTGTTTATCAGTTTAATCCGACTTCTTAAAATTATTGAAAATACGTAAATAGTAGTGAGTCGGGTCGAATCCACAGGGAAGGTAGTGTTTTTAGATTTGAAATCTTTGATTTTATAAAAAAAAAAGAAAAAAAGAAGAGTTTTCAAGATCAAAAGTGAAGTCGGAAAATAAAAAGCGAAAATTAAAAGATGCAGGAATTTAAACTTGGTACTAAGATCTACTAATTAGATCTTAGCATCTACTTGCAAAAAAATAATAATTAAAGTGCAAAAATTAAATTATAATAAAAATTAAAAAGCAAGAAATTAAAATGCAAAAATAAAATTTTTATTAATTAAAATTTTAGAATTTAAATACATAAAATTTAAAAAAAAAGATAATAAAATAAAATAGCCTGATCTCTGATCTTGGATCGGCATTGGCAGAAAGATGGTGTAGAAGCTCGGCTCTTCTTCTCGGCACCCGTTGCTTCGAAGCAGCCTTTAACCCATAGCCTGGCTTCGCCCTGTACCAAAGCTTCACCTTGATCGGAGATATCAATTTTTGATGGCCTGGGGTCCTTTTTATAGAGCTAGGAGGGCTGGATATTTTTTCTAAAGGCAATATGGGACTAATAGCCTTTGTAATCGTAAAAATATAAAGAAATTTGGATAAAATTTGAATCAAAATAGCTCTGATATGACTCTGGTAAATCTGATAAAATCCAGCCGTTCAATAGGAATCCAACGGTCCAAAAATCATCAAAATCGGATGCAGATAAGCTCAGATCGGGTCGGATTAAATTCTGGCCGTTGGATCGCGCTTGATCGAGGAAATCTGGCCGCAAATCGTGCTTCGGGAGTCTTGATCACCGCCGGCAGCATTCTGGACCGTCGGATCATCGCCTGGATCGAGCGCTGCCGTCCGATGGTGATCCGCGTGATGTTTGTATCTGAATAAAATTCGGAAGCAACCACAGCCGTCCGATCCTGACCGCAAACAACCACATCCGTCCGATCGCGCAATAACTGTTCCCATGGACCGCGTGGACCGGCCGCACCGCACACCGCAACCAATCAGCACCGCTGTTGTCGGACGAAAAGACTAAATTACCCTTGTGAGCCGCGATAAATTTCTGTAGACCCTTAAGGGGTCTAGGTCCACCACGTGGCAATCTCTGATTCGCCGGAATTTGCTGAGCTGGCGGTCCACGCCTAGATCGTGGACCGACTGATGGCTTCAACGGCTGAGTCGGCTTGATGGCTTGGCTTGGCTTGGTGGCTCGGCTTACGGAGCCGGCTGAGCCATTTTCTTTTTTTTATTTAATTTTTATTTATTTTATATCTTTCAAAATTCATATCTTTTCCATTTTAGCTCCGTTTTACTTGAAATTTATTTCGTTGTGATCAAAAAAATGAGCTCTTTCTATTGATAATAAAATTTTATTTTTTAATTTTTATTATTTTTATTTTTTTATTATTTTTTTAATTAATTTTTTAATTAATAAAAATATAAATTTTTCAAAAATTATATATAAATTGATTATTAATTCTTAAAAATTAATATCAATTAATTGATAAATTAATACTTCTATTGGTGAATTTATGATGTTTATCATTTACTTTAGGCTTTTTCATTCTATAATGAGTAAGAAATTGGAGATAGGACTTTGGCAGCGAGTTCAGTATTGCATCTTTTTCAAATTGTTCATACAAGGAAAAGCCAAATTTGCTCAAGCGCTCTATCAACTCGATCATGTACAATACATGATCGATGACAGAGGCACCATCCCGCATTCTAGAGTTGAAGATGGCACAACTAGTCTTGTGCCTCTCAACGTTATCGGGTGTGCCAAAAGAATCCTCCAACACTTGGAGTATTTTATTTGGCTGAGCTATCTCAAACCTATAACTAAACTCGTCGCTCATCGCAGCCAGCATAATGCAGCGTACCATGGTTCGATCACTGAGCCACTTCTGATAAGTGTGTCTGACTATTCCATGTGCATTGTCAGTTGGCTCCTCAAGTGCAGGATTCATCAGCACATATAAGATCCGTTCATGCTCCAGGATAATCTTCAACTTTCGATACTAGCTACCGAAGTTAGATCCCACCAACTTATCATTATCCAACAATGATCGGAGCGATGGAGAAGTGGCCATGTCTACACAAAGAAAAATCAAAATCAATTAGTAATTAATTCATTAAATCTAAAGATTTGGACTTTAATCAAAAGATTTTTCTAACTATTTTATTCGAATTGATAGCCTCTACCTCCAATTTGAGGAATTATCATAATTTTTTAGTGGGTACTAGAATCCACATAGACTATACATAAGCCCAAATTTGGTTGGCCCACCCATGTACATCTAAGGGTAGGTTCATAATTAATTATTTCTCTAAATAATTTTTAGTAATTAAATTTTGCCTCAGACCCTAATCAGTTGGCTTTGGCCTTCTCAAAAAAGGATCTAGTTAGGTCCAACCATTAACATGACCATACTTGGCCCATCTAACTAATGAATGATCAGTCCCAACTTTGGTAGGCCCATCTGACCACCATTTAGAAAGTTGAATCCAAGAGATCATATAATGAATGATAATTCCATCAACCGATAAGCACCAGGCCTTTGCCCCCAATGATTATCCAACTGATGGACCCATTATCATCCACTTTAATGAGAGGCTATAATCCAGTTATTATATAACTATTTTATTTTAGGGACCTAATAATTTTAGAAGATTTATTTATAGAAGTGAGTCGGTCAGATTAACCAGCTTGTCATGATCCTCCCACTAACTTCACCAAGTCAGCTTAAGGGAGACCATTATTAAGCTGGTCTAGGAGCACCTAAATCAGTCAAACTAATTTACCTAGCTGACATGGGTTAGCTCGAATAGTCAAGCAATCCGATCAAAACATAATCTCACCAAGAGGCCAGGTAAGTTCGATCAGTAGAAGGATCTGCCAGGCTTGCCTTAGACATCATTAGAAATGGCTAGGTAAGCGGGCTGCCAATTAAAAACCACTGATTTGGTTTACCTTAGATATCAACTGATTTAATTAATTTTAATTAGATCAATCTAACAGTTCATGCTAGACTGCATAGCTAAGAATCAAGTCCATCTTGGGTCTTGTTAAAAACATGGACTTGATCAACTACAATTATTGCAATTGATCTAGAGAATCCTTGACCTAATCTAAGACAATAATTGATTAGATTTAGTCAATTCTCTAATTAAGTCCATTCTTTAATCTAACCCTAGGTCTGATCCAATTAATGGATCTAATCCCTACTAACCCATTAACCCAATGTGTTTTGAATCGTGTCATAGAAACTTCAATTTACAATCCTAGAACCTAATGAAACTCCTTCTTAATTCTTAATTAAGTTTTGGACTGAGGGTTGGGGTTTGGCTTTTTGAAAATAATTTTCATGTTTGTAAAATATTTTTATAACATGGTTCTATCAACCAAGTTGCATGTTTGATTCATAATCAATATGCAAGTAAAATAAATATAAAACTACTTTAGATCTAATTTAAATAGGTTCACGTAATTGAAATAATTTCAATAATAATCAATCATAAATCTTCCTAGATTAGATTTAACACATTTATGATGATTGAAATCAGATTAAAATATTTTTAATTAGATCATAAAATTTCTTAGATCTAATCTAAAATTTTATGATTAATATTTTAGATCAGCACATACTAGGATAATCTATTCACTATAAGGAATAAATCTTACAGCAGAACAACCTTATCGAAGTTCATGCAATCTAAAATATTTTATTTTTTATTTTTTTAATTAAAAATTTAATAATTAGATTATAAATTAGATCTAATCTAAGAAATAATCTAGACATGCACAAAAATCATGTAATAAAAACCTAGGCTCTGATACCAATTGAAGGAACCAGATCTAGGGTTTCACAGGTAGATCTTAAAACTTTTTCAAGATCTTACAGCAGAAGACTTAAATAAATCTAAAATTTATTTAAATAATCATGTAAATATTTAGATCTTAGATATATTACATGATTAAGATATGATATAAAATCAAAAATTAAAATTAAATAAGAAAAAAAAAGATTGATCAAATCAACCTAGATCTACGCTACATCAAATGCAGGTATGAAGTTTATAGATCAGATCTATTACCTGAGCAAGTTTAGACATTCTAACTTGCTAATCCAGGCTTAAGGATGAAGTCATGAGCTACACATGCGTTCGATCTCTACAAGTCATCCATACAAGCCTACGATCTCTGATCTAAAGTCCGATGCAGGAAATCAGTACAACATGCTAGTACTGTGCTGATCCTTCTTCGATGGTCGATCCGATGCTCTCATCTTCAAAATTTAGACTCTTCAAAATATGAGAAGAAAGATGAGAGTTTGCTAATCTGAGACTCTCTCAAAAAAAACTCAAAAGAAAGGAGGAGAGATTGAAAATAAAACAACCCTTGAAGAAGATCCTCTTCTTCTTCTCTTTTCTCTCACCTAGACACCTAGTTTGGTCCCTATGGAACTCCCATGCCCAAGGATCCTCTTCCTCTAATTTTTACACACCCCAAATCTCTCCCAAAGCTCTATATTTTAGAAAAAAAAAATTAGAACAAAATTCATCCAGTAAATAAGAAAAAAGAAGAGTCTAAGTTAGGTCAAATTTCTAGACTAGGAATATCCAAATATGGAAAGTTGTTGAGGCGCCCAACTCTTGGGTGCCTCTTCTACAATTTTTGGTGTGGACCACAAGGGAGGGCACACAAAAAAGAAGATTATTTTCATGGAATAAGAGAAGAATTAATTAAAAGAGGGGGTGGCACTCAAGGAAAGATGTTTTGGTCAACAAGGATTCTATCTCATAGAATCCTAAGCAAAACCAATTCCTCCTTTGACTTGGTCTTCCACCTAACTTCCAAATATGACTTAGAGGGAGAGAGGGGCATAAAAATTAGGGAAAAAAGAATTTTTCATAAAATACCTAAAAAATAAGTATGGAGGGTGTTGGGACCAAGGTGGCGCAAGGAGATAGGGAGTCCTAGTCACACTAGGACTCCTATTTTGACTTGATCAAACAAGATCTTTTAATCAAATAAAATTAAGATTAAACCAATCTAATTAAATAAGATCCTAATTCATTTAAGAACTTAATTAAATTAAATTAAATTAGATTTAATTTTAATTTATTTTCTAATTAAATTAGAAAATTGGATTAATTCGAGTTCTAGTTGGACCAGGACTAGTTCTTCCTTACACTTGGCTTATCCAATAAACCAATTAAACTTGATCCAATCAAGCCCAAACTAAATCTAATTAAATTATATTTAATTAAACTTAATCTCAACCTATTGGCTTAATCAAATTAAGCCAATTAGCAATCTAATTACTAACTGATCCTCCTGCAACACTTGCACTATATTAAACACCAATCGTATTGATTGTTTAACCATAGAACGATTCTTAATCGTTGGTCAACCAGCCGATTAGATCGTAAGCTCTAATGTGTGTGATCTCATAGGTCCAAACCTAAGTTGGTAGTAAAAAAATAAATTTTTGTACCAATCAAAATGATCATCTAGCAATGATATCCGACGGCCGGATAGGTCGAAGGTGTAGAACACCATCCTTAGAACCCATGCGGATATAGTTTCCATATAATTCATTCTCTTGACCACAATGCTCGTAGGATACATCAGAGTTCAACTATCAACTCTTATCAGATTGTCCATATTATATTTTAAAATATCAAATCCATATGATGGATTACCCTAGCCAAGATTTTGCTATATTGAAATACAGTAATACATTCTTCTCCAACTCTTAGAGTGGTAAATTCCATCTTGATCACACTCCGACTTCGTAAGTACTTGACTGTGCCCAAAAGTCTTTCATTACTAAATTAGAAATTTAGTTAGTCCGGTATCAAAGCACAATGAGTTGCTTGTAAGTCACTGAGGTGATCTCAGGTCTAAGGGATACTTATACCTATATCCCATCAGAGACATTCATTAGAAGATGTAAACTTATGATAAAAAAGATGCTAAAATATTTTTATTTATTAATAAATTAATTATAATTATAAAATAGCTCAACCATCAATAGACTGACGATTGATTTTAGAACACAATTTTCAACAGAACTAGAATCGGAGTGGTGAGAATTAGACCAGTAAGTGAACCACCAAATAGATGGGTGATCTCTTGAGCTCTCCAACCCCTAGCATCGGTAGTGAACAAGCTGCAGACACGCATATGACCATCTACCTCATTATTGATGTAGGTTAACCAGCAAGAGAGAGAAGGCTAGAAATCTAGGCATCCTAACTCACATCCATCAAAGTTCCATCCCCAAAATCTAATCTATACTAGAATAGTAGGCCCACAAGCACAAATCTCCTTCCACACAAAGGAGTAGCCATGGATAGCCTTAATCTGGGATCCATGGCACTATGCTCCATATTGGGCCCTCATCATCTTGCTCCATAAACAATCATACTAGATAAGAAATCTGACGACATGTCTGACGATCATGGCCTCCCTCCTGATCTATAGGGACTGAAGCCCCAAACCTCTATCCCTTATAGGTTGGCAAATCACCTATCACGACAGTAGGTGGATCCTACATTTATCATGCCCCAATCTCCAAAGAAAGTTCCAAAACTACTACTCCAGCCCTCTGAGATATGAACTCAACATAATTGTATTTGTCAAGAGGTCCATTGGGATGGAACTAAGCACCGATCTCACAAGAGTCATCCTATTTATCATGGAGTGGACGTTGGTTTATCACCCCTTAAGGTGATCCTAATCCCACTGCTCCATGGGTCTATAATCGACCCTCTAAAGTCACTACCTCGTGATAGGAACACCTAGATAGGTCAGGGTCCTAGTCTACTTTTGGATTTCCAGCCTCTCTTGAATAGCTTGATTTACCTAGGTCCTTGTCCTTAGGCTGAAGCTAATTGCAGACTTCTACAAATTCACCAGCTGGCTAAAAGTTTGATTGTATGCCTCGATAATGGATGCAAAGTACTTTGCTTCCAGAATGAGGTCCATCCAATGAGAAGGTAGTCATTTGCAAAAAGAAGGTACGAAAGTAGCTGTACCCCAGAGGTGGGCCAGTAGGAATCTAGCATCAATCCCAAAACCATTACCCTCAATATTCGAGATAGAGCATCAACATACAAAAAGAACAAGTAGAGAGAGAGAGGGCAACCTTGGTGAAGTCCAATTGATGAGTAAAAGAACTCTGTTGGGGTATTATTGATCAAAATAGCAAAGCTCAAGAACTATACACAGTCCATGATTCAATCAATCCACCTCTCTTAGAAGCTGAGCTCCTATAGTGTCCGTCAAAGAAAATGCCAACTCATTCGGTCATACATCCACTCCATGTCCAACTTAATCGCCATGAGGGTATAGTGAATAGATGCTTGCTAAAGATTGTGCATAAACTCTTAGGCAAGCAAGACTATTGGTGCAAAAAATAGTACTGATGCTGAAGTTCGCTAGAGCTAGAGAAGATGAGGCCACCGACGAGATCTGAAAGATAAAAGTCCTGGCTGGAGTTGGCTCCGATGGGATCCTTCGATGGTCAAGTTAGTTCTCTGGCCAATAAGAATAGAGTACTTAGAAGAATTTAGAACAGAGAGGAGAGCTTAGTACTTAGAGAAGAAAATATATCGGAAGGGTTTCTTATATAGGTGGAGCTCGTAAGAGAATCAAAGTGACAGTCATAATAGAATGTCGGTAGGCCATTTGGACTACATAGTTTATTATGGAGAGTGGGCTATCATTTATTGTGACTTATAGGCGGTTGGAGTTAATTTATTAAAATTCAAAAAAGAGGTTGGGGACTTATATATTCATTGGCAAGCCATTCATACTGGAAAGAAGAACTCAAAGTCTGATCGATCGAACTTGAAGATCGACTGTCAAATAATCAGATGGTGAAGCTACAATCGGTTAGTCTATTGATGCTATTTGCGGCAATCTTGAAGAGTTTGGCTACCTTCAAGATTGGCCAAGAGTGGACAACTATTCTAGACTGAAAGTTAAAGAAGACGATGGATCCTTTGATTAGAATCATAATCCTGCCCCTCGGAGGAAGTTCGGCCAATACTCAAGGTCAGCCTGAAGGTTGGATTGAAGGAGTGCTGAGATTTATTATCTATAGAGTGGCTGCTATTTATTTTGGATTGGAAATCGAACTTGTGCTAATGATGAGGTCCTTTTACCATTCAAACTCACCCAGCCAATATGCACGATATAAGCTTGGTAGATCTATAATTATCAAAAAACGATGAAGAAACTTGGACACTTTCAAAGTCGACTACTATCCACTAAGTAGAGCAAAGGAGTTCAATCGAAATGGAATTTGATTAAAGAGAAATTTAGTTGGACAGGATTTCTGACATAAGGTTGATGAGATATGCTGTCTACCGCGAAAAAATTTGACTGCTCTCAAGATCTATCATAAATAAAGTCGGACGGTGTTGGGATTTAATATTCGATGGAGTTCTACTAATACTAGGACTAGAGTCAGTTAACAACTTTCTTTACTATTCAAGTTTAGTCGGACGAAGTTCATCATGTCTTTAATGAGTTCTACAATCGTTGGAGGGGGGTTGCTGATCATGGTTGAGAAGGTCATCTGGCATACATGCATTGAAGGTCATCCAGACTTCGATGGAAGCTATTTTACTCCCAACACTTATCCCCCTACTTCCAAATTTGAAGTTCAAATGAAGAAAGCACAAAACTATGATTGCCAAAGTACTATGCCGATTTTCTGCTCTTGGAAGATGAAAAATCTTGGCCTTCTCTAAATTAGCGCCGAAGCTTTCTTAATGCTAAATGAATTGAAAGGATGTCTGCTTTGAAATTTCTCTTAGCATGGTGCTCCTAGTATGGCACCATAAATGCTTCGTCTATAGGCATGATGAATAGGATACATGGCAAGCAAGGAATGGGTGGAGAGGATCTACAATCATAACTTTCTCTAGTTTCTCCTGACTATTTAAACACCTCCCTCAATCCTGACTTGTTACTTTCACCTGCACTCTTCTTCTACTCTTCATCTCCTCCGGGCATCCCATTCTTCTTTTGTTATAATCTCTTCGGCTGTCGACGTCTCCTTCATATGCCTTCCACTTTTTCAACCGTTCCCTCGGGTCCTTCGACCGACTTAGGTTAGTCTCCCGACTTTTTTCCTATATTCCTTTGCTTTTCTTCAATTTTTTATCCTTTTGATTTCTTCATAGGAGCTTACTGTTCTTTCTAGGTTTTTTTAAAAAATTTGCAGCTTTTTTCTTCTAATTTTTTGGGATTTTTTTAAGTTTTATTTGATCTAAATATTTTTCGAAGTATCTTGGTCTATTGGTTCTAGGAGCCCGGCCGACCCGAACTCCCAAAACTCCACCTCTAGGGAAGAAGCTGATCTTAAGGTAGCATCCCATCCGGCCTTCATACCAAAGACCATCTCTTGTTCCTTGCACTCTGAAGATCTTTTCCTGATAAGGGTCCAGTATGGAGTCCCTTCGAAGTACGAACTAGAGCTTCCTAGGCCAAGTGATCGAGCTTGCACTTCTACTTTGGATCGCTTTTGTTTGTACACTGAAGCTCTTCATATCGGACTCCATCTCCCAATTCCTTCCTTCATCATAATCCTCTTTCAATTTTTAAATATTTTTTTGCTTCTATGATCCCAAATTAATGTGGGATAGACTAAAAAGAAAAGACCAAGCTTTCTTCTATTCGTCAATAACAAATCATGTCCGACCGTGGCACATTATTACTAGGATAGACAATATAGTTGCCTATACTCTGCTCAGAAGGCATGACTGATTGACACAGGATCAAAGCACGATCAATCTAAATGATGCTGATGAATGCTATTTTAGATATTAGTAAATAACTAGCAATAATAAAGTAAATAGATAGATAGCAAAAATTAAACATGCTCATGAATAATTGCAAAAAAAAATATAAATAGAATGAAAGATAGCAAGAAATTAAGCCCACAAAAAAATTCAAAAAAAGATAAGAAGAATTCGGATCGTGGTAGTTAAGAAACTATCCTAATTAGGGCTCTTAATCTTTTAACCAAGCAGATCTATCGATAAAAAATTAGATCTTTACCAACATCGAATCTAAAAAAAATAAGTAAAAATCAAAGATTAGTTGAGAAGAAATGAAGGTCCTTGTCAACGTTTGATCTGTAAAATACTAGATTACTCTTTCTCTCTCTACATGATAGATGAAAATCTTGGAGGAGACAAATCTTCTTTTAGTGGAATAGGCTTGTGTAGGTAGATAGTGAAGATGAATTGGAGTCGTAGGAATACTGAATCTCAAGAAAATGAAGGTTTAAGAGATAGAAAAAGGTGGGCCTCACACCCTCCCCTCATGGAGCGATTTTGGATCTCGTACCCTCTCCCTCTCGAAGCAATCAATACAAGTGTTTGTGAAAATTATAAAGTAATTCATTCATTCCTTGTCTCATTGATAAAAGATACATGGATTTATATAGGATCCTAAGGGTCCTATTTCTTTAGGAATCCTATTTTCTTTATAAGAAAAAAATCAACCCTCCCAATAAAAAAGTAAAACATTATGTATGGTTTTCAAATACAATAATATATCATACCTATCTTTTATGGAACCATAGGAAAGAAATCAGTCTTTTAATAAAATAAGTAAAAAATTAAGAACTCTTAAGAAATCATAGGAAAAAAAAGAAACTCCATGTGGACGCTTGATGCCTGACACAACTTGGTATGAGGATCCTTGGGCATAGCACATACTGGCGTGTGTATTTCCTCCCTGGATGTGTGGAGGATGGTGGCTCTAAAGATGATGTAGACCAAGCTTGCTTCTTTATGATGGTCTCTTTCTAAATAAGGCTCAATCCAAAATAAATCCAAGTATGGTCCTATGGACCCAAAACTAAATGCATCAAAAAAACTAATTGATTAAATCAAAAGGACTGGAATAAAATAACTGAAGTAGAGTTATTCTGATATGGCTTCTTAAATCCAAATTGAATCTAAATTATGTTATCAACTTCTGGTGGCTTTGGTGTCTGCACCAATTCTCTTAGGGTGGGGAGAACTCGATCCTATCGAGTAGAGGTCGATTCTGCTTTGGTGATGCTCAAGCAAATTAGGATCAATATGCTACAGCTTTTCTCGAGTGATCTGGGTATCCTCAGACTTCGATCGACCTTGCCATCTAACTAAGTACTGTTGATAGCCTCAACTCTAGGTGGAGATATCTGCTCATCCAAAATTCTCTCAATCTAATCATGCTTTGACATTTTGGCTGGTGGACACTGAGGAATAGGCTCTCTCTCAAAGGTTGGTTCAGGTTCAAATGGCTCACTAGGTATCCAAGTTGGCTCTTTATAGGCGACCAGATCTGCAACATTAAAAGTAGAGATAATCCCAAAATCAGAAGGTAAGTCCACAACATACGCATTTGGTCTAATTTTTCTTTAAAATCTTAAATGGACCTGCTCCTCGAGCATGTAACTTCTTGATAATTTCTAGTGAGAATCGTTCAGGACCTCATTCGAACCATCACATAGTCTTCTTCCATAAACTCTTGGGCACGTCGATGAGAATCTGCATTCTATTTATAAATTTTATTACTAATACTAATTTTTTTACTAATCTCTTCATGTAAAATCTTGACATGCTGTGCAAATGACTCTGCAGATTCGAAAATTCTAGCATGCATGGGCAGTGGGATAAGGTCTATTGATTTTTTAGATTGATATCCATGAACTACTTCAAAAGGACTCATGCCAATGGACCTATTAATAGAGCTAATTATATGCAAATTCAGCTCGAGGCAATAAAAGATCTCAGTTACCCATATGTTCTCCAATCAAGCAACGTAATAAATTTTCAAGACTCCTATTGACCACTTCAGTCTGACCATCTGTTTGTGGGTGAAAGATAGAAGAAAATTTTAATTTTGTGCCTAAAACGTGCCATAGGGTTTTCCAAAAGTAGCTCATGAATCTAATATCCCTATCCGACACAATGGTTTTGGATAATCCATGTAATTTAACAATCTTATCAAGGTATATTCTTGCAACTTTTGAAGCATCCGATGTTTAGCAACAGGACAAAAAATAGGCCATTTTTGAAAACCTATCTACAACCACTAGAACTAAATCATGCTTCCTAACTATCTTAGGTAAGCCTAAAACAAAATCCATGCTAACGTCTTGCCAAGGATAATCTGGTATAGGTAAGGGTGTGTATAGGCCTATGTTCTATTTTCTTTGCTTGGCCACGACACGTTCTACACTGGACAATAATTCGAGCGACATCTCTTTTCAGGCTTGGCCAAAAGAACTAAACTTTTACCAACTCTATGGTTTTATTCCTACCAAAGTATCCGGCTAATCCTCTAGCATGTAGTTTCCAAACTAGAAAATCTCTTAAAGATGTACGAGGAACACACAGCCTAGCTCCTCTAAATAAGTAATCATCCTGAAGGATATATTGACTGTATTCTCTAGATGGTCCTTTTCATAAAATGGTAAGTATGCTGTTAAAATCTGGACATTCCTCATAATCTGCTTTAATCTTATCAAAACTAATAACCTCTACACTAACGGTAGACAACAAAGTATGACGATGACTCAGAGCATCAGCAACACGATTCTCTACACCCACATGGTGTTTCAAAATAAAAGTATAGGCTTGTAAAATCTTAACCCACCTACCATGTCTATGATTTAGTTTCTTTTGGGAATTCAAGAATCGGAGGGCTTCATGATCTAAGTATAAAATAAATTCTTGCTGTAGTAGGTAATGTCTTCAGTATCTTAGGACTTGGACTACCGCATAAAACTCCTTATCGTAGGTAGAATACTTTAGTTTAGAATCATTAAATTTCTCTCTAAAATATGCTACCAGATGACCTTCTTGACTAAGGACACCATCAATCCCAACTCTTGATGCATCGCATGCTACTTCAAAAACCTTAAAAAAATTAGGTAAACGTAGGACTGGGGCATGGGTCATTTTGTCCTTAATGTTTAGGAAGGCTCTATTAGCTGTCTTAGTCCATTCAAAATCTTCCTTTCTAATATGGTCAGTGATGGGAGTGGCTATGGTGCTAAATCCTTTTATGAACCTACAATAAAAGGTTGCTAATCCATGAAAACTTCACACGTCATGCACACTCTTGGGTACCGGCCACTCAACTATTGCTTTGATCTTTTCAGGATCGATAGGCACACCATCAGAGGTAACAATAAAACCTAAGAAGTTGACACAGTCCATCGTGAAAGTATATTTTTTAGGATTGGCATACAGACTTTCTATTCTAAGGATTTGGCAGACTTTTTAGACATGATCTAGATGGTCCTCCCTAGTTCGACTATAGATCAAAATGTCATCAAAGTACATGACTACAAACACTAAACGGTCATAGTACTTAGATCATCAATCTCATAAAAGTACTAAGGGCATTAGATAACCCAAATGGCATCACCATCCATTCATATAAACCATCTTTCATCTTAAAAGCAGTTTTTCACTCATCTCCCGATCTAATTCTTACTTGATGGTAACCACTCTTGAGATCAATCTTAGAGAAAATAGTGGCTTCGGCCATCATATCTAGCATGTCATCTAACCTAGGAATGGAAAAATGGTACTTAATGGTGATCTTGTTAATGGCATGACTATCTATGCACATCCTTTATGTTCCATCCTTCTTCGAAGTCAATAGTGCAGGAACTGCACAAGGACTTAAACTCTCTCTTACGAATCTTTTTTTCATCAGCTCTCTAACTTGCCTTTGTAGCTCAGCATGCTCAGTGGGGTTCAACCTATAATGGGGCAAATTGGGTAGGATAGATCTAGGTACGAAATCAATGGCATGCTGAATGTTTCTCATGGGTGGTAAGTGATCTGGAAGATCCTTAGGAAAGACATCATGAAATTCACTAAGAATGCTGACTACTTTCTTGGGATGATCTATCTTAGGGTCCTCACGAACTTCTCACACAGCAATCATCCAAACTGGTAATCCTTTATTCATGGTCATCTCTTATTCCTTAGCACCTATCAGATGGAGGCTTTTCTTTTTGATATTTTCTTTTGGTCCATCATCTATCTTTTTATTGATAGCCTTAGGTGGGGAAGGATTGATCGTGATCTTCTTACCCTTATGAGTGAAATTATAGGAGTTGATTCGACCATAAATCATAACATCATTATCAAACAGCCAAGGCCGACCTAATATGATACTTTCGACTTCCATGAGTAAGACATTGCACCAAATATGATTCTGATAAGAATGAAGTTGGATGGAAATACGGCATCTAAGTTTGATGGAAATAGAGGAGGAATCTATCCAAGATACACGATATAGGCT
>QRFJ01000288.1:62269-105341 GCA_006176705.1 Cocos nucifera
TACTTCAGAATTCCTGGCCGAGTTTGGAGAATATGCTGGTTACCGCTGAGTTGTATGAAAGGTTCTAAAGGCTCAGTTTCTTGCCTATGGACGGACTTCTTCCACAAAAGAAAAGTCTTAGGAAAGAAAAAAGAAAAGTCTGTGAAAAAGCAAAAGGTAGAAGATCAAAGAAGAAGAAAGGCATAGGAAACCGAAGGAAAAGAAGGTCGATGGCAAAGGAAAGTGTTTCCATAATTGCAACAGCGACGGCCATTGGAGACAGCGGAACTGCCCCTATCTAACCATGGCCACCCTAAAGATATAAGCAAGGAAGGTCATTTCTTGGAAGGTATGCTCGTTATTGAGTCTAACCTTACGTTTTCTTCTGCATCCAGTTGGGGTGCTGACTTCTGGTTTCTAACTGCTCATCGTGCAACTTCTATGCAGGGTCTTGAGGAATAGGCAGGAGCCTGAGGGAATGGAGAGCATGATCCTACTGCGTCGGTAATAGGCAGCCAAGAGGTTGCTGCAGAAGTAGCACTTGGGAACATACCCTCTACGTTACCATCTGGATTTTAGACTTAGTTTTAAAAAAGACTTGGTTATTAATGTGCCTGCAGCTACAGGAATTTAATTTTCTGTTTCATTGCTCTAAGCACACAAGAAGGTTATTGTGATCACACTTCTTTAAGGACCTTATGTGTAACATTCTTGTATGAAAAGAAAAAATTGCAAAAATGGTTTCTCTTGTAATTAATAGGTCTTTATCAGTTTGCATATGTGATGTACGAGTTTTAACTATACGAGCAAATGAACGTGAATGCCAAACGACCTAGGGATAGTCCAACGACAGATATCTATGGGCACCTGAGAGTTGGTCATATATGCAGAAGTAGGATTAACAAAATTGGAGAAATAAATGGGGCTAATGAGTCCATTGACTTTTGAGTCGTTATCCAACTTGTGAATCTTGTCTTCAAGGCTAAAATGACTAAACTCCTTTTGTTGGACATGGGGAGAGGGCCACAGATCTCCTTGCCCTAGTACATACTGTTGTGTGCAGCCCATTCGATGTGTCGGCTAGAGCAATTTTGTCTACTTCATTATCTTTACCGATTGATCTGTCTAGGTGTGGGTATGTGTATCTTATGAGACATAATGTCTGAAGCCTTTGAAAAGTTCAAAAGAATTCAGACAATGAAGTAGAAAAACAAAACTGGAAAAACCCATTAAGGTTTCTTCGATCAGATCGAGAAGGTGAATACCTTAGCCGGGAATTCCTAGACTATCTTAAGGAAAATGGCATAGTCTCTTTAATGGACTCCACCAGGAACACCTCAACTCAACGGGATTCAAACGGAGAAATCGACTCTATTGGATATGGTTCGATCCATGATGAGCTTCACAGACCTCCCAGATTTCTTTGGGGACATTCATTATTAACTTCAATCTATTTACTGAATAGGGGTTCCCTCTAAAAATTGTTCCTACCACACCGTATGAGATATGGACGGTAAGAAACCAAGTTTTGAGTCAATCTCAGAATTGGGGATGTCCGGCTTATGTCAAAAGACAACAAGTGGACAAGTTAGAATTTAGGTCCTTTAGAGCTTGATTCATAGGATATCCTAAAGAGTCATTAGGATACTATTTCTACATTCCAGAAGACCACAATGTGATTGTGAGTCGACATGCCATATTTCTTGAAAAATAGTTTATTCAAGATAGTGGCATTGGAAAGCAGATTAAGCTTGATGAGAAAGTCTCACAAGCAGAAAGAGCTAAGGACAAGTGGAACCAAATCAGGTTGAGCCAATAAGAACACTACCTCCTCCACCTCGTAGATCGGAAAGAGTTTCCCCTCCCCCTGAGGAAATGTTCCTCATAGGTAATGGTGCTCATGGTGATGATCCCAAAACCTACAACAAGGCGATATCAGATATCGACTCCGAGAAATGGCTTGAGGCAATGAAGTCAGAAATTGACTCGATGCACTCAAACCAAGTCTGGACCTCGGTAGATCCACCAGAAGGTATAGTACCTATTGGGTGTAAATGGATCTTCAAGAGAAAGATTGGTGCAGATGGGAATGTGGAGACATTCAAGGCTAGACTGGTGGCAAAAGGTTATAGTCAACGCGAAGGCATTGACTATCAGGATACCTTTTCCCCGGTAGCTGTGCTAAAATCCATCCGCACATTGCTTGCTGTTGCAGCCTATTTTGATTATGAAATATGGCAAATGGATGTGAAAACGGCATTCTAAATGGATATCTTGAGGAAGATATCTATATGGAACAGCCGCTAGGTTTCACATCCAGTGATACTGATCACAAGGTTTGCAAGCTGCAAAGGTCCATATATGGACTTACGCAAGCATCTCGGAGCTGGAACACTCGTTTCAATGATGTGATCAAAAAGTTTGGTTTCATCAAAAACGAAGAGGAACCATGTGTTTTCAAAAGGGTCAGTGGGAGCGCTGTTGTCTTCCTCGTATTGTACGTGGATGACATCCTCCTTATGGGGAATGATATTCCCATGTTGACAACAGTCAAGATGTGGTTGTCCAAGGAATTCTCCATGAAAGACCTAGGTGAAGCATCCTTTATTCTAGGAATTAAGGTCTATAGGGATAGACCGAATAGGATGCTAGGACTTTCACAGAAAATGTACATAGAGGAAGTACTAAAGAGGTTTAGTATGGAAAACTCTAAGAGGGGATTAATACCCTTCAGACATGGTATTCATCTTTCCAAGAAGATGTGCCCCAGCACACCTGAGGAAATAGAACGCATGAGCAAGATCCCTTATGCTTCTGCAATAGGGAGCCTCATGTATGCCATGCTATGTTCACGACCTGATATAGCCCATGCTGTGAGTGTCACAAGCAGATATCAGTCAAATCCAGGTGAAGAACACTGGACTTCTGTGAAATGTATCCTTAAGTACTTGAGAAGAACTAAGGATATGATGTTGGTCTTGGTAATGGAGAACTCCAAGTTCAGGGATACACAGACTCGGACTTCATGTCCGATATAGATGATCGAAAGTCGACATCTGGAAGTCTATTTGTGTGCAATGGTGGAGCTGTCAGCTGGAAGAGTTCCAAGCAAACTGTGATAGCAGATTCCACCATGGAAGCAGAATATATAGCTGCATCAGAGGCTGCAAAGAAGCGTTCTGTACAGAAGTTTGCTGCAGAAATTGGAGTAATGCCATCAGATGCCATTCCTCTTACTGTGACAATAATGGCGCCATAGCCCTTGCTAAGGAGCCGAGGTCTCACCAGAAGTCCAAGCACATTGAGCGGCGATATCATCTCATCCGCGATTACCTTGAGAAGGTTACGTTGAGGTCAAGAGAGTCAACTCCATAGATAATGTGGCAGACCAACTTACAAAGCTGTTGGGCCAGCAGAAGATCGAAGCCCACCTTGAGAAGATGGGACTTAGACTTGTAGCCAATTGGCTTTAGGACAAGTGGGAGATTGTTAGATATATGTGCCCTAGAAGTCAGAATTGGCTGACACTTGTAATACACTTCTAGGGGCAAAATTATAATTTTGACTATAATTAATGAAATGGGTTATTTTCTATCACACATGTGTATTTAGTGTCTATGATACATCCTTTGAGTTAATGGTAATGATAATTCATATTTTCAAGAGTTGAAAATTTAAGACATGAATAATCATTATTAACTCATAAACAGCTCCCGACCATAGGATCATCACGAGGATGGTGATTGATCCGGAAGGTTGGTGTACGATCGCTTCTCTTTAGTAGATGAGTCTTGAGTCTACGGTGTGGAGACACCAGAGCGAGAGTACAGGTACTCGTTAGAGAACGAGGGCACTGAGCGTGACCACCTCGAGTAGTCATTAGGGAGTCTACCTTCTCGTCAATGACTGACTCGATGCTGTAGTAGTGTGTCTGGTTCTTTGACCTGAGATGCATCGACAGTTCACCTTGAGGGTGTTATAGTTTGACTACACCATTACTCGGTCTCCTAGCCATATGGAACCCTGAGGTGTATGTTGGCTATAGCATGTTCATTGTAGGAACTGGATTGCATCAAGATGGGATCTATCTACCTCGGTGGTAGAGGAGTAGCCCTATGATGATCATGAGAATCAAGTCCAGAAATCCATGGCCATGGTAGAGTGAAATAATAGAAAGAGTTTCTATTTAGATTTTCACATTGGACTCGAATCGAATGATTACATCATATGACAGAGACTAGGGTTTGACGAGTTCACCTTAACCCTAATCTGATCGAGGCTCAAGATAGAAGAACTTAATCACACAGGTAGCTGCACCAAGAGGTTCGCATTCAGCTCTGATGGGTTGCCACCATATACTGCTAGGTGTCACTGGTGGATTTTGGGAGCAATTAGAATGATTTAGATGATCGATCATTCTAGCTGTTCGAATCAGAAGAGTTCTGATCCATCGAAAGGAGTTTCGATGATGTCTATGATAGAGATCATGACATATCCCATTACCATACAGAACTGAACCTAACTGGGTCACACAAACAAGGGTTTGAATCTGGTGATCATCAATTGAACTCATCTAGTTCAATTGATCTGAATGAGATTCAATTAGGTTCAAGGAAATCGTGCTAGCACTCGATTGAACCTAACGTTCTTCTTTTACTATCATAAATAAGTTGTCCTGACTGAGCCAAAGGAGTTTGTGCTCAATCAGAGGCCTTCATATGGTCTGACTGGAGGTTGTCCAAGTCAGAATAGGTTGTCTTATTTGTAAGACATTACCTGCCATTTTTGGTCACCTGCCATTTCTTATTCTTTGACTTTGGTCAAAAGTCTTCCTTTGACTGGTCAAACGTTGACCATTGACCCTTTGAATTTTGACCACATGTCATGCACCTATTGGAGAGCTGGTGGGGGCCTGTCCCCCTGCCAGAACCTGGCAAGGAGAAGGGCACACGCCAAGGGTGGCGTGAGCCTAAGTAGGAGGCGCCTAGGAGTCCTTGTTGGACAAGGACTCCACCTCCCTTTTGGATTCCAATCAGAGTCCTACTAAGAATCCAGTTTGACTGGTCTTAGGCGCCCTCTAAGGAGGAATCCAGGGGTCTCTATTCCAACCAATCAGATTTAGATTTGATTTCACAAAGGATTGTGATTGGTTGAGAGGAAGAGGAGTTGGATCACAAGAGGTCTAAATAAGACCCTGCGCCCAACCCTAATCCAAAGTCTTATTGAATGAGATTTCCCACGCCCCAAAGCTGCCTCTCCCCTCATTCTCCACGCCATTGTCTCTTCTCCCCTTGCTCTCCACGTCCAAAAGGGTTTTGGATTTAGTTTGGTGCGATTCAGATCAAGGAAAGGCGATCAAAAGCAAGAAGGCTGCGCTGCTGCAAAAGGACGACTGCAGATCTTCAAAGAGTTTTGAAGATCCTCCAGATCAGATCCAGATCTGATTTTTGGAGGTGTGATAGAGAAGAAGAGGTTCTCCAGATCCAACCCGAGTGGATACCGGTAGAGGCCAGGCGCTTGCGTGGCTAAGATCCAGAACCTTCCGCTGCAATCAGGATCATCTACAGGGTAATAGGATTACCCAAATCAGGTAAATTGAATTTGATTTAATTTATCTTCTTTTATTTTATTTATTAAAATAATAAGAATCAGATCTGAAACATATCAAGATCTGATTAAGGTCAAGAGAAAATTTTTGAAATATATCTCTTGATCTAATCAGATCTGGACGAACCTGGATCGGGAAATCAGGATTTCCCTTCAACAGAAGCCTCACCGATGATGGAGAGGAGGGGGAGAGATAAAGAGAGAGATCGAGCACGCACGAAAGGAAAGCAGAAAAAATTTGAAAATTTTTAATCTAACCTATGGCAGAGATTATCGAACCGCTGCCATAGATCATAGATCTATGGCAGTGGTTATCCAAAACCGCTATCATAGATCTACGGCAGCGATTTTATAATCGTTGTTATAGATCTATAGTAGCGATTTTTGATAACCAATGCCGTAGGTTGAAAATAATTTTTTTTTTAAAAATATTATATAATTTTAATTTAATATCTATCTTCATCGTTCATTATTCAAATAATTATCATTAGAGTATCATCGTAAAAGGTCGCCTCGATCCGATGGCCCTAGCTTCATCGATTAAAAAAATTTGATTTCGATGATTACGAACGACGATGTGATGATCTGATAGATGAAAACTTTTGATGGATCCAAAAATCTACAACAATGATTTTGATGATGTTTGTAGTATACTATTAAAGTTTCACTTCAATCGAATATCGTTATCATGGTCAATTTAGTACGAAATGATTTCAGACATTAAATTAGAAACAAGCGATCAAAGGGTTAAACGACGTCTAATTATAAGATAATTTTTTAGTTAAATAATTTTTGTTATAATTTTAAATATTTTATATGGCGATGATAGTAAAATTAAAATCATTTTTATATAAATTATTTATGTTAAGTAGATATTGCAAAAGCATGAGCATAACAATCAGTGAAGTTTCAGAATGGTTATTAGAAGACATATAGTTTTAGATCATTCTTCATCTCATGAGTTGAATTTTATAATCACTACCATAAAAAATGATTAAAGTAGTGGCCAAGATCATTTATAAAAAAAATTATCTCATAATCGGACACCGTTTGGTCCTTTGATCACTCGTTTATCATTTAACGGTCGAAACTAACCTATACTAAATTGACTAAGATAACGATATTCGATTGAAGTGAAACTTTGATAGTACACTACAAATATCACCAAAATCATTATTGCAGGTTTTTGGATCCATCGGAGGTCTTCATCTATCAGATCATTGCATCGTCATTTGCGATCGTCGAAATCGAATTTTTTTGATCGACGAAGCTAGGGCCATCGGATCGAGGCGACCTTTTGTGATGACATTCTAATGATAATTATTTAGATAATGAATGATAAAGATGGATATTAAATTTTAAAATTATATAATATTTTAAAAAAAAAAATATGGCAGCTGTTACAATTAAATGCTGCCATAAATAAGCTTATAGCAGCGGTTCCTACTAACCGCTACTATAGGTCGGCAACTATTTCACTAACCGCTGTTATAGGTCTGACCTACGATAGCAATTTTTGTTAACCACTGCTATATGTCGGACCTATAGCAGCAGTTACAAAAATCGCTGTCATAGATCCGTTCTATAGTAGCGGTTAATGAAAACTGCTATCGTAGGATCTATGGCAGCGATTTCAAAAATTGCTGCCATAGTATATGCTGTCATAGGCCATTTTTGTAGTAATGAAGAGTACCAAGCAGCTGACTATAGCTGACTCAACCATTGAGGTAGAGTACATGGCTACAAATAAAGCCGCTAACGAAGCTATCTGGATGAAGAAGTTCATCACTGAATTGGGTATTATTTTCGAGATTGAGAATCCAGTACCACTTTACTATGATAATACTAGAGTAGTTGCCCAAGCAAAAGAACCAAAGTCTCATCATAAGTCCAAGCACATTCTGAGATGCTTCCATCTCGATTCGTGAAATAATCGAGAGACAAGATGTTGTCATTGAACCAGTAGATACAAAGAACAATATAGTAGACCCATTCACTAAGGCTCTACCATAGTAGCAGTTCGATCACCATCTTGATTGTATGGGATTAATATATAAGGATGATTGGCTTTAGTACAAGTGAGAGATTGAAAGAAATATGTCCTCAAGCCAATCAAAATTTGTATTTTGATGGGCTATTCTTTTATCTTCCAAACTCATATAATGATATTTTTAAATAAATAAAGGCATGTATTTCATCATATGCTGCATCTTAATTATTTATGATTATGATGAACCCAATAAATTAGAGCTATTATTTTAGGATTATGATGAGATCATACCTGTGAGACCTAAAATCTTAAAACCCTAATTTTAATATTTTTGTTTGATGGAACATTGAGTTGGGGATCAATGTTTCTGGTAAGACTGGCACATCCTATATATGCTTGATGGAGAGGGTGATTGATCTCACAATCACTTATGTATGACACTAATACAAGAATGTGGATGCTTATTAGAGAATGAGTTTACTGAATTGATCCAATTCGAGAACATCTAATGGAATCTACATGTCAATAGATGGTTCTCATAGTGGGAGTTATGCATGTAATCCTTTGACCTGAGACTACCATAGACTCTTGTATGCATGAATTCCTATTTTGGTTCATACTCATTCATGACTTAGTCATATACGGATGATTTGGATATGGAGGGTTGTATATGGAGATTATGAGTAGGTCAACAAAAAATCGATCACTCATAGTAAGAGGAGATCGCATCCTACTTACTTCAATAGAATGATGATTCAGGAAGACTTTAATCAAAGCATGATGAAAATTAGAAATAATTTTTAATATTTTATTAATCGAATCATCATCATATGACTAAAAAAAATGAATATGAAAATAAATTTGACATGATTCCATATCCATAGTCATATTCAGGATGCAGGATGACTGAAGGATCCTACTGCACGGTAACTTTCTACTGAAGGGTATTTTGGTATTTCTACTAAAATTTCATATTTTTTGGATAGACATGATATGTTGCTAGATGTTAATCTTGTCTTGTGGGTTTGATCAAATTAAAGAGTTTAATTTGATCGTTAATTAGAAAGAGTTCTAATTGATCAAATTGGGTTAGCAAGTTTTGACCTAAATTATTTTGGTTAAGTTTTAACCAAATTAGGTCAAATTGCACCTAGATCCACTACTAGTTAGATGTGGAACCCAATGGATCATACATAAAGAAAATTGATCAAGGGTTTAATTAGAATAGATTATGTTTGCAGGTTGAATATACTAGCACATATTGCAAACCCTAGCACCTAGTTTCGAATCAGATTCGAATCGGATTCCAGTTTGGGTTAATTAAATCTAATTTGAAGTAAAGATATACCCCGATACACTTTTACCGTCATCATGGTCAGATTGAAAATTAGAGTTTGTAAATCCTATAAGTTTCAGATCTGACTCACCATAAATCAATCATTGGTCCTTAGTATTTCTCAAATACTTAAGGATGGTTTTGACCATCTTTCAATGATTTTCTCTAGGGTCAGACTGGTATCTACTCACTACTCCTAGTGAGTATGTCATGTCTGATCTCGTACATGTCATTGCATATATAATAGACCCCACTATCGAAGAATATGGAATTCTACTCATACGCTCTCTCTCTTCAGGAGTTGTCAGACAATCCTTCTTAGAGAAAGAAATTGCTTGGCCTATCGGAAGATAGCTCTTTTTAGAATTCTCCATACTGAACTTCTTCAGTATAGTTTTTATGTACGTGGATTGGGATATACCAATACTACTACAAAAATGGCCTATGGTAGCACTTACCATGGCAGTGGTTTTCGAAATCGCTGCCATATCTCCTACGGCAGCAATTTTCGTTAACCGCTGCTATAAGTTGGACCTATGGCAGTGGTTTTTGTAACCACTGCCGTAGGTTCGACATATAGCAGCGGTTACAAAAAATTACTGTCATTGGTCCGACATATAGCAATAGTTACAGAAAATCGCTGCCATAGATCGGATCTATGCAGCGGTTACAAAAAATCACTATCATAGGTCGATCTATAGCAGTGGTTCATTATAATCACTGTCATAAGTCGACCTATCGTAGTGGTTAGTAGGAATCATTGCTATAATCTGATTTATGGCAGCGATTAATTATAATCACTATCATATTTTTTTTTTAAATATTATATAATTTTAAAATTTAATATCCATCTTCACTGTTCATTATCTAAATAATTATTATTAGAGTGTCATCATAAAAAATCGCCTCGATCCGATGGCCCTAGCTTCGTTGATCAAAAAAATTTGATTTCGACGATCACGAATGATGATGTGATGATCTGATGGATGAAGATCTTCGATGGATCCAAAAATCTACAATAATGATCTCATGATGTTTGTAGCGTACTATCAAAGTTTCACTTCAATCGGATATCATTATCTTATTCAATTTAGTATAGGTTAGTTTCGACCGTTAAATGATAAACGAGTAATCAAAGGATCAAATATTATCCGATTATGAGATAATTTTTTTTATAAATAATTTTGGCTACTTCTTTAATCATTTTTTTATAGTGGTGATTATAAAATTTAACTCATGAGATGAAAAATGATCTAAAACTATCCATCTCCTGATAACCATTTTGAAACTTCACTGATTGTTATGCTCGTGCTTTTGCAATATCTACTTAACATGAACAGTTTATACAAAAATGATTTAAATTTTACCATCATCATCGTATAAAATATTTAAAATTATAATAAAGATTATTTAATTAAAAAATTATCTCATAATCGGACGCTGTTTAACCCTTTGATCGCTTATTTCTAATTTAACGATCGAAATTATTTCGTACTAAATTGACCATGATAACGATATTCGATTCAAGTAAAACTTTGATAGTATGCTACAAACATCATCGAGATCATTGTTGTAGGTTTTCAGACTCATTGGAGGTCTCCATCTATCAGATCATCACATCATCATTCGTAATCATCAAAATCAAATTTTTCTAATCGATGAAGCTAGGGCCATCGGATCGAGGCAACCTTTTACGATGACACTCTAATGATAATTATTTAGATAATGAATGATGAATATGGATATTAAATTTTAAAATTATATAATATTTAAAAAAAATAAGAAAAAAATATTTTTCATTTATGACAGTGGTTATCAAAAATCACTGCTGCCTTAGGTTCGATAACTACTGTCGTAGATTAGGTTAAAAATTCCTAAATTTTTTCTTTCCTTTCATACGTGCTCGATCTCTCTCACTCACTCTCTCTCTCCCTCCTCTTCATTACCGATGAGGCTCTTCTCCCCTGACCAATGTCGCCCCTCCTCCCCCACGACCGATGTTGCCCCTCCTTCCCTCTCGATCGATGCCGCCCCTCCTTCCTCTTCCCTCTCCAGTCCTCCCATCCTCGGTCACCCTCCCCACCACCCGCCACCCCCCACCTAGCCCCCCCACCCCTCCATCCAACCCTCCCTTAGCTCCCAGTGAAACCCTTCTTTGGCGAACCTCCATCCGACCCTTCCTCGGCCCCCACGAAACCTTCCTCTCCAGCGAAACCCCCTCCACCCTCGCTCGGCCCCCTGCGAAAACCCCTCCTCCCACCCCCCCATCCGACCCTCCCTCGGTCCCCAACGAACCCCCCCTCTGGCGAACCCCCATTTGACCCTCTCCTGGCCCCTTGTGAAACCCCTCCGATGAACCCCCATCCACCCTCGACCCTCCACCGGCCCTCCGTGAAACCCCTCCCCCACACTCTATCCTCCTCCGACCCTAGTGCAAAATCAAAACCCCTTCCGATGAGCCCTCCCTTCTTCAGCTCGTGAACCACCCCACCACCATCACCATTCTGACCCTCCCCCGATCGAGTGCGAAGCCTCCTTTGGCCTCCTCATCACTATGCCCCCTCCCCTAGCCCCCCATCCCCAACCGCCCCTGCTCTCTCTTTCTTTCCTCTTTTTCTCTCTTCTCTATCTCACTATCTTGCTTTTATTTCACAGGTTACCTCTAGTGTGGTCGTCTTCCTCTAGCATCATTTTCAGTGACCCTCGGAGCTTTCGGTGTGATCCGCTCTCTATAGCCGTAGGTATATATATATATTTTTTAATTTTATAGTATTATTTATTAATCATGTATATTTATAATAAATATTATGAATATTTATTGTAAATATTATAGTTATCTACATGCCGTAGTTTTTAGGCCGTGCCGTGGTGGTAGCCTTGGGCCGTGCCATGTCAGAGGCTGTGGACTAGATCTGTCAATGGATTTGGTTCAGATCAAAATTTAGATATTTAGATCTAGACCCAATTTTAACTATTGATATCGAATCCAAACTCGAATATCCGATAGATTTGTACTTGAGAGAGGAAGGGAGGGATCCGGCCTCGACGCCATCATTAGGAGGGAGGGGATCCGACCTTGCCAGCGAGGGAGATCGAGAGAGGGAGTGGGAGATCGAGAGAGCGAGAAAGGGAGGGAGGGGATCCAACCTCACCAGCATCACTGGGAGGGATGGGGTCCGACCTTGCCGATGAGGAAGATCGAGAGAGTGAGAGAGGGAGGGATGGGGTCCGGCCTTGCCGGCGAGAAAGATCGAGAGAGTGAGAGAGAAAGATCGAGAGATGAAAAAGCTAGAAGAAAGGGGTTCGGCCTCACCACCATTTTCGGTGAGAGAGATCAAGAGAGGGAGTGATCGAGGGGATGGTACACAGCCGAGCCAGCTCGGATACGCAGCTGAGTTGGCTCGGATCGTGATCGAGCCAACTGGGGGAGGACCCTGGCCAGATTCTCAGGAATGGAGCCAGCTCAACTTTTGAGTGAATAGAATTTGATATGTCATAATGTTATATTGATTAATGTTCATTAACATTATAGGTCACGATGGCACCGAAATGCCATCTAGCTTTCACCCCTATCCCTTGGCATGTTATGCGTAGTTCAGCATTCGTGGAGCAGTTAGAGCATACTCCGTCCACCTTGGCATTGACTGCTCAGGGACCTCCACCACCGACATCTACTCCATTGGTGGCATCTACTCCATCAGCGGCATCTACTCCACTGGCAGCTAAGCCTCAACCGTCGTCCATAAGGCACATGCTACTACGTAGGCATTTCAGTGTACGTTGTTATTATATTAGCATAACTTTATTTTTATATAGTATTTGTATACTTATATATTTGCATAACATATTTGCATTGCAGGTGCATCATCCAGCCGGATATTTCATGATCCCACACATATGGCACATATGTGGAACCACCAGCATCAGGTGATGGTCTATTACGATGCAGAAGAGAGATCGATAGGAGATGCATTTCTTTTTTGGAGTGTTTGTGAGATGGTCGGACATCATTCCCATAGAGCCCAAACACTGGCGTTTGATGGATGCTGCCATCAGAGATCGGGTATGGGAGGAGATATGGGTAAGTATGTGCATCTTAGTTATATCTATGCATTTTATATATTTACACTATACATATTTGATTAGAATAATTTTGTAACTGATTTTTGATAAATTTATGTAGAGAAGGTACGACTTCTCCAATCATGAGAGGGCTTAAGATGCCTGACTAAAGAAGATTAGAAAGTTGTATCGAGGTTACAAGGTCAAGCTTTACAGAGGATGGCTCAAGCACCGACGAGATACTCCAGAGAAGCTTGTTTCCTAGATACAGGACTGTCCTCCGAGTCAGTGGGAGAGGATGGTTAGACACTGGAGGAGCCAGAAGTTTGAGATAAATTTTTTAATTTTTAAATTTTTTAATACACTTAAAGTTTTATTTAAATATTTTTTAAATATTTATTATTTATTTGAATACTTGTTAGGCTACCTTCCATCAGAATTGGAAGAACCGTGCAGCCTAGGAATATATGCACACTCTAGGCCGCAAGTCTATGGCCAGTTGTATGCATAGAGAGATAATTAATTCTAAATCTTACTAGATAAATTAAATTCATATTTTTTATCATCTTTCTCATAAATTTATTCTTTGTTATAGCTGATGAGAGATGGAGTGATACCCAGCTATAGCAAGATCTTTCGATCCAACCACATGGATAAGACGGACAGACCGATGAACATCGCGATCAGATGTATTTTTATAAGTATTAAATATATTAGTATATATGATTAGTATTATAGTATTTTTTATAAAATTTTATTTTAATTTATAATTATAGGATCAGTTAGATGCACTCGCGAGCGAGGGCTCGGATACCTCTGTGCCCCATGACCATCTATCTCAAGTCTTGAGGCCTGAGCACTCTGGGAGGATCCGATGCAGGCCCAGACATATGTTGATGAGCTACTGGTCTGAGGCGAGCGTCTTCTTACAGACTTTTAGTGTGGTCAGTCGGGAGGAGCTTGAGGAGGCATTGGCACGGGCAGATCATGCTGCGATGTGGGCAGATCGGGCTGAAGAGCATGCATCTCATCTGGAGGGCATCATGAGAGACATGATGTCGATGCTCAGTGCGTATTTTGGAGTCATGAGCTTCGAGGATACGTTGGTCCGCATTCCAACTCTAGCTCTGGCTCCAGCTCCGACTCTAGCTCCAGCTCCAACTCCGTCTCCGACTCTCGGTGACGACGATGATGATGATGATGTAGATTTAGAAGACTTTTGATGTATTTTATTTTTTTAAAAAAATATTATAATAAATTTTATTTGATAATAAAATTTTAGCATTTAAGAATAATTTTTATGTTTATTATATTTTCTTGTGTTATATATCTGTATTTATCATGTAAAATATATAAAAAAATAAAAATTTTATTTTTTTAATTATTCAAGATCTACGGTAGTGATTTTATAATCGCTGCTATATTTGTGCCAACCACTGCCATAGGTTTCTGATGCAAACGGTGCCAACCATTGTATTAGACCTATGGCAGCGATTAAGAAACTGCTGCTATAGATTATCTATGGCAGCGGTTATGTAATTGCTGCCATAGATAACCTATGGTAGTGGTTACATAATCGCTGCTATAGGTCGATTTATTGCAGCGGTTTATAAACCGCTACAATAGGCTATCTATGGCAGCAGTTCTAACAACTACTATAACAACCACTGCCATAGAGCTATGGCGACAGTCACAGTAGCAGCGGTTAGAAAACCGCTGCCATAGCCTATGGCAGTGATTTTTTGGGCTACGGTATTGGTTCGTAACCGCTGTCGTAGCCCTTTTTTGTAGTAGTGCAAGCATCCTTTTAGATCTATCCTTATAGATCTTCATCCCTAGGATGTAGGATACTTCACCCAAGTTCTTCATGGAGAACTATGATGACAATCAGACTTTTATTCCTTGTAGTATGGGGATATCATTTTTGATTAAGAGAATGTCATCCAAGTACAAAATAAGAAATACCACTGCTGGACCATATGCTTATTTGTAAATGTAGGGTTCTTCTCCATTCTTAACGAAGCTATATATTTTGATCACTTTATCAAAATGCATGTTCCAACTCCGAGATGTTTGCTTTAATCCATAAATGGATCTCTGAAGCCTGCACACCTTAGACTCATCTATGGATGTGAATCCCTCAGGCTATATCATATACACCTCTTTGGTTAGCTATCCATTTAGAAAAGCTGTCTTCACATCCATTTGCCAAATCTCATAGTCCAGGTGGGTAGCTATTGCAAGTATTATTCGAATGGATTTGAGCATTGCCACTAAGGAGAATGTCTCATCATAGTCAATACCATAATATTGACAATACCCCGTGGCAATCAGACAGACTTTATAGGTCTCCACATTTCCATCTGTCTCTTTTCTTTTTGAATACCCATTTACACCTAATGAATTTAACCCCTTTAGGTAGGTCAACTAATGTCCATACATCATTGACCTTCATGGAATCTATTTTGAATCTCATGGCTTCTAACCATTTCTTAGAGTTGGGTCTCTACATCGCATCCATATAAGTGATCGAATCCTCATCGTTCTCAATGAGTTCGATGTGATCACCATCCTGGACTAAGAATTCATAGTATCTGTCTGGATGGAGTGGTACTCTACCGGATTATCTTAATGGTGCGGGTTCACTAGGCTTCTGATCTAATCTGATCAAATCTAACTTAGGTTTAACATTCTATGTCGGACTTTCTACCTGTTGAACTTCATCAAGTTCAACCTTAGAGACAACGGTTCCTTCTCTAAGAAACTCTTTTTTCAAAAAGGTTATCCTAAGACTAACGAACACCTTTTGTTCATCAGCATGGTCCAAGTAGTATTCTTTGGTCTCTTTTGGATACCCTATAAATGCACACTTGTCAGACCTAGGTCCAAGTTTATCTATAATTAATCATTTGACATAAACTGGGCACCCCCAGATCCTAAGGTGTGAAAGTGCTGGCATACGTCCTGTCCATATCTTATATAGTGTTTTAACCATAGATTTACTTGGAACCCTATTTAAAAGATAGCAAGCCAATTCGAGTGCATATCCCCAGAGGGATATCAGCAAGCTGGCGAAACCTATCATGGATCGGATCATGTCTAATAGAGTTTGATTCCTCCTTTTAGATACACCATTATGCTATGGTGTTCCTAGAGGAGTCCATTGGGAGAGAATTCCATTTTCTTCTAGATATATGGGAAACTCACCAAAAAGGTATTCCCCTTCTCGGTCAGATCGAAGAGTTTTAACACTCTTTCCAGTTTATTTTTCTACTTCACTTCAGAATCATTTGAATATTTCAAACGAATCCAACTTATGTTTCATCAGATAGATATATCCAAATCTGAATAGATCATCTATGAAAGTGATGAAGTAGACATATCCACCTTTGGCACTTGTACTCATTGGTCCATATACATCAGTATGTACTAGTTTTAAGAGTTCAGTGGCTCTCTCACCTTTTTTAGTAAAAGATGACTTAGTCATTTTATCAAGAAGACAAGATTCATAGGTTGGAAGCGATTCACAATCACTAAGTTCGAGGATACCCTCTTAAGCCAACATGCTTATCTTGTTCTTATTTATATGACCCAGCCTATAGTGCCATAAATAGATATCTATCATAGTATCTAATTTAAGATGTTTGCCAGTTGAATAGACTACATTAACAGGTTGTGATAACATATATACACCATTATTCAATTATCCATAGAAAGCAATAACACCATTCACAATGACATTACAAACTCATTTCTTTATTAAAATTTCATAATTGTTCATGGCCAAAAGACCTATAGAAATAATATTTAAAAAGAAATTAGGACAGAAATGATAATCACTAAGAACAATGGTAAGAGATTCAAATATAAGTTTCAAAATTTCTACAGCTAGAACTGAAACTGGTCTTCCATCTTCAATGTTCAGAAATCTCTCACTTTGCGCGAATCTTCTACTGATCTGCAACCCTTGCAATGAATTGCAAATATGATAAGGGCTTTCGGTATCCAATACCCAGTCAGTAATATCAGACATAGAAAAATTGTAAGAAGTTATCATATAAATACCTTGCTCAGCAATAGCTTGCTTCTTCCTCTGCCTGTTCGGATCTAGGAAGGTAATGTACTATGGATAGTTCCTCTTCTAGTGCCCCCGCTTCTTGCAAAAGAAGCATTCGGCTTGACTCTTATTGGGCTTATTTTTTTTGGGTTTGAGCCTGCATAGATATTCTAGCCTGAACATGCATCTTCTTGGCTTTCTTCTTCTTTTTCTTCTTTCCTTTCCCAAAGGGTCGAGAATGAGAAGACGAACCTCCCACTAAGTTCACCAACTCTTTATGGAGCTGGTGATCCTTTTCAAAATTCTAAAGTAACCCCAGTAACCCATGGTAGTCAACTTCAAAATTTGACATTCTATAATGTGTAAGGAATGGGAGATAAGACTTAGGCAATGGATTTAGTATTGCATCTTTTTCAAGTTATTTATGCAAGAAAAAGTCAAGCTTGTTCAAGCGCTCTATTAGCTCGATCATGCATAGTACATGATCAGTGATAGAGGCTCCATCTCGCATTCTAATGTTGAAGATGGTGCAACTAATCTTTTGCCTCTCAACGTCATCGGATGGCTAAAGGAATCCTCCAACACTTGGAGAATTTCATTTGGTTGTGCTATCTCAAACCTGCGATTGAACTCGTCGTTCATCGTAGCAAGCATAATGCAGCACACCGTGATTCGATCACCGAGCCACTTCTGATGAGTATCTTTGACTGTTCCATATGCATTGGTAGCTAGCTCCTCAGGTGCAGGATCCATCAGCACATATAGGATCCGTTCATGCTTCAGGACAATCTTCAACTTTTGGTACCAACTATTGAAGTTGGGTCCCACCAACTTATCATAGTCCAACAATGATCGAAGCGATAGAAAAGTGGCCATATCTGCACAAAGAAAAAATATAACCTAATTAGTAATTGATTTATTAAACCTAGAGACTTGGATTTTAATCAAAAGGGCCTTCCACTATTTTATTCGAATTGGTAGCCTCTACCTCCAATTCGAGAAATTATCCTAATTCCTTAATGGGTACTAGAATCCATATAGACTGTACACAAGCCCAACTTTAGTTAGCCCACCTATATACATCTAAGGATAGATTCATAACCAATTATTTCTCTAAATAATTTTTAGTAATTAAATTTTGCCCCAGATCTTGATCAGTTGGCTTTGGCCTTCTCAGAAAAGGGTCCAATTAGGTCCAACCATTAACATGACCATACTTGGCCCATCCAACCAATGAATGATTAAGCTCAACTTTGGTTGACCCATCTGACCATCATTTAGAAAGATATATCCAAGAGATCATATAATGAATGATAATTTCATCAACCGATAAGCACCAAGCCTTTGGGCCTCCAATGATTATCTAAATGATTGATCCATTATCATCCACTTTAATGGGAGGCAATGATCCAGTTATCATATAAAAATTTTATTTTGGGGATCTAATAATTTTAGAGAATTTATTTATGAAAGTGAGTAGGTCAGATTAACCAGCTTATCATAATTCTCCCACTGGCTTCACCAAGTCAGCTTAAGGAAGACTACTAATAGGCTAGTCTAGGAGCACCTAAATCAGTCACACTAATTTACCTAGCTGACATGGATCAACTCAAATTGTCAAGTGATCTAATCAAAACTCAATCTCACCAAGAAAACCAGGTAAATGAAATTGGTGGAAGGGTTTGCCAAAGCTTTACTTAGATACCATCGAAAATGGTCAGGTAAGCAGGCTACCAATTAAAAACCACCAGTCATATGTACTAAACTTATCTTAGACATCAATTAATTTAATTAGTCTTAATTAGATCAACCTAATAGTTCGAGCTAGACCTCTTAGCCAAGAATCAAGTCCATTTGATTCTTGTTAAAGACATGGACTTGACCAACTACAACTATTGTAATTGATCTAGAGAATCCTTGACCTAATCTAAGATAACAATTAATTAGAGTTAGTCAATTCTCTAATTAAGTCTATTCTTTAATCTAATCTTAGGTCTAACCCAATTAATGAATCTAAATCCCACTAACCCATTAACCTAATGTGTTATAATTCAGGTTATAGGATCTTCAATTTATAATCCTAGAACCTAATCAAACAACTTCTTAATTCTTAATTAAGTTTTGGACTGAGGATTGGGGTTTGGCTTTTCATAAATTATTTTTATATTTATAAAATATTTTTACAACATAGTTCTATCAACCAAGTTGCATGTTTGATTCATAATCAATATGCAAGTAAAATAAACATAAAACTACTTTAGATCTAATCTAAATAAGTTCATGTAATTGAAATAGTTTCAATAATAATCAATCATAAATCTTCCTAGATCAAATCTAACACATTATGATGATTAAAATTAGATTAAAATATTTTTAATCAGATCATAAAATCTCTTAGATCTAATCTAAAATTTTATAATCAATATTTTAGATCAGTACGTACTAGGATAACCTATCCACTATAAGGGTTAAACTTTACAGCAGGACAATCTTATGGTAGTCTATATAATCTAAAATATTTTATTTTTAGATCTAAAATTATTTTAAATCTATTAAATTATAAATAAAATTAGATCAAATCTAATAAATTTATGATTAGAGTCAGATCATCATGAATTAGGATAATTTTTTCACTGTAAGGGATAAAACTTACAGCAGAACAACCTTATGGCAGTTCATAAAATCTAAATTTTTTTAATTTTAGATTTAATAATTAGATTATAAATTAGATCTAATCTAAGAAATAATCTAAATATTCATAAAAATTATGTAATAAGAACCTAGGTTCTGATACCAATTGAAGGAATCAGATCTAGGATTTTAAGATTAGATCTTGAAACTTTTTCAAGATTAGACAACGAAAGAATAAAATTAATTTAAAATATTCTAGATCTAAGATCTTATTATATGATTATTTCATGGTATTTAAGTTAGAAATTAAAAATTAAACAAGAAAGAAAAGGTTGATAATATCAACCTAGATCTATACTACATCTAATGTAGCTATAAAATAACAGATTGGATATGTTACCTGAGCAAGTTAGACGTTCTAGCTTGCTGATCCGGGCTTGAGGATGAAGTCATGAATCGCATACATGTCCAACCTCTAGGAGTCATCTACAGGAGCCCATGAACACGATCAGAGATCCTGATGCAGGAAATCAGCATAGTATGCTAGCACTGTGCTGATCTCTCTTCGACGGTCGACCGATGCTTTCTTCTTTGAAACTTGGATACTCCAAAATATCAGAAGGAAAAGAAGAAGATTTGTGATGCTGAGATACCTCTCAAAAGCTCACAAAAAGGAAGGAAGAGATCTAGAACAAAAACCCTAGAAGATGACCCTCTTCTTCTTCTTTGTTCTTTTTCTAGACATCCTGATTTATGTTTTCAATATCTCCACAACCCAAATGATTTTTTTCTTAATTTTTCTACACCAAAGAGATCTCTCAAATGTCTACAATCCATAAAAATTTTAGCAAAAAATTTCTTTTAAATAAAGATATGTGTAGAGTCCAAGTTAGGTCAAAAACCTAGACTAAGAAGGACCAAATAAGGGAAGTTGTTAGGGCGCCCAACTCTTGGGCCCGCACCCTACCTTTTTTCTTTTCCATGGACCAGAAAGAGAGGATGCAAATAATCCCAAAAAAATAAGAGAGAGAGAGAGAAAGAGAGAAATAAGGGAGGTGGCGGCATGAAGGAAAGGAGGACTTTTAGTTGACTAGGAATTCTATCTCATTGAATCCTAAGCAAAATCAACTTTTCCTTTTGACTTGGTCATGCAACAAACTTTCATATGTAAAATAGAAGAGAGAAAGGGGGCATGAGAAGCCTTTGGGTGTGGAGAATTTTATGTAAAAACACAAAAAGAAAGGGGTGGGGCATGAGGATTAGGTGGTGCAAGGAATAGGGAGTCCTAGTCACACTAGGACTCCTGTTTTGACCTGATCAAACAAGGTCTTTTAACCAAATAAAAATAAGAGTAATCCAATCCAATTAAATAAGACCCTAACCTATTTAAGAATTTATTTAAATTAGATTAAATTAAATTTAATTCTAATTTATTTTTAATTAAATTAGAAAATTGGGTTGATTCAAGTCCTAGTTAGACTAGGATTAGTTTTTCCTTGCACTTGGCTTATCCAATAAATCAATTGAATTTAAACCAATTAAGCTCAAACTAAATCTAATTAAATCATATTTAATTAGACTTAATCTCAATCTACTGGCTTAATCAAATTAAGCTAATTAGCAATCGAATTGCTAATCGATCCTCTTGCATCACTTGCACTAGGTCAAACATCAATCATATTGATCATTTAATCCTAAAATGATTCTAAATCACTGATCAATCATCCAATCAGAATGTGAACTCTAATGTGTGTGACCTCATAGATTCGAACCTAAGTCGATAGCATAAAAATAAATTTTTGTACCAATTGAAGTGATCATTTAGCAATGATACCCAACAGTCGGATAGGTCAAAGGTGTAGAACACCATCCTTAGAACCCATGCCGATATAGTTTTTATATAATTCATCTCTTTGACCATAATGCTTGTAGGATACCTCAGAGTTCAACTATCAACTCTGATAAGATTGTCCATATTGTATTTTAAAATATCAAATCCATCTGATGGATTATCCTAGCCAAAGTTTTGCTATATTGAAATATAGTGATATATTCTTCTCCAACTTTTGGAGTGGTCAATTCCATCTTGATCACACTCCAACTTCGTAAGTACTTGACTATGCCCAAAAGTTTTTCTTTACTAAATTAGAAATTCAGTTAGTTCGGTACTAAAGCATAGTGAGTTGTTTGCAAGTCATTGAGGTAATCTCAGGTCTAAGGGATACTTATACCTATATCCCATCAAAGATATTTTCGATAGCAAAATGCCCTGAAGTTGGTCATGTTCAATGACGATGTACCCATACATCTCACCAGTATGCCATACCAGTATCTCCACACTCCTTGGTTAAGAGGACAATCAACCTATATGGCATATAGCGACCTATGCTCGATAGCCGCTGTCATCCTAATTAACAGTCTATCATTCAGTTGTGAACAAATTTAAGGACTAATCGATAAATTCTCTCTTTATCAAAACTAAATAGTCTTAAAGACTTCATCACAATAATGGAGTTCATTAGAAGATGTAAATTTATGATGAAAAAGATGCCAAAAAAGTTTTATTAATTAATAAATTAATTATAATATTTTAACTATCAATAGACTGACAATTGACTTTGGGATATAATTTTCAACATAAACAACACCTGTTAAGTAGGGAATTGGGTGAAATCTTTATGGAATGACACCTAGCAAATTTATTTAGTTTATTCTTTCTTCTAAACAAAACCACTGATTCCTTTGCTGCTGTTTTAGTTCTTAAGTTCTCCATAGAGGTGAAAGAAGGAAAAAGAGCTAGAGAGGGTTCTATTTTCAGTTAGCAAACAAAGAGGGTTTAGTTAGAAAGTGATGATTTTGTGGTGAGATTGGATTGAACAAGGAAGATAGTTGATTTGGAGAAAATGAAGCACTTGTGCAATAGATTTCTAGTTATTTGAGATAAAATTCCTTCACCTTAAACTAAGTTTAAATTGATCTTTTAAGGGTTATAGTAGATCCTATGTTATAGTAAAGTAAGCTATACAATTTAAATCAAGTTTGAAGATGAATTATGTTATTATTAAGACTGAAATTATTTAAATAATTTTTCTATGGATTGAAAAGGTGTTAGTTGAATTTAAAACTAATTATAAGAATAGAGACATGGTGAAAGGTCTAAAAGTTCTTAAGTATGTTAAAGTCTAGTTAAATCTAAACTAAAATAAGCAAAAAAAAGTAGAAGCAATTAGTTGAAAGATTAAAGTAAGAGTTTGAAAGCAAAATATGTGTAATTCTAATTTTGAATCATATGATAGATGTTTTAATCAATATTTATTGATGATATAGGAAAAGAAAAGAACTAGCAAGGTGCTTTGAGTAATCCAATTAGCTAGTAGTCAGTTGAGATGAGTGGTTCTCATATCTAACTTTGGTAATTCTCATATTATAGTTTATTATGTAAATGACTTACTTTGAAAAATAGCTAACTTGGGATAATTTATCAACTTATATATGTTGGAAAATGTGTCCCAAAGCTAATCATCAGTCTATTGATGGTTGAACTATATTGTATCTATAATTAATTCATTAATAAATAAAATATATTTTTAGCATTTTTCATCACAAAAGTATTCATCTTTTAACAAACTCCATTATTGTGATGAAGTCCTTAGGACTATTTAGCTTCGATAAAGAGAGGATTTATCAATTAGTCCTTAGATCTATTCACGACCAAATGATAGGCTATTAATTAGGATGACAACATCTATCGAGCATAGGTCGCTGTGTGCCATATAGGTTGGTTGTCCTCTTAACCAAGGAGTGTAGAGATACTAATATGGTATATAAATGAGATGTATGGGTACATCATCATTGAACATGATAAACTCTAGAGTATTCTGCTTTCGAGAATATCTTTGATGGAATATAGGTATAAGTGTCCCTAAGACCTGAGATCACCTTGGTGGCTTACAAGCAACTCACTGTGCTTTGGTACCAGACTAACTAAATTTTTAATTCAGTAATAAAAGGCTTCTTGGCATAGTCAAGTACCTGCAAAGTCAGAGTATGATCAAGATGGAATTGACCACTCAAGAGTTGGAGAATAATGTATCACTGTATTTCAATATAGCAAAACCTTGGCCAGGATAATCCATCAGATAGATTTGATATTTTAAAATATGATGTGGACAATCTAATTAGAGTTGATAGTTGAACTCTAAGGTGTCCTACAAGTATTTTGGTCAAGGGGATGAATTATATGAAAATTATATCCACATGGATTCTAAGGATGATGTTCAACACATTCAACCTATCCGACCGTCGAGTACCTTGCTAGATGGTTACTTCGATTAGTATTGGAATATGTTCTTATGCTACCAGTTTAGATTCGGACCTATGAGATCACACACATTAGAGCTCATGATTCGATTGGATGGTTGATCAATGATTATGAATCATTCTAGGGTTAAATAATCAATACGATTGATGTTTAACCTAGTGCAAGCATTGCAGGAGGATCGATTAGCAATTTGATTGCTAATTAGCTTAATTTGATTAAGCCAAAAGGCTGAGATTAAGTTTAACTAAATATAATTTAATTAAATTTAGTTTGGGCTTGATTGGATCAAGTCCAATTGGCTTATTGGATAAGCTAAGTGCAGGAAAGAACTAGTCCTAGTTCAACTAGAACTCCAGTCAACCTAATTTTTTAATTTGATTAACAAATTAAATCAAAATTAAATCTAATTTAATCTAATTTAATTAATTTTTTAATTAAATTAGAATCTTATTTTATTTAGTTGACTTGATTTTGATTTAATTTGGTTTGAGAAACCATGTTTGACCAAGTCATAGATGGAATCCTAGTGAGACTAGGATTCCACCTTACGCCACCTTAGCCCTTCATGTCCTCCATGCCTATTTTTTAGAAATTTTTCCTGGAAATACTCTTTCCCCTGATCTTGATGCACACCTCCTCTCTCCCTCTCTTTCTCATATTGTAATTTGATAGTTGACCAAGTCAAAAGAAATAAGTTTTGTTCTAGGATTCTATGAGATAGAATCCTTATTAACTAAAACACCTCCTTCTAATTATGCTGCCCACACCTTCTTTATTTTCTCTAAATTTCATGATAAAAGAAGAAGTTTTTGTGCACCCTTATTGCTTATCCATGGCAGCAAATAAGGTGGGGGCATCCAAGAGTTGGGCGCCCTAACAACTTGCCATATTATGTCCTTTCCTTGTCTAAGTTTTTGACCAAACTTGGACTCTGCATATCTTTTTATTTAGGATGAATTTTTAGCTAAAATTTTTATAAAATATAGATATTTGACAGAGCTTTGAGATGTGCAAAAATTAGATAGAGAGAGCCTTTGGGTGTTGGGGTTCCATAGGCACCATGCTAGGTGTCTAGGTGAGAGCAAAGAGAAGAAGAAGAGGGTCTTCTTCCAGGATTGCTGTATTCATCATCTTTCTTCCTTCTTTCTTGGGTTTTCTGAGAGAGTCTTAGATCTAAAACCTCTTCTCCACCTTCTCTTGTTTGGAAAAATTTAAATCCAGAAGAAGGAGGCATCTGATCGACCATCGAAGAAAGATCAGTATGGTACTAGCATACTGTGCTGATTTCCTGCATCGAAATTTTTGATCATGCTCATGAGCTCGTGTGGATGACTCCTAGAGATCGGATGCATGTGTAGCTCACAACTTCATCCTCAAGCCTGGATCATCAAGTTAGAACATCTAACTTGAAAGGAATATTCCCTCAGGCCAATTAATTTGGAATGTTCTTTATCTTCCAAACTCATGTAATGACATTTTTAATAATTAAAGGCATTTATTTCATCATATGCAGTGTCTTATTATTTATTTAAGATTATAATAAATTCTATAAATTAGGACTATGGTTTTAGGATTATGATAAGATTATACCAGTGAGATCTAAAATCTTAAAATTCTAATTTAAATATTTCTAGTCGATGGGACATTGAGTTAGGGATCAATATTTTCGGATAAGACTAGCACATTCTTTGTATGCTCGATTGAGAGGGTGATTGATCTCATAATAACTTGTGTATGACACTAATACAAGAATATGGATGCTCATTAGAGAATAAGTTCACTGAATTGATCCAAATCGAGAATATCTAATGGAGTCTTATCTACATGTCAATAGATGGTTCTCATAGTAGAATTTGTGCATGTAATCCTTTGACCTGAAACTACCATAGAATTATATATATATAAATCGATATTTTGGTTCATACTCATTCATGACTCAGTTATGTATGGGATGATCTGGATATGATAGATTATATATATGAAGGTTGTGAGTAGGTTAACATGAAATAGATCTTTCCTGGTAAGAGGAAATAGCATCCTACTTGCTTAAAACAAATGATGATTCAGAAAGACTTTGATCAAAGCATGATGAAAAATTAGAAATAGTTTCTAATATTTCATTAAATGAATCATCATCATAAGATTGAAAGAGAAATGAATATGATATTGGGGTTGACATATTTTCATACTTAGAGTCATATTCAGGATGTAGGAAGATCGAAGGATCTAGTTGCATGGTAATTTTACTGAAGGATATTTTTGATATTTCCATTAAAATTTTACATCTTTTGGAAAGTCATGATACGTTGCTAGACATTAATCATGTCTTGTGGGTTCGATCAAATTAAAATTTTAATTTGATCATTAAATTAGAAAGTATTCTAAATTAAGTCAAATTGAGTTGGCTAGTTTTGACCTAAATCGGTTTGGTTGAGTTCTAACATGATTAGGTCAAATCATTCCCAGGCTCACTACTAGTTAGATGTGGAACCCAATGGATCATACACAAAGAGAGTTAATTAAGAATCTAATTGGATTAGACCATGTTTGCAAGATGAACATGCTAGCACATGGAGCTAATCCTAGCACCTAGTTTCGAATTGGATTCGATTTGGCTTCCGATTTGGGCTAATTTAGATCCGATTTGAGCCAAATAGGATTTGGTCTTGAGTTGGATTAACCTAGACTGGTTGAGCTTCAGTTGGGGTGCTACATACCTAAATCCCATGCACCAGAGAGTCTCTCTCTTGTGCATGGGAAGTCTTTCATGCGCAAAGAATTTTCGGCGCATGGAATTAGTTAGCGCCTACCTTCTTTGACTTTTTTTATTTTGTTATGTCACGTAAATTTTTATATTAGCATAGACATCAGATATGAGACGCAGAAGAGTCCTTCTATAGATGAAATACTTCATTATTATTTTGAGAAGGGACTCTTTGTCGCCTAAGACTCCTTGCCGCCCAAGACTCCACGCCGCCCACTCCTCCTTGACACCTCTTGGACCAAGTCAAAGTCTCTTGGGACTTTGACTATTCAAAGATTATCTCCACACCTTCTTGCTGAATGGGCATCCATTTTTAGAGCCATTGGATGGCCTTTTTATATGATCTAATGGATGAAAAGGGTGGCGCCAAAGATGAAATATTGCGACTCTTCATAAATAACTTACATAGAATTAGTCCAAGAGTCCTACTTTAAGGCACCTCTTGGACTAAGTCTAGATGTTGTTATTTACTGATGAGGCATGAGATTGGCTGAAGGGACATGAGATTTTTTTTTTTAAGGGGCGCAAAAAATTTAGTTGGCACACCTACGTACATTATAAATGGGGGTGTGCACCAAGAGTCCGTGGGTGTGTAAAATTATCTTTCTATCTTATAAGAGTTTCTTTTTATCCAATTTTTTTTTCTTCCCTTCTCTTATCTAGACCTTATCCTTATAAGGACAAGAAGTCATCAGATTAGGAAGAAAAATTAAGAAGACAAAGAAAAAGAAAGATAGATAAGGAAAGGCAAGAAAGGTGACATAAAGGCTAAAGAAGGTCTTGCCCTTTTAATTAAAGTTCTTATTATTAGAACTCTAATTATATAAATCAGAGGTGCTTGGTATCTTGATCAAATCTCTATGTGGATCAACATTGGAGGGTGAACACGTGGGTACCTAGTGGAAATCCTGACGGACTGCTACCGACGATCAGGATCAATTTAGGGTTTAGCGATAAGAGGTATGTTCTAATACTTTCTTTTATGTTACAAATGCATGTTATATGATTTAATTGCTAATGAGGTGGTCCTAGGGTTTGGGTTTGGTTTATATGATTTTATGTTTTTGCTTTGAAATCCATGCTTCTGCCCTGTACACCAAATCCATCAGTGGTATCAGAGCAAGCCTTATTAGGTTAAATCATATAATGCTTTGCTTATAATATAATGTCACAAAAGAAAGGTATAATATATTTTTTGTGTTTATTTGCATGTGATTTATATAATGAGATCAGGTTCTTTTATTTATCATAATGAGATTATGATGTGTATATTATTCTATAAAGGTTGCCCTGATATAGTGGAAAGTATTCACAATATAATGATGGTTGTCCTAGAATAATTATACATGTTAGTAGATATATATAAATTTTATTATAATTGATGCTATTAGGCATTTAGTTTGATTTAATCAGAATGTGCATCAAGACCTTTTAAATCTCTCTTTAAAAATTTATATTAAGTTGTAGTGTAATTAATCTATAGCTATATCAGTCGGGATGTCTAATTGATTAATTGATGTCTAGGATAAATGGTTCATGATTGGTAAAGAAAATGTGATTTTTAATTGATTTTATTGTCTGACCTGATCAATTTATTGGTGTCTAAGAAAAGTAACAGGGGGACTTCCACTTCTCTCCCACTTATCTGATCGATTTGATTAATTTAATTCTAGATTGAAATGCTTAGTATTATATTCACTACATTAAGGCCTTCCTTCATACTAGGTTCTTATTATGTCTAGAACCATATTAGTTTTGTTGTGTAACCACAAGAACTATCATGGGAATGATGTAATATTAATCTAGTGCATTGAGATGCTTACAGCATTTTGAATATACTGCTTTGTTGTGTAACCACAAAAGTAGTCATATTTTATTTTGACTGTATAGAAATGAAGGATTCTATTTAAACTAAAACATTAGTTTGTTGTGCTAACACAAGGCTATTAATGTTTTAGAGGCAAAAGTTTTTTGAGAGTTGCATAAAGTGCAATTGGAAAGAGTTTCCTACCTTTGAACTTATAACAGGTTTGTTGTGCAACCACAAGACCTTTTATAAGGAATTAGGATCTTATTCTCACTAAGAAAATTAATAAGAGGATTATGATTTTTGATTAAATAATGGAAGACATAATTAAATTAAAGTCCTAATTTAATTAAGTTTGTCATCATGAGTTGTTTGCTTATAAATTTTTCTTTATTATGTAGATTAAATGGCTTCTTTACTTTCATTGCGTTCAATTTTGGATTCAAATAAATTGATTGATCAAAATTATGTTGACTAGTTGAGAAACCTAAAAATAGTACTCAGTCAAGAAAAACTCTCCTATATTCTTGATGCCCCTGATCCTAAGCCATTAGAAAATGATGCCACAGATGAATATAAGTCCACATACAAGATGTGGCAAAATGATTTTCTTACTGTCAAATGCATCATACTTGCCTCTATGAATAATGAATTACAGAGGCAGCATGATAGCAGGGACACTCAATCCATATTGCTCAACCTAAAAGAGCTTTATGGAGAGCATAGTAGGACTGCTAGATATGAGATATCTAAGCAATTATTTCGTGCAAGAATGATAGAAGGAACATCCATACAAAATCATGTTTTGATGGTAATTGACCTAATCACTCGATTAAGTCAATTAGGTTTTGTTATGGATGGAGAGTTAAGTCAGGATTTGATCCTGCAATCACTTCCAGAATTATTTTCTCAGTTTATCATGAACTATCACATGAACAAACTAAATTCTTCCTTGCCTGAGCTGTTAAATATGCTCAAGATAGCAAAAAGTCATATCAAGAAAGATAAGGCTCCTCTTCTTCTTGTGGAAGGGATCTCCAAGAAGAAGGCAGGCAAAAAGGGTTCAGAAAGAAGGTTGAATCCTAAAAATGGTATAAATAAGAAGAAAAAGGGGAAGAAGATCTCCGGACAGATGACCTATTTTCACTACTACAAAATAGATCATTGAAAGAGGAATTGCAAGGCTTACCTTGCAACCGTGGAGTCTAGTGCAAATAATGCACCAAAAGGTATGTATGAGATACATACTATATTATCATTAAATTCTTCCATTTCAAATTCTTGGGTATTAAATATTGGCTATAGTTTTCATATCTGCAAATCTTTACAGAGATTGCAGAAAATTAAGAGTTTGAAGAAAGATGACTTTAAGCTCTATAGCGCTGGAGGAGAGTCTATCCAAGTAGAAGTTGTAGGGACAAATACATTGAAGTTACCTTATGGAAAGATCTTAGAGCTTACAAATTATTATTATATACCTAAGATCATTAGAAATATTATATCTATACCCTTGTTATTAAAACAAGGTTATAGTCTTAATGTAACGAGCGAAGGTTGCTCGATCAAATATTCTAATGAAAATATTTATTTTGGCATATTTAGCAATGGTTTGTTGACTCTATGTTTGGATGACAATATATTTCATATTGATGAAAATAGAAAACGTAAGAGAGATGACATAAATAATACTTTACTTTGGCATTGTCGATTAGGTCGTATTAGTGAGGCTAGGATTAACAAGTTATACAAAGAAAAGTTCTTTGATTCTTTTGATTATGAATCATTGGAAACTTGTGAATCATGCCTCATGGTTAAAATGACCAAGATTCCATTTAGTGGACATGGAGAAAAAACAAATGAGTTATTAGGACTTGTACATATGGATGTATGTGGTCCTATGACAACTCAAGCTAGAGGAGGATACTCATATTTTGTAACGTTCACTGATGATTTACCTAGGTTTGGATATGTGTATCTTATGAAACACAAATCAGAAGCCTTTGATAAATTTAAAGAGTATCAAAGTATGGTCGAAAAATAAACTGGACAATGTATAAAAATCCTTCGATCTGATTGGGAAGGAGAATACTTATCTAGTGAGTTTTTAGACTATCTTAAAGTTAAAGAGATTTTCTCTGAATGGATACCTCCTTATACACCATAATTAAATGGTATAGCCAAAAGAAAAAATTATATGTTATTAGATATGGTACGGTCCATGATGTGCTTCACTAAATTATCTATTTTTTTTCTAGGATCATGTTCTGGAGATTGCAATTTACATTTTGAATAGAGTTCCTTCTAAATCTATATCTAGTACTCCATATGACATATGGAGAAGTAAGAAACCTAATCTTAAGTATCTTAAGATATGGGATTGTCCAACTTATGTCAAAAGAAATTTTGGATATAAACTTGATGCTAGATTAGACAGATGTCTATTTATAGGATATCCTAGAAATAGTATAGGATATTTATTCTACCATCCTACTAAACAAAAGGTATTTGTAAGTAGGCATGCCACTTTCATAGAAAAGAAATTTATCCTAGAAAAGGACAGTGGCAGAAATATTGAACTTAGTAAAGTTCAAGAAAAACAAAAAGAAATTTCTCAACCATATAATCACATAAAAGAATCAGAACACATAACCCCTATCCGTAGGTCTAAAAGAGTACGAAATACACCTGTAAGGTATGATTTCATTATTGAGAACAATGAAGCCCAAGTCATTGAGAATGACGAACCTCTGACCTATACAGAAGCAGTCAAAAGTAAAGACTCTTACAAATGGCTAGCTGTCATGCAATCCGAAATAGAATCCATGCACACCAACAAAGTATGAACTTTGGTGGATGCATCAGAGGATATAAATCCTATTGGATGCAAATGGATTTTTAAGAAAAAGATTGGAGCTGATGGTCAAATTGAAACCTATAAGGCCAGATTGGTGGCTAAGGGTTTTAGGCAAAAATAGGAGATTGATTATGATGAAACATTTTCACCTGTTGCCATGCTCAAATCTATTCGGATTATGCTTGCTATAGCAGCATACCACGACTATGAAATATGGCAAATGGATGTAAAGACTGCCTTCCTTAATGGTTTCCTTGAGGAGGAGGTCTATATGTCACAGCCAGAGGAATTTGAGTCAAATGAGAGACCAAATCAGGTATGCAAGCTTAAGAGATCCATTTATGGATTAAAGCAAGCATCAAGGAGTTGGAACATCCATTTTGATGAAACAGTAAAAGAGTTTGGTTTTATCAAGAATGTTGATGAACCATGTGTGTACAAGAAAACTAGTGGGAGAACCATAGTCTTCTTGGTTCTGTATGTAGATGACATACTCCTCATTGGGAATGATATCCCAATGTTACAATCAGTCAAATTATGGCTATCAAATAAGTTTTTCATGAAAGATTTGGGAGAAGCATCCTATATACTAGGAATAAAGATCTATAGAGATAGATCTAAGAGGATGCTAGGCTTGTCCCAATCAAGGTACATTGACTTAATACTGAAAAGATTCAGTATGGATGGGAGTAAAAGAGGTTATTTACCCATGAGTCAAGGCATACATCTCTCTAAAAAGATGTCTCCTAAGACACCTGAAGAGAGAAATAGAATGAGTTCTATTCCTTATGCTTCGACTGTTGGATCAATAATGTATGCCATGTTATGTACAAGGCCTGATGTTGCTTATGCTTTAGGCATTGCAAGTAGATTTCAAGCTGATCCAGGAGAGGATCATTGGAAAGCTGTGAAAAATATTCTTAAGTACTTGAGAAGGACTAAAGATATTTTTCTAGTATATGGTGGTTCTGATCTTAAATTAGAAGCATATTCTGATTCTAGTTTTCAATCAGACCCAGATGATAGCAAATCCATTTCAGGGTATGTCTTTACTCTGAATGGTGGAGCAGTAAGTTGGAAGAGTACTAAGCAGCCAACTATAGCTGACTCAACCACTGAAGCAGAATACATAGCTGTAAGTGAAGCCGCCAAGGAAGCTATCTGGATGAAGAAGTTCATCACTGAATTGGAAGTTATTCCTAAAATTAAGAATCCAGTACCACTTTACTGTGATAATACTGGAGCTATTGCTCAAGCAAAGGAACCAAGGTCTCATCATAAATCCAAACACATTCTGAGATGCTTCCATCTCATTCAAGAAATTATTGAAAGACAAGATGTAGTCATAGAACGAGTGGACACAAAGAACAACATAGCAGACTGATTCACCAAGGCTTTACCACTGCAACTATTTGATCACCACCTTGATTGTATGAGATTAAAATATAAAGGCAATTGGCTTTAGTGCAAGTAGAAGATTGAAAGGAATATGCCCTCAAGCCAATTAATTTGGGATGTTCTTTGTCTTCCAAACTCATGTAATGATATTTTTAATAAATAAAGGCATTTATTTCATCATATGTAGTATCTTATTATTTATTTAAGATTATGATGAACCCTATAAATTAGGGCTATGATTTTAGGATTATGATGAGATCATACCAGTAAGACCTAAAATCTTAAAATCCTAATTTAAATATTCCTAGTCGATGAGATATTGAGTTAGGGATCAATATTTTTCGATAAGACTAGCACATACTTTGTATGCTCGATTCAGAGGATGATTGATCTCACAATGATATGTGTATAACACTAATACAAGAATATGGGTGTGAAGGAAAATCTTGATTTTTCAGTCCAGGTTCGTTCAGGTCTGATCAGATCAAGAGATATATTTCAAAAAAAAAAATTTTGATCCCAATCAGATCTTGATATGTTTCAGATCTGATTTTTATAATTTTGGAAATCAAAATAAAATTAGATAAATTAAATCAGATTTAACTTACCTTGATATGGGTAATCCTATTACCCGTTGATGATCCTCTATGCAGCGGAAGGTTCTGGATCTAGCCATGCAAGTGCCTGACCTCTATCGATATCCACTCGGGCTGGATCTAGAGATCCTCTTCTTCTCTATCATATCTTCAAAAATTAGATCTAGATCTGATCTGGAGGATCTTCAAAACTTCTTTTGAAGATCAGCAGTCGTCCTTTGCAGCAGCGCAGCCTTCTAGCTTTTACTCGCCTTTCTCTTGTCTAGATTGCACCAACCAAGGTCCAAAACCCTTTTGGATGTGGAGAGGAGAGGAAGAAGGTGGTTTAGTGTGGAGAAACAGGGGAGATGCAGCCTTGGGGCGTGGGGAATTGTGATTCAATCATCTATATATGTTTGAGTTGGGCGCAGGGTCTTATTTATAGACTAAGCATGATCCAACTCCTCTTCTTCCCAACCAATCACAACCCTTTGTGAAATCAGATCTAAATCTGATTGATGGGAATAGAGTCCCCTGGATTCCTCCTTAGAGGATGCCTAAGACCAGTCAAAGTTGGTTCTTAGGAGAACTCTAATTGGAATCCAAAAAGGAGATGGAGTCCCTGTCCAACAGGGACTCCTAGGCATCTCCAACTTGGGCACACGCCTAGGGTGGTGTGCGCCCTCCTCCTTGCCAAGTTCTGATAGGGGACAAGCCCTCACCAGCTCTCCAATAGGTGCGTGACATGTGGTTAAAAGTCAAAGTGTCAATGGTCAACATTTGACTAGTCAAAGGTAGACTTTTGACCAAAGTCAAAGAATAAGAAATGGCAGATGACCAAAAATGGCAGGTAATGTTTTACAAAATAAGACAACCTTTTCTGACTTGGACAAGCTCCAGTCAGACCATATGAAGGCCTCTAATTGAGCACAAACTTCTTTGGCTCAGACAGGACAACTTTATTTATGATAGCAAAAGAAGAACGTTAGGTTCAATCGAGTGCTAGCACGATTTTCTTGAACCTAATTGAATCTCATTCAGATCAATTGAACTAGATCAGTTCAATTGATGATCATCAGATTCAAACCCTTATTTGTGTGACCTAGTTAGGTTCAGTTCTGTATGGTAATGGGATATGTCATGATCTCTATCATCGACATCATCGAAACTCCTTTCGATGGATCAGAACTCTTCTGATTCGAACAGCAAGAATGATCGATCATCTAAATCATTCTAATTGCTCCCAAAATCCACCAGTGACACCTAGCAGTATATGGTGGCAACCCATCAGAGCTGAATGCAAATCTCTTGGTGTAGCTACCTGTGTGATTAAGTTCTTCTATCTTGAGCCCCGATCAGATTAGGGTTAAGGTGAACTCGTCAAACCCTAGTTTCTGTCATATGATGTAATCATTCGATTCGAGTCCGATGTGAAAATTTAAATAGAAACTCTTTCTATTATTTCACTCTGCCATGGCCATGGACTTCTGGACTTGATTCTTATGATCATCATAGGGCTACTCCTCTGCCACCGAGGTAGATAGATTCCATCTTGATGCCATCCAGTTTCTACAATGAACATGCTATAGCCAACATACACCTCAGGGTTCCGAATGGCTAGAAGACCGAGTAATGGTGTAGTCAAACTATAACACCCTCAAGGTGAACTGCCGATGCATCTCAGGTCAAAAAACCAGACACACTACTGCAGCATCGAGTCAGTCATTGACGAGAAGGTAGACTCCCTAATGACTACTCGAGGTGGTCACGCTTAGTGCCCTCATTCTCTAACGAGTACCTGTACTCTCGCTCCGGTGTCTCCACACCGTAGACTCAAGACTCATCTACTAAAGAGAAGTGATTGTACACCAACCTTTCGGATCAATCACCATCCTCGTGATGATCCTATGGTCGGGAGCATTTTATGAGTTAACAATGATTATTCATGTCTTAAATTTTCAACTCTTGAAAATATGAATTATCATTACCATTAACTCAAAGGATGTATCACAGACACTAAATACACATATGTGATAGAAAATAATCCATTTTATTGATATTAGTCAAAATTATAATTTTGCCCCTAGAAGTGTATTACAAGTGTCAGCCAATTCTGGCTTCTAGGGCACATATATCTAACAATCTCCCACTTATCCTAAAGCCAATTGGCTACAAGTCTAAGTCCCATCTTCTCAAGGTGGACTTCGATCTTCTACTGGCCCAATGGCTTTGTAAGTGGGTCTGCCACATTGTCTGTGGAGTTGACTCTCTTGACCTCGACGTAATCCTTCTCGAGGTAATCGCGGATGAGGTGGTATCACCGCTCAATATGCTTGGATTTTTGGTGAGACCTTGGCTCCTTAGCAAGGGCTATGGCGCCATTATTGTCGTAGTATAGAAGAATGGCATCTGATGGCATTACTCTGATTTCTGCAGCAAACTTCTTGTACCAGAATGCTTCCTTCGCAGCCTCTGATGCAGCGATATATTCTGCTTCCATGGTGGAATCTGCTATCACCGTTTGCTTGGAACTCCTCCAGCTGACAGCACCACCATTGCACACAAACAGACTCCTAGATGTCGACTTTCGATCATCTATATCGGACATGAAATCCGAGTCTGTGTATCCCTGGACTTGGAGTTCTCCATTACCAAAGACCAACATCATATCCTTAGTTCTTCTTAAGTACTTAAGGATACATTTCACAGAAGTCCAGTGTTCTTCACCTAGATTTGACTGATATCTGCTTGTAACACTCACAGCATGGGCTATATCAGGTCGTGTACATAGCATGGTGATAGGGACGCGATGTTGTCGTTAAGACATCGTGTTTATCAGTTTAATCCGACTTCTTAAAATTATTGAAAATGCGTAGATAGTAGTGAGTCGGGTCGAATCCACAGGGAAGGTAGTATTTTAGATTTGAAATCTTTGATTTTTAAAAGAAAAAAAAAAAGAAGAGTTTTGGGATCAAAAGTGAAGTCGGAAAATAAAAAGCAAAAATTAAAAGGTGCAGGAATTTAAACTTGGTACTAAGATCTACTAGTTAGATCTTAGCATCTACTTGCAAAGCAATAATTTAAAGTGCAGAAATTAAATTACAATAAAAATAAAAAGTAAGAAATTAAAATGCAAAAAATAAAATTTTTATTAATTAAAATTTTAAAATTTAAATACATAAAATTTAAAAAAAAAGATAATAAAATAAAATAGCCTGATCTCTGATCTTGGATCGGCATTGGCAGAAAGATGGTGTAGAAGCTCGGCTCTTCTTCTCGGCACCCGTTGCTTCGAAGCAGCCTTTAACCCATAGCCTGGCTTCGCCCTGTACCAAAGCTTCACCTTGATCGGAGATATTGATTTTTGGATGGCCTGGGGTCCTTTTTATAGAGCTAGGAGGGCTGGATATTTTTTCTAAAGGCAATATGGGACTAATGCCTTTGTAATCATCAAAATACTAAATTTGGATAAAATTTGAATCAAAATAGCTCTGATATGACTCTGATAAATCTGATAAAATCCAGCCATTCAATAGGAATCCAACGGTCCAAAAATCATCAAAATCGGATGCAGATCAAGCTCAGATCGGGTCGGATTAAATTCTGGCCGTTGGATCGCGCTTGATCGAGGAAATCTGGCCGCAAATCACGCGCTTCGGGAGTCTTGATCACCGTCGGCAGCATTCTGGACCGTCGGATCATCGCCTGGATCGAGCGCTGCCATCCGATGGTGATCCGCGTGATGTTTGTATCTGAATAAAATTCGGAAGCAACCACAGCCGTCCGATCCTGACCGCAAACAACCACATCCGTCCGATCGCGCAATCACTGTTCCCATGGACCGCGTGGACCGGCCGCACCGCACACCGCAACCAATCAGCGCCTTCTGTTGTCGAGTGAAAAGACTAAATTACCCTTGTGAGCCGCGATAAATTTCTGTAGACCCTTTAAGGGGTCTAGGTCCACCACGTGGCAATCTCTGATTCGCCGGAATTTTGCTGAGCTGGCGGTCCACGCCTGGATCGTGGACCGGCTGATGGCTTCAACGGCTGAGTCGGCTTTGATGGCTGGCTCGGCTTGGCTTGGTGGCTCGGCTTGCGGAGCCGGCTGAGCCATTTTCTTTTTTATTTAATTTTTATTTATTTTATATTTTTAAAAATTCATATCTTTTCCATTTTAGCTCCGTTTTACTTGAAATTTATTTCGTTGTGATCAAAAAAATGAGCTCTTTCTATTGATAATAAAATTTTATTTTTTAATTTTTATTTTTTTATTATTTTTTAATTAATTTTTTAATTAATAAAAATATGAATTTTTCAAAAATTATATATAAATTGATTAATTAATTCTTAAAAATTAATATAAATTAATTAATAAATTAATACTTTTATTGGATGAATTTATGATGCTTATCACACCCCCCAACTTAAGCTTTGCTCGTCCTCGAGTAAAGAAAGAATTTAGTTTTAAATACCTTTTAACTTTAGAGTTTCGAATTTTACCTAAGCAATTTTCAAAATGGCCATTGATATTCAGTAGAGCTTAAATGAGATATATCATTGGGGTATTAATACTTATCAATAGAAAAATTAAGTAAAGAACATTAAATTTTTCAGAACTTTTTCTAAATTATTCCACTTTTATCTCTGATTTGTCTAAACTTTCATATAGGCAGGTGTATTGCTACTTCCATCCTTCATTTATTAATTTTTATTTTCACATTGCCCACTTTTTGATGCGAATATCATTGCTTACTTAGGCAACGGGACCCGGTTACTCGGTGGGAAACCAATGTTTTTTTTTTTTTTTTTTTTTTTTTTTTAACGTTGTACCACTATTGAGTGTCTTAACTCCTTAAGCTTTCTATTTGATCCATGTAGCGAGTCTTGGGCCAATGACTCCCAAACCAGTTGGCTTTAGGGCACTAGGTATAGAATACCCCTCGGGCTTACTAGCTCGAATCAAATAGGCTACGAGTTAAGACTAGCTTTACAACGAGCTTCTTTGCCCTTCCCACCTTTTGACGCGAAACTCAATGCTTGCTTAGGCAAAGAGGCCCGGTTACTCAGTGAGAAGTACTTGGAAACTATTTTATTAAAATAAATTTTTATATGAAGAAACGTATAGTTACCCTACACAAGCCTATAAAAAGTAGACTTTTCTTTGATGCTAGTAGAAATAATTAGAAATGCTCCAAGAAAAAATTTTTTTATGTTCTAGACTTAACTCTTTATTGAATTTTCTTAATACTTGATTCCTCAATATCTCATAGATTCTCTAATCTGTGCATCAATTTTCTTTTTAAAAATGCTTAGTTTAATTCGATTCTTAAGCATAATCAAGTATCTAAATACTAAATACTAACTTTTTCGAGGACTTAAAATTTTAAAATTTTTATTTTTCTCTCCCCCCAACTTAATCGACATTGTCCTCAATGGAGAAGAAAAAATAAAGGATGTAATAAAGAACATGGAAGAATACACCTAACTCAGTATATATATATTTATTTATTTATTTATTTATTTTTTTTTTTTTTTTTTGGTCCAGCACATGCCTTTACAAATTTGAGCTCTCCCTCCAACTTATTCAAATTATCCTAAAAAGAAAAAAATAAAAAGATAAATTAGATAAAAACTAAATATTGGGTTGCCTCCCAACAAGCGCTAAGTTTACCGTCTTCAGCCAGACACAATGTAGCTCACTATCCTGTGTCGAATATTGGATTGACAAATTCCAATGGTTTTGGATTGCCAATCTCAGAAAGTTGATTTTTAATCCCATTATTGATATATTCACTGTTAATTTTTAGGGATATAATTTTATGATTCCATTCTCAGACCCATGTTTATTAAGAATTTCTCCTATTTGTTTCTTCTAAAATGCTCATGAATGGAGTTTTAGGAGTTAAGTTTGATTCAATGGGTGCTGGAATGGTGACTAAAGGCGGTTTTAATTCTGGAGGTAAATTAATGTGATCTTGCTTAAACAACTTCATTGACATTTCATTACATGCCTTTTGATTTTTATAAGAAGAATCAGCTTCTAGGGGTGAAGGGAATAGGACATTAGGTTTATAAGTCTCGGGTAAATCATCTATTCTCTTTTTCCTTATTTCTATCTCATTTAAACTGAAACTAGCATCAGTACTAATTCCTGGCTTGGGTTCTTCTATGTGGTTAGTCTCAGTACTAACCAGTTCCTCTAAATTTTTATTTTGGCTAGCATCAGTACTAGCCTCTCTCACCTGGTCTTGATATGGGTCCATAAGAATCCTATAGCTTTTAAGTTTGAAAATTACTTTGGCATTCTCAAATTGGAGATTTTTAGATGAAACACTAGATTGATAATTTAATCCAAATGGTTGGTGGTCATTAGGTGGGTTGTTTGAAATTAGTAGGTTCAGTAGTTGATCTAGTTCTCTCCTCATGTTAGACTCAACTAATTATCCTATTTGAGCTTCTAGTCTGACGATAGATTGCTGTTGAGTTAGAATTAATTGTTGAAGTTGGTTAAATCTATCATCAGCTAGATTGGTCTATTGAGGAGGTGGGTATGAAGGCTGATTATAATATGATGGCTGATTAAACTGACTAGGCTGACCATTATTATAGGCATAATTTTGATATTGGGATCTATTTTGATAATTTTGCTCAAGTAAAATTTGGGTCTGAGCCTGAGTCTGTTGGAATGTCCAAGAAAAATTATAGTTACTCCAATCTGAATTATATGAATTTGAAAATGGGTCATTAATCAATTTGGAGTATCCTTGAGTAGCTTGAACTTGTTCTTGGATAAAATATGAAAATTATGCAGCCATAGGACATTCACTCACATGATGGGTTAGGCTAGCACAGATTGAACAAATCTCCTGATAATTAGAAGATGATGTGAATTATGCAGGAGATTGTTGACCTAGGATTAGGAGTTGATCTATTTTCTGAGCAAGAAGATCAACTTTATGTAATTTTTGGACTATTAGGTTCAGATTAACTATTTAATTTTTAGGTTTAATATAAATCAATCATTCAATTAAATTCAACTAAATTAGAAAAAATGATTTCCTACCATACATATATTAGTGCAACCCTAATGTGTGGTTCAAAAAAATTTTTTAGATTTTATATATATATATTTATTATATTTTATTATATTAAAGATTAATTATTTTATTTATTAATTAAGTTTAATTATTTTTTTGTTAATATTTTTTTAGTTAGTTAAATTTAATTTTTATTTTATTTTATTTTATTTTTTAGAAGAGAAAGAAAAAGAAAGAAAGAAAAGTTCTAAAGAAGAGGTCCTAAGGAGTCCTAGAACTAAGAAGAGAGAGAAGAATTAAGTTTAATTAGGTTTGATGTTGGTTAGCAATCAAATTGGTCAATCAATCCTGACTAAGGGTTATCCTAAATCTAGACAGCTCCTAACTGCCAAGGTCACCTTCAAGCCCTCCAAGTGTAGGATTAGCCAATCAACTGGCCAGGTAAGTGTAAGGTCGGTGGGAGTCCTCCCATTGCTTACCTTAGACACCAATTGTGCTTGGCCAGGTAAGCGACCGAAATCAATTAGAAACCACCTTCCTTCGAGCCCAGTCGTCCCTGAACCACTTTCCAAGACACCAGTCAAATTAACTTATCCTAACCTGGTACAACTCTTTGGATTTCTTATCCTATTGAGCTCGAGTTCCTAGGGTTGATGTCTAATTGATTTTAATTTAAAGGTTTAGGTCAATGCATGATGTTGGTTGGTTGTTTGTGTGCTAAGGAAGGGTGATCAAATCCCCACTTTATCTTGTTTAATTGGGTATTGCCCTTAATTTGATTTAATATGATATGCAAAAAAAATTCAATCAAAGGGTTCTATGCAATTTAAACTAGATGCATGCAACTAAGTAAATTCTAAAAGGCTTACCTTGCTTCCAGCAATCATCAAAAAAAATAAAAATAAAAATAAAGATAAAAATAAAACTAATATGATGCATGCTCTAAGCAGTTAGGATTTCTAATCTTATCATGAGGCTTTTAATTAGGTTTAAGTAAATATTTTTTTTAAATTAATTTAAAAATAAAATAAATAAATAAAAAAGAAAGAGTACTAGGGTTAGAATTGATCTCACCAAGCAAAACTTTTGATTCTTTTTATTCTTTAATCTCTTTTTCTGCAAAATAAAATAAAAAATTAGCAAATAATATTTATAAGAAAGTAGAAATTTTATTTATAATTTATTTATAGAAAAATTAAAGAGATCAAAAGTTTAATGTCCGTGCCTTCCCCGGCAACGGCGCCAAAAATTTGATAGGGACGCGATGTTGTCGTTAAGATACCGTGTTTATCAGTTTAATCCGACTTCTTAAAATTATTGAAAATGCGTAGATAGTAGTGAGTCGGGTCGAATCCACAGAGAAGGTAGTATTTTAGATTTGGAATCTTTGATTTTTAAAAGAAAAAGAAAAAAAGAAGAAGAGTTTTGGGATCAAAAGTGAAGTCGGAAAATAAAAAGCGAAAATTAAAAGGTGCAGGAATTTAAACTTGGTACTAAGATCTACTAGTTAGATCTTAGCATCTACTTGCAAAGCAATAATTTAAAGTGCAGAAATTAAATTGCAATAAAAATAAAAAGCAAGAAATTAAAGTGCAAAAAATAAAATTTTTATTAATTAAAATTTTAAAATTTAAATACATAGAATTTAAAAAGAATAAAATAGCCTGATCTCTGATCTTGGATCGGCATTGGCAGAAAGATGGTGTAGAAGCTCGGTTCTTCTTCTCGGCACCCATTGCTTCGAAGCAGCCTTTAACCCATAGCCTGGCTTCGCCCTGTACCAAAGCTTCATCTTGATTGGGATAGATATGATTTTTGGAGGCCTCGGATCCTTTTTATATAGCTAGGAGGGCTGGAAAGTTTGCTTCTAGGCAATGTGGGACTAATGACCTTTGTAATCATCAAAATCTAAATAAAATTTGAATTAAAATAGCTCTGAAACGTCTCTGATAAATCTAATAAAATCCAACCGTTCAATAGAAATCCAACGGTCCAAAAATCATCAAAATCGGATGCAGATCAACTCAGATCGGGTCGGATTAAATTCTGGCCATTGGATCGCGCTTGATGGAGGAAATCTGGCCGCAAATCATACGCCTGAGAGTTTGATTGTCGTCGGAAGATTTTTGGACCGTCGGATCGTCGTCTGGATCGAGCACTGCCATCCGATGGTGATCCGCATGATGTCTGTAGCTGAATAAAATTCGGAAGCAACCACAGCCGTCCGATCCTGACCGCAAACAACCACATCCATCCGATCGCGTAATTACTATTTCCATGGACCGCGTAGACCGACCGCACCGCACGACGCAACCAATCAGCGCCTCTATTATCGAGCGAAAAGACTAAATTACCCTTATGAGCCACGATAAATTTCTGTAGACCCTTTAGGGGTCTAGGTTCACCATGTGGCAAGCTCTGATTCGTCGGATTTTGCTGAGCTGGCGGTCCACGCCTGGATCGTGGACTGGCTGATGGCTTCAACGATTGAGTCGGCTTTGATGGCTTGGTGGCTCGGCTTGCGGAGCCGGCTGAGCCATTTTCTTTTTTTTTAATTTTTATTTATTTTATATTTTTAAAAATTCATATCTTTTTCCATTTAGCTCCGTTTTACTTAAATTTATTTCGTTGTGATCAGGAATCTTCCTCTCT